>OY728120.1:211966401-212493901 GCA_963277665.1 Viscum album | reverse complement strand
GGTTATGAGTTGAGGTAGGTCCACCACTGCACTCACCTTTAAATTTAGAATTTATTAATTTCTTGATGTTTTAATAATTTTAATGAATGAAAAATAATATAAGACAATTAATTTTTAAATGGTTATTTGGTGTGAAAAGAGCCGTTTATTTTATACCAAACACTGGAAACATTTTCTTGACGAGCAGACACCCAGTATAGAAAGAATGCATGTTTGTCCATTAAACATAATTCATGGAATTTTAAATGTACTTGTAGTTTTAAATATAAATGATTTATTCTGAACAAGTGTTTTGGGATTTCTCGAGAAATGAGGTTTTTCTTTAAAATTTGTGAAGGCCCATTTGGAACTTTAATAAAATAAATTATTTTGGAAAACCTATACAGGGGTGATCTTTGGTGTGCATTGATTGCGTGAGCTATATGTGATGTTTCTGCATCATGACTGATTGATTTACATTGTGGACACACCTCTTTTTATTATATGTGTTGACATGGGAACCTAGAATAATGAGTGAATCTTCTGAGAACGATTGTTGCACTAGTTTAGATTATGCACTGGCTAGTGGCCCCATAGCAGGGGAATACTGAGTTATTGCTGCTATGGAGATTGGGCCCCTCAGTTAGGCCATGCAGGGCTATGCCTAGTGTTAGGGCGTTATGATGTCATAAAGTTAGAGCATGCTTTCAGGATTAGTCACATGTATAGTAAGTTATGGGTTGTTCACAATCTCCAAAGTTTGACCCATGTTTCCTTTAGTGTTTATTTGCATGTGGCAGAAGATTGAGAGGTCTAGTTTGGTAGTTGGCCCTTGTGTCCCATTTTTTTTCATTGCCCTTAGTGTGTGTTGTGTGTTGTGTGGTTTTCCCTTTTACTAACAACTAAAAAATGAATTTATAAATTGTTCGTGGAAATGTTTTAAAATTCAATGCACTTGTTCCTTTCAAACATTAAATATTTCTTTTAAATTAAAAAGGGTAATGGACTGTTACTTGTTTTAGGAATGAAAGTGCGTGTGGAAACTAATATTTTATATAATTTAGTTAAAACCTGGCATTAGTAAATTTCTTTATTTAAAGGGAGTGCATTGGTAATAGATATCGGGCTAGCCTACTGAGTTTTAATAATCACGCTTATAGTTATTTTCTGTTTTTAGTGTTTGTATAGGCTACAGCTTGGGTGCATTCGCCTTGGGCGACGTTTGGTCATGAGTTGGAGAGTGACCCGAAAGGTCACACGGAGATAGTGGTTGTCTCTTTTGGTTAGTTTTGTTTTCTTCTGTTCTTGTTTAGTAACTTTACGCTGTTTATTTTTTTTCGCTGCTCTATTTTATTTCAGTTGCTTTATTTATTTATTTATACTGGGCGAAATTGTTCCCACAACCTCTGTTGATGCCCTCACACTTGTCGCCATCCTGGGAGGATCGGGAATGCCTCTCGGGCCATGTCGCGGACCGGCTCGGGTGACCGGTTCAGGGTCGACCTGGGTTGGTTCGTGATAATCAATGTATTAAAATTGATTAGATTCATTCTTGTGTTGTATGATCTATGTTGTAGTGACTCTTTTTTTTTCATGTAAGACTTTGGAATATATTGAGGAATATTTTCTGATCCTAGTATTGAGTTAGCATAATATTATGAGGCTCAATGAGCCCGATATTGATATTATAAAAATATTTAACATATTAATATCACATGTGCATTTTTTTGAAAAAGTTTAATAAATCCCAAATGGATACTTAGATCGAAAATCTGAGACTATGGTTGAATCCAAAATGCAGGGTTTACCCTAGGTGCAAGCTAAGGTTGATCGGTGTTGGACATATGGTTGAGGCAGTTATCGGTGGTGAATTTAATTAAAATAAATAATGAAATTTATTTATTTTATTTTAAATGACCACAACCTAAAATCCTCTATATAATTGTTTCTATAAAAATTTTCTAGGGTTAGTCGCATAACCCCTGGATCCTTGAGAGAAACTTTGAGCATTATTTGTTGGTGGATCACATCGGAGGATGACAGGCGATTAGATCGAAGTGGATCAAGAGGCAGTGAACACAATGGGACTTATAATTCAATATAGAAATCATTATTCACAAACAATTCATCCAAATTGAGTTATGAATCATCAATTGTGTATTTCACCCTTTTGATTAAAATATTAAGAATTGATTAATTATCTGATTATTGACTTGCAATTTATTTGATCATTCGCATGATCCCCAATACCTTATTGTTATTTTAATCCATTAATCCCCTCGTTTCACTTGATATCACCCAATTTACGTGATTTTTATCTAGTAATGCTTAACCAAGGATAGTTTAACCTTGTTCTTGTGATTTCCCCATCCTCGTTCATCGCTTTCTTTGTAGTTGGTCTATGGGGTCACGGTTCCACATTAATGAGGTGGGTTTGAGCATGATTGAACCCCCGTATTCATTGAGGCAGTGTGAATGATGAAAACTTTTGAAAATAGAAGATGGATCAGGATGATTCATGATTTTTGGGTGATAGAGACACTGATTGAAGGCCGGATTTTATATTCCCCCACTTGGAAGTAGCATGGTAAGATAAGAGAGCCCCACAAGCATTCGGGTGGCCGAATTCTAGCCACTATAAAATGGACTGGGCACAAATAGCCCTGGATCCACACTCCATAGTGTGATTTAAGGAAGAATCAAACGTGATTGGTGGTGGAGCTGGTAGATTTGAAATTTGTGTGAAGAATGTGGGTTAATATATAAAACCCAATTACACAGAGTGTAGTCTAGGAACACATGTCATGTATCCCCCTAGATGAGTTGTGAGGGTTTTGGGTAGGGTTAAGAATCACACGCTCGGTGGAAGGGCCCACATATCTTGTGATTCTCCTCAAGTAGCCAAGCCATGTGACAATTATCACACACCTAGGAAACCATGAAGTATGACACACCATGTACTCTGGGAGTACATAAGAATGGGTCAATACTCAGGCATGGTCAGGTACACAACTGGGTATACGGGTATAGGTTGATGTACACAGGCATGACCTGGAACACACTGGTAGACCCTGAGCAGTTGATACATGTCATGTACCACCAATATGCACTGTGTATAATGACACTGATTCCAAGCCATGTATAGAGGAGAACACGGCTAAATAATGAGGTGGGTTCACACATCATGTGGAACCCCATTCACGCCATGTATTCCCTCCAGAAAATTCTTCCTCTTGTATCTCCCACATCAGGACTCAGATTTTGGCCTATGAGTAGCCTATCCTTAGTGTTTTTCTATACATACTATGATGGTGACCTTCATTGTGGAATATAATATATTATCGTAGGTTTTGTGAGCATGAAACTTCTTCATAAAATGCTTGGTGATGATAATGATCAGGTTGGGATCATCATAGAGATACTAGGGTAGGAACTCCCCTATCACATTAGGACATGGTTCTCCCATACTCTTCTTGTAGATAAAGACGGTAGTCACCTACACTGGTCATGGGTCCTCTATCTATAGAGTGGTACTCCCCTTCCATTGATGTAACACCCTGAGACTTTATAATATTTTCATTTATAAATAAATTTAATTTTGTTTCTTTCTTTATTTTTACTCAACACCATGTTAATTTTATACCACACACAACAATGAGTTGGCTTGCATTACACGCAAGGTCCGGTTTTACCGAACAACGATATATTAAAAAATATTATTATAATATATATCCTAGCCATTAAATTAGAGGTTATGAATAATATTAACCAAATTTTGAATTTAATATATTCCATATAATTTTAACATTCATATTATTTATTTTCTAGACATGATATATGAAAATATTCCATTTTTCTGATAAAAGAATAATTTTTCAAAAATACAGTTTTACCACCTTTTGGTGGCGCACCTATTTTAAATCAGGTTTTTGAAACTTTTATATATTATATTTAAAAAAATAAACTTTTTATTTTAAATCGGGATAAAAAAAATTACTTTTGATGAATTTTTGATATTTTTATGATAAATTTGATGTTTTGATGAATGGTAAAAATATACTAAATTTTAATTGAAAACAACTTTTCTGATCGAAATAATTCATGTGATTAAATAATATTATTGAATGTTTTTAAAGTATAAATAGAATATTTTTTATAATTTAATATAATTTATGTCATTGTCATTAATATTACAATAAAATAAGATGTAAAAATTTGTCAATCTTTTGAAATGTTTTAACTTCTAAAAACCCGTTTTTCATTCTGACAATAGGATTTATTTTAAATTAATCACTGAAACTTCGATATTTTTAATTTTGAAAAATGTATTCCATATTTGGAATCAGTGGGTCCAAATTATGTAAATAACAGCCCTTTCATTTTTGGGCACTATGAATATTAACTTTAGTAATTTTTTTATTACCATCGTTAAGGGTGAATCAGGTAATTAAAGATAAAAATAATATTATAAAATTACCATAACACCAGTAAAAATCCAATTATATGACTAAATTAGACCCTTATCACTCAATTTTTTAAATGGTATCATTTAATGGACCCTTTTCCATGAATATGACATGAATATTATTATAATTAATGAATGCGACAAAATGTCACACCCTCATTTCTTATAAGTATAATAATTTAAAGATAGAGATATAAAAAAGATAAAATTGATTATAAATAGTTTTTAGAAATATTAAATAATTACCTACATAATATAAATTTATTTATAATTTTTAGATATTAAATAACTATCATTAATAATGACACAATAGTGATATAGAAATTATTTTATTAACATAAATATCAATTTAATGATAGTAAAAATATTAAAATAAATATAATTTGACTAAATTAATGACATTATATAATTTTATAGAAAACTTAGACATGTTAGTGACATATTTGAAGTATTTTTTCAAATTTATCATGTTGTTTTTATATTTTAAAAAATGAAAATATTGAATAGTATTAAAATTGTCATAAATGATATTTTAAAATAAATACTATTTTATTAAATGATATAAAACTAATAAAAATATAATATTCATCCAAATAACTTTTATAATGAAATATATGTCATAAATGATCCAATTGTGGTTCATTTGTAATTTTATAGTAACTATATTAACTTTATAGTGTAAAAATACAAGAAGACACGGTAAGAGTTAAATTGTTTAACTAAGGGTTAAATCTAAAAGATGTGGTTAGTTTTATGACATAAACATATCTAAAATTCATTTTTATGTGATTTATACCGATAATTATCTTATCCTAGAAATAAATCACTTTTTATATATTTTAAAAATAAAATAAATTTATAATAAATTAATATTTTAAGATCTTCCAAAAGTACCCCCACCTCTCTTATAAAAAGGCACTTCTAATTATCTTTAATTCACACATATAAAGCCATTTATTTTGGAAAACACCTACACAATTATTCTCCCAAATTCCCTAAATTCATTCTAGAGGACACACTTTGGGTATAAATTCCTCCTAAAGAGTCCTTTTGTGCAAATTAAAAGGAGACACTCGAAGAAGAGGTAATTGTTTTACCAATTCAATTCAATTTCTTTTCTTCTTCTACTTCATATTTATATTTTGTTTATATAACAAAGTAATAAATCCAATATCATTAAAATAGTGATAATTTATTATAATCATGGTACAACCATATTCCTCATTTTATCCACCATACGAATAATAATATCACCATGTGTGTGTACATACGGCTTACCGTCTCCGCACCGTGGTATAATTTGTTATTAAACACTACTTTATTTGAATGGGTATAATGATGAGTATAATGGATATAAATAATGAATATAACATTATAATTATACTTTATAATTAATATACCATCCATTTCCATACCATTTAACTATCAAGGAAATGATACTGTCGCTCATGGGTACGTACAACCTACCGTCTCCATGACACAGTGAGATTCATTCTTCATGTTAACCATTCAAGAATGATTATAAAATTTATATGATGCGTAAAAATAATAATTATGAATCTTATATCATTTTGGATATGAATAAAATACATCTTATTCATAACAATCATGACTTACAAGGAAAAATATGAAAGGGAAAAACGAAGTAGTTAACACCCGAAATAATGGTAATATTGAAATACTATTAACAAAATGATATAATAAAATAATATATGATATCATAAATATGGATATGGTCCTGGTATGAGTTAATAACATGATTTAACCATTATAAAGGTGGTTAAATCACCCTTTACTAAAGGAAATTACAAGGTAAGGGTTAATTTCCTAATCTATTTTTTATTCGAGGTTGTTTACACATAAGTATCTACTAGGACATTTTTATCATCCATATCCATGTTTCTTAAAATATATTTTAAAATATTGTTTAAAGTCATTTTTACCCATATTTAAATTTTAATTAAACATTTTTAAAGAAATACTTCGGTCATTTTCCAAATGAGGTACTCTATAACCTTTTCAACAATTTAAGGAAATAATGTTTTTTAACTTATACGGCTTAAGCGGCTATTTTTCACCGTTACGATGCCTTAAAATTTTGAATCTTTCCTTACAATATTACAAGGTTATTTTTAAAATAAATGTTTTATTTTATAATTTCATGGATTTTTAGTGATTTAATGTAAAAAAGGGATATTTCTCTCAAATAGTTTTAATGAATTTATAAGATTATTTTCATCTATGTCAACATCCTTTGTTGGATTTTATGCTTAATTGAGGTTGACTTATTATGATACAATCTTCCATATTATATTGAAGGTTTTATGATATGTTTGAATGTGTATGTGTTATTTTTATACTATTCATGGTTGATGGTTACATTATTAATGTTTCGTCTTCTAGTTTTAATATGAATGTTTATGTTATGTTTCACCATTTTCATATGAGGAATGCATTAGACTTAGTAAGTGATGGGCAGAGCCCGCTATATCCCCTTGATGTATTGGTAGGTCTCATGAGACAAACTATATATAGAAATGGTGAAGGACTTGCCCATTTATTTTAATTTATGGATTTGGATGAGGCTTTAACCATTTATTTTCAGATGTCTTGCTCGAGGCTTCGATGGTATGTTTCAGATGTCCGGCATTATGCATTCCCTAATTATTAGATTAGTTATTGATATTGCATTTGATTATTCTACTAGTATAATATCCATGTGGATGTTTAAATGTAATTATTTAATTTATTCTTGACATATTGTACTAAGGATTATGTTTAAAAGGATTTTATTTCAGTTTTATACCTTTCTTTAAAAGTTTATGCTTATTTATGATAGCTTCTACTATATTGTTTACCCTTACTGAGCATCTAAGATCACCCCTTTCTTATGTTTTATTTTTCTAGGATGTCAATAAGTGTTTCATGATTAATATTTAGGGTTAAACTAGGAGAATAATGTAGTTATCGAAAAATTGTCTATGTTGTAGTTTATGTATTGAATTGTAATGTAATGTTCATGTATGTAATCTATTTTACAAGAATTCTAAACTGATTGGTACTTTGGGATTTGATTTTTTATAATCATGAAAATATATTAAAATAATGAACTGGATTTCAGCTTTTTGGGTTAGGGCGTTATAGTTGGTATCAGATTAATTTTATCAACAACCTTGGAAATTAGATTTAGAAATCAAATATTATAAAACATAACCCTATAAATGACTTTAAGGATAAGTCTATGTATAGTATATCATCCTTTAGATTTGTTAATTGATAACCTAGATTAGTCCTATATACTTATGTATTGAGATAAAGTTTCTATCATTTAGAGATCCTATAAATGATTATTCATTACTATATCACTATCATTATTGTTACTCACATTGTGCCTTGAGATTTGGTCAATAGGTAGAATCAAAGAGGTTATACAGTTAATGGTTATACTGTTGATAATGAAGAGATTATAAAAGTGAAATGAGATGAAGGAGGTATTAATGAATAAGATGTTGAATCATATTTAATGGTTTAATATTGAAGTGGAATGATTAAGGTTATTTTTTATTTGGATTTAATAATTATTACATCAATGGTTCTATGGTTATAAGATTCATTAGATATATAAGGATTGTACTGCAATACTTATTATTTAAGGATTTGTAAGCATAAGAGTTCTCATTAAGGATTTAAAGGTGATCAAATATTTGGTATGTCACAATAATAGTTACATTATGTTGTTTTGAGAATCAGATATTTAGATTGATTTTGGAAATTTAGAGACCTTTTTGGATAGTGAATTTGAATGGAAGAATTTGGGTCAAGTCTTAAGGTTGGAAAGGAGTAAGTTGAATATTAGATATTATTATTTTAGGATTAAACAGTTCTTTAATGTTGAACACACAAAGTTTATTTCTTTAATTTTATAATAATATAGTGTTAAAAAAGGAGAGCCTGTAGGTCGGGTGATAACCCATCACATCGGACAAGGCTGCAAGAATTGAACCCAAAACCGAAGTGTGACAAGCCTTTATCGCCTACCGCTAGCCTACGGGAAGTATCTGGTTAAGATAACATATTATTATTTATTTAAATGGTATAAGTTCATTTTTTGAACCTTATACTATTAAGATAAAAATAATATTTTTGAGTTTTAGTATCTTTTTAAGAGAAAGATGAGTTTGTGGTAGAAATTAGTTAAAGGATGTAACGCTACATGTCAAGTGAGTATGCTTTCTTGTGTAATTAGTCTATGAAGTAAATTAATTATTTAACTCTAGGGAAAGAATCTTGAAAACAAAAATTATATCCTAGTACTTTCTCCAATGAATCAAATGGTCCCTTAGATCATCACATATTTAGAGCTTTTTTATTATTAACTTTCTCCTAATCAAGTTCTCTATCACTCTCAATCAGAACATGATGGTTAGATTTTTCTTTCATGTCTATGTTTTCCTACATGGAACCCTTTTATGTTTTATCTTCTATGACCTTCATACTTACCTTTATTTATTTTAAAGTGGGGGTCTTATTAATCCTTTTTCCAATGTAGGATTTTAATAAAAATATTTTGAAAAGTCCAAACCCCTAGTTTTCAATCCTAATTTTAAATTGAGAGGATGCAATTTATTAAAGGGGGGTAGAATGTAACACCCCAAGACATTATAATATTTTCATTTATAAATAAATTTAATTTAATTTCTTTATTTCTTTTTATGAAACACCTTGTTAAGTTTATGCTATACACAACAATGTGTTGGCTTGCATTACACGCAAGGCCCAGTTTTACCGAACAATAATTTATTAATAAAATATTATTACAATATATAGCATAGATATTCAATTAGTGGTTTTGAATAGTATTAACCACATTTTTAATTTCATATATTCCATATAATTTTAACATTCATCTTATGTATTTTCTAGACATGATATAAGAAAATATTCCATTTTTCAGATAAAAGAAGTATTTTTCAAAAATACAATTTTTTTGCCTTTAGATAGCACACCCATTTTAAATCTAGTTTTTTAAAATTTTATATATTCTATTTGACAAAATAAACTTATTATTTGTAATCGGGATATAAAAATTCACTTTGGTTGAATTTTTGATATTTTTCTGATAAATTTGATGTTTTGATGGACAGTAAAAATATTCTAAATGTTAATTGAAAACAATTTTTTTGATAAAAATAATTAATGTTCTTAAATTATATTATTGAAAGTATTTAAAGTATAAATAAAATATTTTTTATCATTTAATATAATTTATATCATTGTCATTAATTTTACATTGAAGTGAGATGTAAAAACATTTCAATCAATTACAATGTTTTAACTTTTAAAAACCCATTTTTCATTCTAACAATGGGATTTATTTTAAATTAATTACTAAAACTTCAATGTGTGACATCCCAGATCTGGGTGCTGCCCAAAGGTTCCCTGAACCCAGTTGGTCACATGACCTCAAGCGCATTTCCCCAAATGTCAGAGGCTGTCGACTAGAAGTGAGGGACACGGTGTGAAAATGGGGAAACTATACCCTCATTGGCAAAGTATACATATCATAAAGAAAATAGTAAACAATAGCAGAAGTAGAAATACCATAAAACAAAATTAAACAATGGAATACTGATAATAATATAACAACTGGAGCATATAAATATGATGTGTGTCACATGTTTCTAGGGAAAGCATCCAAACAAGTCATAATGCTAGAAATACAACACTGAAACCAAAGTACAGAAAAATAGTAAACTCTAACAGCATCACAAACCTCAGCTTGGTCTCATGCTCTCTAGCTACAACACCAATCAAGTACCTGATGAAGAAGGTTGTTTTCCCTTATCTTTACCTGCAATCATATAATCTTTTTGGGTCCAAAATCTTGACCCAAATAGGGTGTGATATGAATCATAGTAGGCGGCCACAAAAAGATATGTGCCTAACTATTATTGAATATATATATATAAAAGGTAACATGCAAAAATGAAGTAATAAACTAGGAGAAACTCGAAATTAAACAATCCTATAGTTTTCAATTACATTCATTTACATTTATTATTTATCAGTTGAATCATGTAAACCTTGGGATCTAGCCTAAGCTATGTATCCCCTGTGTAATAGTAACAACAGACATCTCAAAAGATAGTCTAAACAAACAAGAAAGATCAAGTCCAAGCATGTGCTTTGTCTTGGCAGACTCATCACAATCATTCAATTATTCAATAATGACCCTATAGGAAAGTTATCACAATATAATCCCCCTGGTCCAACATAACAACAATTCATTTCATAAAAACCCTCTGGATAGCTCTCACGGTCTAACCCCTTTGGTCTTTATTAGCACTAAACATTTATAAACGACCACCAGGGCAGCTCACACGGTCAATACCCCTTGGTCAACACAACATCAATTCATTTAATAATGACCCTCTAGGTAGCTCTCATGGTCTAAACCCTCTAGTCTATGACCACCTGGAAACTCTCACAGTCAATACCTCTAGGTAAACATAACAGTAATTCATACATAAATGACCCTACCTCTGGAATCCCTCACATTCAAATTCCCCTTTGTCAAACTTTCACAATACATATCATATGCATCTCATATAATCAAAAACTCCATCCTAACAACACAAGGCATGGAAAAAAAAGGTAATCCTAGAAGGAATTCTAGACCAAAATTCCATAATCAATCAAATAAGGGAAACATACCCTTAATCAAGGTATAAAACCTTATGCATAAGCAAATACCCTTTTATAAATCTACCAAACCATAACAGGAAAAAAAGATAGGGCCTAATTCCAACACACACAAAACCCCAAACATCGGTATATGGAAATTTTATCATATATAATCATAAGAAAATCAACAAAAGGCACAAACCACCTACCTTTATTTTGTATGATCAACACACTTGAATGTTAGACCTTGTGTCGGCCTAAAACGGCATAGGTCTAAAAAAGGTGAAAAAAGTTCAGCCTTGAATAACCCACGAGAGAGGAGGAATCATGAAGAAAGGCTCTATGTGAATTAAGAAATCACCAGTGGGATTCCAACGCACCCAACGACATCTCAATCGGAGGTCGAATAGAGAATCAGGAGGGGTTAGAATTTCTTTGATCATTCAACCCTCTCCTGTATGAACTGAGAGGAGAAGAAATATGTTCTGGACATTAAACACGACCCATCTCTGATTCATCGATTAAAAATAAAAGTACATGGAATGTTCATTAAATGTACACACCGTGTATTGGCCTCAACCGGCCCCCACTTTAAGTGGTCTACCAGGTCACATACACTGCCAAGTAATTGGTCGTTACACGGCCAGTACGCGGTTGTAAGCGGTAGTAAGGTACATGGTGTGTACTCATAAGTACACATAATGTACTTAGAAAATTCCCAATTCATCCTTTTTCCTCAAAAATAACCTGAAATCAAGATCTATACCTGAAATAAAGATTTAGGTTCTTATAAAATTCTCCCCTTAAAGCAATTTTTTCCCAAATTTTCCTTCCAAGGGTGGTGAAGAAGAAACTTCAAACAACTATGGCCACTGTGATCGTACGTTGGCCTCCCTCTCCCACGTATTGTCTTGTACTCACATGTGCTTCCATAGAACCCATACCAGAGGAATGGACTGGCCATGGAGAACCTTTGTACTGCAATCCACAATCCGAATAGGGTGCCCCTCAAAGGATGCATCCACCTCCAACTAAACCTCCTCAGGTTAGAAAACACATGATGGGTCTAAAAGGTAATGTCATAGTTGAGAAACATGAAAGATGTCGTGCATATCCTGGTACCTCTGAGGTAACTGCAACAGATAGGAAACCGGCCTAAATCTCTCTAAAACCTTAAATGGCCTGACGTATCTCAGTGAAAGCTTTCCTTGTCTCATAATCCTCATGTGTCCCATCCTCGATGTGACACGTAAGAAAGTCTGGTCTCTAAACTTGAATTATAAAGGTCATCTCTATCGATCAGAATAAGATTTTTGGAAAGATTGTGTAGTATCCATCCTCTTCCGAATCAACTCCACCTACGCAGTGGTCTCCTGGACAAGACAAGGTCCTAGAATAGATGCATATCCTACCTACAGCCAACATAGAGGTGATCGGCATGGCCTACCATACAAAGACTCATATGGTATCATCTTAATTGTTGCCTGAAAACTGTTATTGTAGGAAAACTCCACTAGGGGTATGTATCTCTCCCAAGAGCCCCCAAAATCTAGGACACATGCTCGTAGAATGTCCTCCAAAACCTGAATCCTCCTCTCAGACTGGCCATCAGTCTGGGGATGGTAAGATGTACTCAAAAGTACCTATTTACCCAAATCCCTTTGTAGTCCCTTCCATACATGAGAAGTAAACTGGGCATTCCTGTCTGAAATGATAGAGTGTAGAACCCCATGAAAACATACAATATCTTATATGTACAACCTTCCAATCTCATCAACATTGAAGGCTTACTTGATCAGCAAGAAATGTGCAACCTTCGTGATCCTTTTGAGATCAACTCACATCGTATCATTACCATGATACCTTTAACATTTTAAAAACTCTACAAAGCGATCCCCTAAGCATTTCAATGATGCTACCAGAATGTTTTCCTTTAATTAGGTGAACCCGAACACAACTGAGGCCATAAACACGGCCTCACAGAAAGTAAAGGTCAAACCCAAAACAACATCAGCAAAACTGGTCATGAAATATTTCCTCGAAATACAATGTGGATTTTCATAGCACACCCACCCTTAATTGGTGGGTTGTTCAAACTGGCTCACTAAAACCATACTCACAGGAAGAACAATAATAATTCAAACCATCACTGGATGACTTATCTTTGAAATTCCTGTCTTAGAATTCCAATATATTGCAATAGAAATATAATGCCTTTTCCCAAGGCACAACGTGATCACAACGAACCTGATAACTGAAGCCTACATCTGTCTCTCAGTGATGCTCCTATGTCACACCATCCCTTGACCACTAAAAATTTAATTCCATGGCATAAAAAAATGTGTTTCCAGATCCATCCAACTGAAATTATTACCTCTTTAATCATTACACTTGATCCTAAATAAAAGAGTGGGATAACTTCAGATTAATCAACCTAGAGTTTAAGGAAGTCTCCAAGGTGGTCCATACTCCCCATACAAGTGAGAATTTAGTGTGAATCTCAAAATTCCACGTCAGAAAACTGATAGAACCCAGAATGGAATCCGCTTGGTGGTCACATCAAGGACGTAGTAGGCATAAAGAGTTTGTACAAGGTGTTATTACATGGGAACTCAGGTATCACTCAAGATTAACCAAGCCTCTATTTAAACCATGCATCCATCACACAACATGGAAACAGATCATGAACCAATCCAATGACTTCAAACTGTAGCACAGCGTATAATCGATGCTCTCTTAGTGCACCCAAGACGATGTCAAGATAGGTAATATGATTGCCTCTTAAGAAAGATCACACTAATAGGACATCAAATATTACTATAAAAGGATAAATGAACCACAACTGGTTTAACTCCTGAAGGAAACTCAGCTTTACTTTCTAACGTATTGTCATTTAACTGATCACAACAATGTTGTGCTACCTAGAAAGCACCAACATGAAACCAGACTCACAAGCCTCAAAAGCCTTCAAGTAAAAATGACCATTTCTGAACAACCCTTTATTGTGATCCTTCTACCTAGAAAGAACACATTTGAAATAGAATCAACATGATTCTCCCTACCTAGGAGTGTCTTAGATGTCGAGAAGTACTAGCCACTCTTAAACGAGCTAGTTCAGAAGTAATTTAAATGCATGTGTGTCATTCCATGAACCACAATCACTACATCACATCACTTGGCATGAAGTCCAAAAGATAAACTAACCGGTGTTTCAAAACACTTGTATCCCAAAAATTCCTCCTGAGTAGTGGGATGGAAAAATTTCAATAACGCTTAGGTCACTATACACTGAAGATAACCCAAGAACATACACTACAGATCAAATCTCAATGATGTAACCAAACTCAATGGCTCATTTAAACTTTTAACACTCGATGGGTATCATGTATGTAAACATAAACTACCCTGATTTTACAATATCAAAGACACATTCTAGGGTACTATGCATAGGTTTTCCACCCTATGAATCCTAGTATCAGGTGTCTCACACAATAACTGACTCAAAATCACATCATTTACACAACCCGTAACTCTGGTGATGATGTACCAAGTTGTAAATCACTAAAGAAAAGGGAGGTTTACATGACCTCCTAATAGCTGATCATTCACAATGCATGTCTAACCTGGAGAACCAAGTGATACTCAATCTTATTCCCACATCAAAAGTCAAGGCACAATGACCACCCCTCCGAACAAGGATGTCATTTAAAACCAGAAGTCCTACTAGGGACAACGATGCCTGAACCACACCAACATCAAAAGGTCACAAAAAAAACATGAAAACCAGTTATAAGAGTGCTACCTACCATATTCTAGCATCTTACTAAGCATAAGAATCAATTATCACTACAAGGTCATGCAAAACAGATTCACTAGGCTCAAAATCCCCTGGGAAACTACTTTATCTCAACAGATCAAAGTAAAACAGGCAATTCTCACCAACTTTCCTTTAAAACATTTAACAACTCTAACATTCCATCACGAATAGCAAGTTAGCAAGTAAGATTATTTTTAACAACCAAGGAAACCTACAAGGATATCGTTAAACCAACCTAGGTCCTCAAAAAGGTAACCCAATAGCAGTTGTTTAACTACACAATGCATAAACACATAAGCAGTTCATTCTATTAAAACCCCATTCAAAAGCACGTAAGTAGAGGAATCCTACAAGAAATATTTGAACGATAAACAGTAAGGGAATCCCACGATAGGGATCCTCTAAATGGTGCATAGAAGAGGGATCCTTCTAGGGACTCCCTAGAAGAAACAGGTCTCATGACTTCATAGTCCAGAAGGCACATCTCACATGGGAAACATCCTAAAAGCAAAAAAGTCATGAGAGATAGATCACAGCTCATCTCAGATCAAAGGACTCAACTAGTTTAGTCTGAACACCCAACTAATCATTTACGCATTGGTCTCACTCCAAGGAGACAACTGCAAATGGTGGCCGGAGGAAGAACCTATCCATTTAAAAAAACCCCAAAACACATATTAGGAGTCCTCATAACACTCCAAAAGTTCCACCATCGCGATCTATGAGGAAAAATTCTCAGAAAGGACTACTCATGGGTCCAAAAATGACATTGGGGGATAAAATAGGAATAGATCCTCAAAAGTTACAAAATATGACTACACATCGAATAGAACTCATACACGGCGTGTAAACTCACGCTCTTACATAGGAGTGTAGCCCCAACTACCTAGGTGTGAAAACATCATAGGTACACGACGTTCCATCCCGGAACATGGTGTGTACTCAAGTCCTCCCTCATGGCCATATCCATCTACATGGATAGACTCACACGGGCCTTTTCTATAGAAAACTACACAGGGCGTATGTAATCTACATAGTGTGTCCTTAACAAGACTCAACAACCTTGGTTTTTCCCCATAGGGCTAGAACCACATAGTTTCTCCTGTTGTAACACTACATGTCATGCAAACTCTAGACACGATGTTCACCCCAAGGTTCCATCCACTTGTGTCATTAGTCACGCAGCCGAATACATGGTCCATTAAAGTATGGAGTGTACTTCTAGTACACGACATGTTCCACCAAATATTTCCCAACCCCGTGTCTCTAATCACATAGTCAAGTCACACAGTCAACAACTACACAGCGTGTACATATAGTACACTGTGTGTACTTAAGAAAAGAAAGTTCTTACAGAATAGGAGAACACATGGCATCTGTTCATAACACCACACGTCGTGTTGTATGGGTTTCCATATAGTAGGCCTCTGAAACTTCTCCAAAACCCTTAAAAATTAAAATTATGTCTAAGGAATGAAAAATTCCATCCTGTGAGAGCCCATACTCTTCGCAAATCAAAGTTTTGAATCCTTATTCAAGTCATATCATAACCTAATTCAATTAAAGTTCAAACATGATCCACCAAATTCCGAACCAAGAGGGCCCATAACACCTCAGGGACAAAAGATTAGCATCATCCAAATGAAAATTTACAATTACAAATGTCCTATCAAAATAGCAGTTATTCTATCATGGCATCTATCACAACATCATGCATATCTAGAACAACATCTATCACAATAGTATGAAATCAGTAATGCATCCTAAATGTCATGATAAGAATGCATGACATGTGATCTCTAGAAAGAGCCTATATGATGAATGAGATGGCATACCCTCATCTCATCAAGTTGCAACAGAAATAGAACCACAATGATATAAATCATAACATCACAAAACAAGTTAATCACCCAATAATGAAATCAAATCAACTGTAACAGTTGCAAAACCAGAAAAATTGCAATATTTGAGGTAACTTGGCTTTTCCCAATACATGGGTTAGCTACTCTCGGGCACAAATTATTACCAACTACATGTTCCTTCCTATCCCAATCTATAGGCTCCAAATAGTAAGGAGAGACAAAAAATAAAGTTCCTCATATACCACTTTGTAATGTCCCGGATCTGGGTGCCTCCCAAAGGTGCCCCGAACCCAGTTGATCACATAACCCCAAGCGCATTTCCCCAAATGCTAGAGGATGCCGACTAGCAGCAGGGGCCACAGTGTGATAATGGGGAAAATATGCCCTCATTAGCAGAGTATACACAGCATAAAAAATAGTAAACAATAACAAAAGCAGTAATACCATACAATAAAAGTAACCAGCGGAAGACTGATAATAATATAACAAATAGAGCATATAAAGATGATGCATGTAACATGTCTCTAGGGAAAGCATCCAAACAAGCCATAATGTTGTAAATACAATACTGAAACCAAAGTATATAAAAATAGTAAACTCCAATAGCATCGCAAGCCTCATCTTGGTCCCATGCTCTCCAGCACCAACAGCAATCAAGTACCTAATGAAGAAGGGAGCTTTCCCTTATTTATACCTGAAATCATATAATCTGTTTGGGTCCAAAAGCATGACCCAAACAGGTTGTGAGACGAATCCTAGTAGGCAACCACCAAACGATCTATGCCTAAATGTCAGTGAATATATATATATATAAGGTAATAATAATAAATGAAGTAATAAACTATGAGATACTCAAAAGTAAAAAATCCTAAAATTTTCAATTAAATTCATTTACATTTATTATTCATCATTTGAATCATGTAAACCTTGTAATCTATCCTAAGCTCTGTATCCCCTGTGTAATAGTAACAACATACGTCTTAGAAGAAAATCTAAACAAACAATACTGAGTCCAACATTGTGCTTTGGCTTGGAAGACTCATCAAAATCATTCAATTATTAAATAACGACCCTATGGGAAAGTTCTCATAGTCTAATCCCCCTAGTCCAACATAACAAAAATTCATTTAATAATGACCCTTTGGGAAGCTCTCACGGTCCAACCACTTTGGTCTAAATTAACACTAAATATTTACAAACGACCACCTGGGCAGCTCACACAGTCAATACACCTAGTTCAACATAGCATCAATTCATTTAATAATGACCCTCTAGGTATCTCTCACAGTCTAACCCTTAGGTCTATGACCGCATGGCAGATATCTTAGTCAATACCTCTGGGTCAATATAAGAACAATTCACACATAAATGACCCTACCTCAGGAAGCTCTCACAGTCAAATTCCCCTTGGTCAAAATTTCACAATACATATCATATGCATCTCATATAATCAGTAACTCCATCCTAACAACACGGGGAATGGAAAACAAGGAAAGCCTAACAGGAATTATTAAACAAACAGCCATAAGAAATCAAACAAGGGAAAAGCACCCTTAATCCAGGTATAAAACCTTATGCATAAGTAATTACCCTTTTATCAATCTACCAAACCATAACAAGTAATAATCAGGGTCTAATTCCAAACACACAAAACCCCAAACTTGGGTATATGGAACTTTTAGCACATATAATCCAAATACAATCAATAAAAGGCCCAAACCACCTACCTTGATGTCATTAAATCAATAATCATGAACATCAGCCCTTGAATTGGCTTAAAATGGCATAGATCTACAAAAAGGTAAAAAAAAACTTTCAACCTTGAATAACCCATGAGAAAGGAGGAATTACGAAGAAATTCCCTAGGGGAATTGAGAACTCACTGGTGGGAATCCAATGCACCCGATGACGTCTAAATTGGAGGTCGAATGGAGAATCGAGATCGGTTAGAAGTTATTTGTCTATTTTTCGCTCTCCAGTACAAACTAAGGGGATAAGAAATATGTTCTAGACATTAGACATGACCTAGATCTGATTCATAGATTTAAAAGAAAAGTACACGGCATGTTCATTAAATGTACACGTCCTGTATTAGCCTCAAGCAACCCCCACTTTAGGTGGTCTTCCAGGTCACTAACACGACCATGTAATCAGCCATTACTCATCCATTAGGCGACTATATGTGGTATCTGGGTACACGGCATGTACTCAAAAGTACACAGTGTGAACTTAGAAAATTATCATTTCTTTCATTTTCCTCAAAAACAACCCCAAATCAAGATCCATATCAGAAATGAAGATCCAGGTTCTTACACTATGTTTGAATTTTGAAAAATGGATTTCATATTTGGAATAAGTGGGTCCAAATTATGTAAATAGGGTCATTTTATTTTTGGTCATTATTAATAGTAACTTTAGTAATTTTTTATTATCGTAGTTGAGGGTAAATCAGGTAATTTAAAGTGAAAATAATATTATAAAATTATCTGAAAACCTATAAAAATCCAATTGGATGACTAAATTCTACCCTTATCACCCATGTTTTGAAATAGAGTCATTTAATGGACCCTTGTCCATGAATATGACCTGAATATTATTATAATTTATGAATGTGAAAAAATGTCACACTCTCATTCATTATAAGTATAATAATTTTAAAATAGAGAAATCAAGGAGATAACATCAATTATAAATAGTTTTTGGAAATATAAAATAATTACCTACATCATATAATTTTTTTTATAATTTTTAGATATTAAATAATTACCATTAATAACGACATATTAGTGATGCAGAAATTATTTTATTAATAGAAATATCAATTCAATGATATTAAAAATATTAAAATAAATATAATTTGAATTAATTAATTACATACTCTAATTTTATAGATAAATTAGAATTGTTAGTGACATATTAGAAGTATTTTTTCTAATTTATCATGTTGGTTTTATATTTTTTAAAATGAAAATATTGAATAGTATTAAAATTGACATAAATGATATTTTTAAATAAATACTATTTTATTAAATGATATAAAACTCATAAAAATATATTCTTCATCCAAATAACTTTTATAATGAAAAATATTTCATAAATTATCCAATTGGGGTTCGTTTTTAATTTCTAGTAACTATATTAACCCTATAGTGTAAAAATAAAAGAAAACATGGTAAGAGTTAAACTGTTTAACTAAGGGTTGAATCCAAAAGATAAGGTTACTTTTATGACCTAAACATGTCTAATATTAATTGGTTTATAGGATGTAGACCCATACTCATATCATTGTATAAATAAATCACTTTTTATCAATTTAAAACTCAAAATAAATTTATAATAAATTAATATTTTGTGATCTTCCAAAAGTACCACTCACCTATCTTATAAAATGGCACTTCTCCTTCTCTTTAATTCACACATCTAAATCCCTTTAGTTCGAACAAAACTTACCAAATTCTCCTCCCAAATTCACTCAATTCATCCTAGAGGCTACACTTTGGGCATAAATCCATCCTAAGGAGTCCTTTTTTGCAAATCAAAAAGCGACACTCGAAGAAGAGGTAATTGTTTTACCGATTAAATTCAATTTCTTTTCTTGTTCTACTTCCTATTTTGAAGTTGTTTCCATAACAAAGTAATAACTACAGTATAATCCATATACTGAGATGTTATTATAATCATGGTACAACCATATTCCTTATTTTATCCATCATAAAAATAACAGTATCATCATTCCTGCGTGCGTACAACTAACCATCTCTACGTCGTGGTGTAATTTGTTATTCAACACTGCTTTATTTGGATGGGTATATTGATAATTATAATGGATATAAATAATTAATATAACAATATAATGATTCTTTAGAATTAATATACCATCCAATTTCATACCATTTAACCATTAAGGGAATAATATCGTTGCTTGTGTGTACATACGGCCTACCGTCTTCACGATGCGGTGAGATTCATTCTCCATGTTAACCATTCATGAGTGATTATAAAATTTGTATGATGAGTAAAAATAATATTTATGAACCTTATATAATTTTGGATAAAAATAAAATACATCTTATCCATAATAAAAAAAAATTACATGACAGAACAGGAATGGGAAAACAAAGCAGTTAACACCCAAAATAATAGAAATATTTAAATACTATCAACAAAATGATATAATAGGATCATATATGATATCATAAATATGGATATAGTCCTGGTATAATTTAATAACATTATTTAACCAATATTAATAAGGTTAAATCACCCTCAACTAAAGGAAATTACATAGTAAGGTTTAATTTCACAATCTCTTTTTTATTCAAGGTTGTTTATACATAAGTATCTACTGGGACATATTTATCATCCATATCCATGTTTCTTAAAATGTATTTAAAATTATTGTTTAAAATTAATTTTTACCCATGTTTTAATTTTTATTAAACATTTTTAAAGGAATATTTATTTCATTTTTCAAATTAGTTACTCTATAACCTTTTTGAAAAATTAAGGAAATAATGTTTTTTTAACTAATACTGCGCAAGCAGTTATTTTCCGTCATTATGAAACCTTAAAATTTTTAAGATTTAATTAAAATATTACATGGTTATTTTGAAAAGAAATATTTTATTTTATAATAATAAATATTTTAAATTATTTAAAGTAAAATGGGTATTTATCTCAAAGAGTTTTAATGAATTTATTAGATTATTTTCATCTATGTCAACATACTTTGTTGGATTTTAAGCTTAATTGAGGTTGATTCATTATGATACAATATTCCATATTTTATTTAAGGTTTTATTATATGTTTTACTATAGATGTTCTATTTTTATATCATTCATGGTTTATGGTTAAAGTATTAACATTTTTTATGCTAGTTTTAATATGATTGTTTATGTTATGTTTCACCCTTTTCGTATAGGGAATATATTAGACTTAGTAAGTGATGGGTGTTTCCCACTATAGCCCCTCGATGCATTGATAGGTCTCATGAGACAAACTTGATATGGACTTTTCCTAGGCCTTGACCATTTATTTTCATATATGGATTTGGCTGAGGCCTTAACCATTTATTTTCAGATGTCTTACATGAGGCCTCGACGGTATGTTTCAGAAGTCTCACATTATGCATTCCCTCATTATGAGATTCATTATTGATATTAAATGTGATTATTCGACTAGTGGAATATAAATGTAGATGTTCAAATGTAATTATTTAATTTATTCTTTCCATACTATGCTAAGGATTATGTTTAAAAGGCTTGAATTTTTTATTTTATACCTTGCCTTAAAAGTTTGTGTTTATTTATGACAGCTTCTGCTATATTGTTTACCCTTAAAAAGCATCTGATCTCTCCCCTTTCTTATGTTTTATTTTCCCATGATTCAAAGAATTGTTTTATGATTGATATGTAGGGTTAATCTAGGAGAATAATGGTGTTCTCAAAGAATTATCAATGTTGTAGTTTATGTTTTTAATTGTAATGTAACGTTCATGTATGTAATCTATTTTCCAATACTGCTAAACTAATCAGTAATTTGGGATTTAATTCCTCGTAATCATGCCAATGTATTAAAATAATACACCGGCTCTTGGATTCTGGGGACGGGGAGTTACAATTAAGCTCTGGTGGAATGTAGGTCCTCCATGTGATTTGTGGATCCCTCGACTATAGAGCATATTAGTGAGGGGTAGGCCCCTATACACATATTCTGGTGAGGTTGTGTTTCATGTTGGGCATCAGAGATCGATTTTTGGAGCTTAATAAATACTCATTGACTTTGGTTCGGCTGTGATATGGGGATCCCCTTTCTCAATCATTTGGGTTTCTTTATGAGGATATATATGTATATGTTGGGTTATCATTTCCCTCTTTATTTGGGTTGAGATGAACTTCTATTAAATATTTTTATTGATCCATTTTCAGTTTTTTGGATGTCCTAATGGGTATGTATATACTCACCATTGTATGTTATTTTCCCACATATATCATGTCTTATGACGATGATAGATAGATCGGCAATGACTTTAGTGAATCATAGTGATACTTGGGTGAATCGATCACATATGGTGGTTGATATTGGATATTAGGAGTCAATCTCTCTCAAATTTCTTTTATTCTAGTTTTTTTTAGGTTGGGACTTTAATTCTGGTTGGGTATGTATTTTTACCCTTTACACTTTGGTTTTATACTATCATACTCTATTGTATTTTCCCTAGAGGTTGTTTTGTGCATGGTTTACCTAGATGTTACTATATTTTATTATTCTTGTGCATTTTTTCATGGATAAAAATGGGTGTGTGTGTGTGTGTGTACAGGTACATTAGGCAAAGGCCTCTCATTTTATATTTTTCCTTCTTAGTGCTTCTTGCCAACCCCTAACCTATTGAAGGAGGGATTATGGTGTACAAGGCTAGGCCTTTCGCTGGCTGGGTGGGATCTGGTGGGTTGGGTCTTCACAAATTGGTATCAGATAATTTAATTTCTTGGGATGGTGTTCATAGTTTTTCCCTTATAATAAAATGGTTGGGACTTAGGAAAATGGTGTCGAAGTTCCTTGAGTGAGGATTTCAGGCCAGCGAACCCAGTGTTGGTGTGGCAGTTGAAATATCCATTCACCAAGACTCTGAATACCTGCTAGAAAACTTGGAATACATAAAAATTGGTTTTAGGTAACAATGGAACATGCATCATGTAGGATTGAGACCTTTTATTATCCTTCTTGAGTCATCTTCCAATTTATATATGCTCATATGACCTTGTTATTTCTTGATTAATTTTAGGATACCACTGTATAAAAATCCATCTAGGTTACCTATTCAAGATCATGATGAAGATCTAATGAGTGATGAGGCCTTGATTCAGGGTTCATCTCAAAAGGTGTTTCTTTGAAGCGGGTATGGATAAACACCCCTTCCTGTTGAGTACCAGTAGGTACCAACAATTCATGCTTATGATTCATTCAAGCTTAATGTACTCTACAACTTCCAGCATTTGAGGCCGTTAAGGTTCCGCATTGAGATAGACCCATAGGTGGAATTGGATTGTATTGAGTCAGTGGTTTGGGTCTTTAGGCATGTTCAGACCTCGACCGATCAAATGATTGTGCTGGCAGCCAGACTTTTCCATGGGGTAGTAAGAAACTGGTAGAGTATGGTGATGAAAACACATGATGAGATGACACTATCACAGGCTGAATTCCAATAGTTGTTTCTTGAGGATTATTACCCTTCATGCTTGCACTCACTTTGGATCTATAAGCTACTTGATATGTAATGATGTGAAATGATAGTGGCTGATTATGACACAAGGTTCACTGATATCATGTGATACTCCCTTTACATGATGTGAGACGACTTCTTATGGGTTAAGAAGTTTGAGTAAGGTATTTGTTGAGACATTTGAGTGAGTCTGGACACCTTATGCCTATCCACATATGGTGGAGCGATGGATAAGGATCTGGTGACTAATAGCTTCCTAGAAGAGGGAAAATTAGTAGTTTGAGCTTGTAGTGGACATCATGTGGCTGAGTCATCTGCAGTAGGTAGCAGATGTTAGGCATCGAGGTCTCGATAGACAAGACATTCTTATTCTTGGATGCAGACGTGTGGATCTGTGACTCAGGGATCATGCAAAGGATCCAGTTATCCCAAAGAGGTTTGATGTTATACTTGTGATGGTAAATTCACTTGGTTCATGATTTTTTGAACCCTCATGATGCGCAGGACAGGAATATAGTGGATGGACCTCCATGGTAGAGGCAACACCATGGTCAGGGATCTCCTAGACATGTTTAGGGTATCCCTCAAGAAGGCGGTGCTTGAAAAGGAACAGGAGTGGCTACATGGGGGTAGTTAGTGGAGGATGATGCTATGATATTCTACCAACACCACCACAAGGTCGCCCATGTTAGGATCTGGGAGCTGGTGGTCAAGTCTATGGGAAGTTTCAAGCCATGGATGGTTATGACTAGGCTATACATGATATTATTCGAGGTATGATATGTGTTAATTCAACTATTTCATCAATATTATTATACATAGTTGTGATTAATTCATTAATATCCTTATTCCTTGTGTGAAAGATGTATATTTCATTTGAGACTTTATCCTAGAATCTATGGATAGAGGTATATACGGGGAATTATTCTTTGATATCACATTTCTACCGATAGTGTGAGCTAGCACTTAGTGGAGAGAGTTTATCATGAGACCTCGTGTTTATATTGATGTGACCTAATGATATCATCTTGTTCATGGACTAGTTATCCATAGTTCAAGACCAGATTGATTTTCATCAAAAGTGGGTTAAATGCCTTCGGATAGATGGGATGAGATTCTACTTTATGGGAGAGAGATGTATCATGGTCTAGTGAGTGGGTCTTGTGAGTAGGAAGCTGAAGCCCATCACCAATCAGTTGGTGATTTTGGACCTTGGCATTATGGGATCTTCAGGCATCTGAATTCCTTCAGTAGTGGAAGAATTTATGGATGTATTTCCCGAAAATGTTCTAGGTCTACCTATAAGGTGATAGATTGACTTCTATATTGAATTTATCCCCGATATTACACTGATATATTCTAAAGCATATCATTTTTCCCCTATCGATCTCTGAGAGTTGAGGGTGAAGTTGGAGGACCTTCGAGAGAAGAGTTTCATCAGACCCAGTGTGTCCCTCTGGGCATCTCTAATTTTCATTATGAAAAAGGAAGATGTGACCTTAAGTATTTTTGTTGATTATCATCACCAGAACAAGGTAAGGTTAAATAAAAAGTACCCATTTTCAATTATTGATGATCATTTCGACAATTTTGAGAGGTCTGAGTTGGTTCTTAAAGATTGATCTCTGGTTTGGCTCCCACTATTTTAGGGTACATGAGGCTGATATTCCGAAGACGACATTCCGATATCACTATAGAAAATATGAGTTCCTTGTGATGACTTTTAGTGTAAAAAATTACCATACAATGTTTATGGATTTGATGAAATGGATCAACTAACCATAATTATACTAATTTATGTTTATCTTCATTGATAACATACTCATTTACTCTATGTCAGAGGAGGATTATGCAGAGCACTTGATCATGGTCCTAGACTTGCTCCGGGAGTACCAGCTTTATGGTAAGATTTCAAAGTTCCATTTTTAGATCTAAAAGGTTCACATTTTGGGGCATGTCAAATCTGATCGTGGTTTATTTATGGACCTGGTGAAGATTGATGCAGTTCTTTCTTGGGATCCACCCAAGAGGATGTTGGAGGTACAGGGTTTTCTTGGATTGGAAGGGTACTATAGGAGTTTTGTACCTAATATTTCTAGAGTAGAAGCCCCTTTGTCCAACATGACATGGAAGGGGTGTTTTTTTATACAGACCAAGCAGTGTTAATGGGGCCTCTGAGTAGTTGAGACTAAGGTAAACTAGTGATCTTGTGTTTAGGCTACCAGATGAGGGTGTGGAGTATGTAATGTTTTACGATGTATTTGGAGCTAGTCTTGATTGTGTATTGTTGTAGAGGTGGGTCATGATCACATATGGGTGAAGAAATTTGAGACCATATGAGTAGAACTACACAACACATGACATATATTTGGTAGTGGTAGTGTTCTCTCTGAATATGTGGACACACTGTCTTCTGAAATATCATTTTTTTGTATACTCATACCACTAAAGTCTCAGGTATGTCTTCATTTAGAGGGATCATAACCTAAGATATAGAAACTGGTCGTAGCTCATGCAGGACTATAAATTTGAGATATTATATACTATTGGGAAGGGAAATGTGGTGGATGATTCTCTTAGTGGGAAGTCTCATTCTCACTTGGTGGGGTAGGTGTCTGAGTAGTTGGCTTCTTTGGAGCTGACCCTAGTGGAGGAGAGGGGTGTAGTTTTTCTTCAGTCAATGATGGTGACTCATCCACTCCTTTAATTTATGAGAGAGACCCAATTCGGAGACATTAAATGTGAGGTTCTTCATGACCAATTATACTTAGGGGATTCACCAAGGGATTCTCTAAAGTAGGGGATCACGTCATCATTTTCTAGGTATAGATAGTTGTTTCCGTCATGATGCAAGAGGAGTTGATAAGGGTCTTTCATACTTATCACTTGGCTATATAACTTGGAATGGATAAGATATAAAAGGATCTTAAGTAACAGTTTTTGTGGTCTATAATGAGGTGGAGTGTCACCAAGTTCATCTCTTGGTGTCTCACATGTGAGCAGGTGAAGGATGAGAACCAGGTTCCAGCAAACTTGATGCAGCCTCTTGAGATCCCATAGTGGAAAAGGGATAGAATATAAATGGACTTTTTGATAGGTATTACACATAAAATGAGAGGCCATGATTCCATATGGCTGATATTTTACCGACTTACCATGTTGGTTCACTTCCTTGCTATTATGTAGCAGAGTTTGGTGGAGTGTTTGGGTAGTTGTATGTGTGGGATATTTTCTGACTCCATAGGGTGCCCTCGATGATTGTATATGACCATGATTCGTGACCAAGTTGTTATGAAATGTAAAATTGATTATGATTTTAAGGTTTATTTATATTATAGTGAATACCCCAGGTCATCTCTCAAAGAGTTTTATAGGTTTAGAGTATGCGTTTTTAATAAAAAGTGCTAAAAAGGGGGTGATTTTGAAAATAGATTTAAGAAAATAACTTAACTTAAAGAGTTTAATAGTTGAAAAACCAAGTGTATTTTGAAAAATATGAGATTAATGGGTCATTGTGATTTCACTACACACATTTCAAGTTCATTGTTATTATAGATTCATTTAGGTTTGGAGTAATTCTTTGGTTGAAATTAATTGGAATCCCGATTAATTCTTAAGCCATTATTTCATTGCTTGAAGAACCAAACCTTGACATAACAATCATATTTACAAGGTCTAGAACTTATTCATGGAATAATAACATCGAACTCATATTGAAATTTTAAGAAAGTGGGTAAGAAAAGTATTCTTATGTTTTCCAATCGGAACAACACAAGTCATGCACTCAAAACCTCACACTGATCAGTTAGAAATTAAGAGCATAACATTCACATTCATAGAACCAAGAATTAAATAATGAAATCATGTAATATAAATGGAATGAAATTTTTTAAAACCTAAATTACTTCAAACCAGTAGATAATAGATGTTCCGGAATTCCCTTAACATATGTGTCGCTCTCTCACAACGAACACCCACCGTTTAGCTCGACAATGGGAGGAGAAGGAAGCTCGGGTGGAACTCCTTCTTCATTCTTGATCCCCCTATGAGGATAGGGGACCCTAGAACATATATTATGAGGAGGATAATCCTCTAAGACTCCAAAATTTTAGATATTTTCTTCTAGTTCAAACTCCCAAATGAGGTGCCCAATGTATCATTTTATAGGCAAAGTGGAAGGTGGTTTTGGGCACACAAATTGTGTAAAACCACTTAGCCCATTCTTTTTGACCTCCAGATAGTCTTATCTCACATTGGAGAAAACTAAAAAGTTTTATACCCACATATTTAATATATACACTAAATATTTTTCACCATTTGGACAAATAAATCTTGAGATATTGATATAATACAGAACACCTCTTTTGACTTTTTGTAAATTTGATTCCCTAGACAAATCAGTCCAGATGGGCCACCAGATGGAAAAATAAGTCTTGGGTTTATTCATATGAAATGTATTCTATTAAATTTCGGACCATTACACAAAATATTATCCCATTTGAATGCATGGTTTAGTATAATTTTTTGGTTTAGTCCACTAGTGTGTTTCGATCCTGTGCAGTTTGGCCCATTTTTTTTAACATCGTCATGGGCCCTTCAAATCACCTCCACCTTCAATGAAATTATCAAAACAAGTAACATTCCACTTTTTAACAGTGAAAAAAAATATTTGAATCAAACATAGAGTTAAATTAGTTATTATTTTCATAATTTTCAATACAAAACTAGTTTAGCCTAGTGGTGTAAGGGTGAAAATGAAACAGTGAATCTTGGTGCGATCACACCACAAAACCTAAACATTTTCACTCCTGGGAAAATTCATATTTCCAAAAATTATAGATGTAGATATTTAAAACTTCATAATGTTTTAACATTCAATTAAAATTTAATTCCTAATATAAATGTGATCAAATTAAAAATCACATCGAGGAGTTATTCTCGGTGATCAAACCAAAATATGTCTCAAAATTTTTATCAGCATTAAATTCAAGGAGTTGAATGATAAAAATTTGAGAAAATAGTTAAAATGATAACCATTTCACTAATTATCAACATGTGAGTGTGACAACCATTTCATACCATTCTTTCCACTTTATATCAAGTAAATATAAATTATTTTAAAAATTGTATACTTACATGATCCTTTCCACCGAACCTTCCCAACATCCTTTGCAATCAAATTTTAAGACCCGCTCACTTAAGCATTACTATAAGTCAAACCATAATCTCTCAACCTAGATATCCCCATATGTTGCAAATTTCATCACTCCCTTCATTTATTATTTTTTTCAAAAGTTTCACTTGGAACAAATCTCACACTCTTCTCTCAACCCTTGTTTTATCTGCTCACGATACTAATTGTAATAGTTATAACAAGATCTAAAGTCAAGGAAGGGTGGTTTTTGACCTACCCAATATACAACCTTTTTTTAGGGAATACAATAATTTAATAACAATTACACATTCATAGGTCAATCTGGTATAGTAATGAAATAGATCGGATAAGGAATGAACGTATCAAAAAATAATTTTTGAATGTAGAGAAAAATTAACCTAACTTATATTTACCTTATATTAAGTAAGAAATTTTCACACTTCATGGTTGGGTGAAAAGGTGTTTGAATAAATTAAGTGACACAATTTTCCCTTAAACTGGTCACACAAAGGGTACCATTCTTCTAAAAAGTTTCAAAATGATATAACCATTTATATAATTGAAAAATAACCAAATTTCAAGAGAAAGTCACACAAAAATATTGAATTCTTGCTGAAATGCACATTTCATTAGAATTTTTTTTGAATGTTAAAACAACATGAAATAGATAAATTACTCATGAATTTTCAAGAACTTCCATGATTAAGTGGGAATCATTTTACATGGGAATCAAAAATTAATATTTTGGTATAAAAGTTGGGTGGAGGGGTGCAAGTGACGATATAATTTAGTAAGCCAAAAAATATAAAAAGAAGAAAGATGATAAAAATTCATAACTAACCTATGAATATACCCATCCCCCACACCTAGAGTGAACAATTTCCTCACTAAAATAAAATAGAATGTGGGAAGGAAGTATAAAACCTGGTGGGTGTCATATATAGATTACTTCTTGAACATAGAGCTCCTCCATCAGAGACTCCAGAAGGGCTTCATGAAAGTGCTTCATCCGCTGCCCATTGACTGTAAAGGTTTTCTTGGTTTCTTCATTTTGAACCTGAATAACACAAAATGGAGAGACATTAGTAACAATGTATGGTACAAACCAGTCGTAATTAATCTTACCTAGATGTAACATCATCCTTGAATTGTATAGGAGGACCTTATGCCCAATGTGGAACTGATTATGAAGGATGAGATAGTTGTGTGCAGCCTTAATTTTCTCTATATAAATCTGGGAGTTCTCATATGAATCTCTTCTCATTTCCTCTGGCTCTTGAATATGCAACTTCCTTTGAGAACCTGCATGATAAAGATTAGAATTTAATTGTTTGATGTCCCAGTAGGCCCGATGCTCAATCTAAATAGGGAGGTGACAACTCTTTCCAGACATAAGAAGATAGGGTGATATTCCAATGGGATTTTTAAAGGAAGCACAGTAATCCCATAAGGAATCATTGAGTCTAAGACTCCAATATTTTATTTTAGGTTGAACCATTTTTTCAAGAATCTATTTTAACTCCCTATTTGATACCTCGGCTTGACCATTGGTTTGTTGGTGATATGTAGTAGACACTCTATGTGTGACCCCATACTGATGCAAAAGATATTTCATTGTTCTATTGTAGAAATGAGAACCTTAATCACTGATGATAAATCTATGTAATCCAAACCTATAGAATATTTGGGTTCTCAAAAATTACAAAACTTTCTTAGAATCATCAGTCCTTATAGCTCGTGCCTCTGCCCATTTTGAAACATAATCCACTTCAAGAAGAATGTAAAGGTTCCTAAATGAATTGGGTAATAGTCCCACAAATTCAATGCCCCAAACATCAAAAATGTCATGGAATAGTAAGGGTTTTTGTGGAATTTCATTTCTTTTAGATATATTCCCAATTCTTTGATAGTGAGGAGAAGATTTGAAGAAATCATGGGTATCCCAATAAACGTTTTGGACAAAAGAGACTAGAATCAAGGACCTTGTGACCGGTCCATTAGGGACCAAAGTGGCCCACACAAGAAAGAGTGTGACAGAACCTAAGGATAGACTAAAACTCACTATCGGGAACACAATTCCTAAATAATCGGTCACTACATGTGCACCAAAGGTAGGGGTCATCCCAAACGTATGAAAGGGACTCATGTTTTAGATAGTTAGACTAGTTTTTATTGAAATCATCATGAATTTAAGATTCTACTAAATAATTTACAATTACAGCATACTAAGGAATAAAATCTTTCACTCAATACAATTTCTCATCTAGAAACATGTCATTTAAGGGAATATAGGGGGATGAGTCAATGTCTAAGGATGGGTGTATCCTACTGATATGGTTAGCCACCACATTCTCTGATCCTTTTTTATCTCTAATTTCTAAATTGAATTCCGGAAGGAGGAGCATCCAATGAATGAGACGTGGTTTGGCTTCCAGTTTCTTAAGGATATATTGGAGGTTTGTATGGTCTGAGAACACAATGAATTTGGACCCTAAAAGATATGACCGGAATTTATCCAAGTCAAACACAATGGAAAGAAATTATTTTTCAGTTGTGGTGTAGTTTTCTTGGGTAGGGTCCAGTGTACGTGAGGAATAGGCTATAACATGTGGAGCTCAGTCAACCCTTTGTGATAAGATATCTTCAACTACATAGTTAAAGGCATCACACATGATCTCAAATGGTAAATCCCACTGAGGTGCTTGGATTACTGGGGGTAACATGAGACTCCATTTTAACATATTAAAATCTTCCTCACATTCTTTATCAAAAAAATTCCTTTTCTTTTTAGAGAAATTGGGAGAGGGGGAGTGCAATTTTACTAAATTCATGAGTGAAATGATGCTAAAATCTAGAATGAACTAGGAAGGACCACACATCCCATACATTTTTTTGGAATAGTAGGGAAGAAATGACATTCACTTTTGATTTATCTACTTGGATACCATCCCCAGAAATGAAATGTCCCAAAACTATACCTTGTCTCACTATGAAATAGAATTTCTCATAATTTAATATGATATTATTTTCAATACAGAGACGTAGGACTAAACCAAGACTACTCAAAAAATCATCAAAATAGGATCCATAAATAGTTAAATAATCCCTTAATACTTCCATGAAATTATCTTGGTAATCCTAAAAAATACTAACCATGCATCTATGGAAAGTACATGGAGAATTGCACAGACCAAATGGCATACCCCTATATGAAAATGTTCCAAAGGGGAAAGTAAAGGTTGTATTTTCTTGATCCTCAGGGGAGATATGGATCAAAAAGTATCTAGAATACGCATCAAGAAAATAGTAATAGGACTTCCCTGTTATACTCCCTAGCATTTGGTTAATGAATGGAAATGGTAAATGGTCCTTCCTAGTGTATTGGTTTAGTCAGTGATAGTCTATACAGACATTCCAACTATTTTTCACATGAGTTGGAACCAATTCATTGTTTTTATTTTTAATTATCATTAGACCAGTTTTTTACGAACCACTTGCACTAGACTAACCCATTGGATATCAGAGATGGGGTAAATGATTATAGCATCCAATAATTTTGTTACCTCCTTTTTAACAACATCTTTGAGGTTTGATTTCATTCGATGTTGTGACTACCTCACTGGTTTAGCCTCATCATTTAATAATATATGATGTTTTCAAATTGATGGGATAATACCAATAATTTCAATAGGTGTCCATCCCAAAGCTTGTTTATACTCCATAAAAAGTTCAAGCAGTCACAATTCATGCTCTAGAGGGAGTAAACTAGCAATGATGACAGGAAATTTATTTCCATTCTCAATATATGAATATTTTAAATCTTGAGGTAGTTGTTTTAGTTCCAATTCATGGGTATTTTGGATTTATGGGGGTGTGTATGAGAAAGTGAGAGGTCACTAATCTCATATAAATGTTCAATGGTATCATCCTCAGATGAGTAATGAGATTTTACAATCTTATAATTATCATCAATGGTCATGTGATCCTCAGTGTTCAAGAAATCATCAATTAATAAACATGCATGACATTTTTATAAACCGGTACAACATTCAATGCATGATTCATTTCCTATAATTTCAATTAATGATGAAAACTCAGAAAGGGGATCATGGAAATGAAAATAAGTGTTTGTTGGGTAAGGGAGTACATCTATGGAGTTAACAGAGAGAGATTAATGTTCTTCTTAGGGGTGATTCATGGAATCAAGGATGTTGAAGTGGACAATTTCACCACCAAAATACATAGATAATATACCATTGTGGACATTAATTATGTATTTGGCAGTTTTCAAGAAGGGATGCCCCAATATAATTGGGGTATGTCTATTCATCCTATCATCTTCCATTTTTAGAACATAAAAATCAGAAGAAAAAAATTAAATTTTGCACCCTCACAAGAACATCCTCTAACACATCAGAGGGGTGTTCTATAATACGATTTGCTAATTGAACAACAATTATAGTGGGATTTAGTTACTTGACCTGCAATGAAGATTAAATGGAGTGAGAATAACATTTATAAAAGCACATAAATCAAGCATATCATAGGAAAAGGAATAATCCCCTATGGTTCACAGAATTGAGAATTTTCTAGGATCATTTCATATGGTGGGAATTGATGGCTCTATCAATATTGAGACATTCCTCCCCAATCTCACCTTCTCATCACCTCGAATTCACCTTCGGTGTGTACACTTCTCCTTTATAAACTTGTCATATCATTGAATTTTCTTCATGGAATCAATCAAAGTAATGTTAATCTTCACTTTTTTAAAAGTTTCCAAGATTTATTTTTCAAGTTCAGTTAATTTTTGTTTTCTTGGTTGGGTGTACCTTTGGGGAAATGGAAGAGGAATGGTTGGTCTAGGTGACTCATCAATAGACACACCCTTTCTTTTGTAAGGTCTTATATTAGGACAAGGTTTTACCTCATTTGGACCATTTTAAATGGTTGGGATGGAGGTTTCCTCAGGAGAGGATGACTCTTTTGGAGGGTTTATTTGGATTTTAAGCTAAGTTCCACTCCTAAGGTTGATGGCACTCACATTTCCCTTATACCTAGGGTTAACTACTGGTTGAGAGGGTAGTTTACCTAACCCATGATTTTGAATTTCCCCCACAGAGTTAGATAGTTGGCCTAATTGGGTTTTCAGGCCTTATATGGAAGCTTGGGTGGTTTGTTGGAATTAGAGATTGTTGGAATCCATTTGTTTCATCATGTCATCTAGGCTAGGCTTGGGTTTTTCAAGGGTTGTTGGTAAGGCCTTTGGGGTGGTTGAGGATTTTGGGGTGGTGGTAGTTGACTACTTTTACCCAGTTGGTTCCATGGTTATTGAGGTTGGTTTGAATACCCCCTTTCCTATAAGCCTAGTTTTCTTTCTACCCAGGTTTGGATGGATAGTAAGGTTCTTGCCTAAAGGGATGGTTATAGGGGCATCCTAGAAATATTGCCTCACAACTCTCAGAAGTTTATCTTAGTTGGGGGAATTGGTCAAAATAATGGGTGTTAGAAGAATATATACTATAATTTATGGGGGGATATTGGGATTTCCCTTGGGAAATAGAAATTTTTATTAGAAGCGTACTTACCTCTTCAAACTTTGTGTCTAAATTCTTATCAAATTCAGTACTTTTCACCTCATGGACACCTCGAATGGGTACACTAGACCTTGAACCAAATTTTTGAGTGTTTTGCGCCATGTTCTCAATAAGGGTCCTTGTAGTAATTAGGGTTTTATCAACTAGTGCACCACCTATAGCATCATCACTCATATTTTGATCAATAGGAATTAATCCTTCATAAAAATACCAAACTAAAAGTTGATCACTTGTTTGGTGGTGTAGACATCTTAAACATAACCAATTAAATATCTCCCAATATTCATGAAGTTTTTTCCCTTGTGATTGTATCATCCCAAAAATTTCTTTCCTTATTTTTGTGGTTTGATAGGCTGGGAAATATTTTTCAAGAAAAAGGTGTTTCATGTCAGCACAACCTCTAATTGGTGAATTGACATAATACAACCAATTTTTCACAGTGTCTTCTAATGAAAATGGGAATGCCCTAAGATTTACTTATTATTCATCAAAATTAGCAGGTTTTAATGTAGAACACATGGTATGTAATTATTTTAATTTCTTATGTGGATCTTCTCCAGCAAGTTCATAAAATCTTGGAAATAAGTGAATTAGACCGGATTTTAGTTCAAAATTGGGTGCCTCACATTGCATTTGAATATATGTGGGTTGAATGTCAACATTAGGAAAGTTTAGTTCTTTTAATGTTCGATTATTTTCATCTATTTTATACACATTAATTTCAAGTTATAATTTGGTTCTATAAGAATATGGGCTTAGAAAAGTCTCAAGTGGTGGTGTGTCCTCCTTCAAAGGGTTGTCTTATGCATCTTGGTGTCGCTAATGTTGGGTCCTCTCCGATTCGGGTTCGAAAGGTGGTAAGTATCCCAGAGTAGAATGATTAATGAACATAACCTACACAAGAAATAAATCAGAACACAAAAATATATGCAAAGGTAGAAGATAAAACAAATAAATATTCACAAAAATTACAAAAAACTTCTCAAAAACACGCACTAAAATCCAAAGCGCTCCCCAATAACAGCGTTAAAATTTGACAATATTATCCTGAAACATAAAATTGATTTTGATTTTAAGGTTTATTGATAGTATAGGTAAGACTCTATTTCATATCTCAAGGATCACTGATAGGTTTAGAGTATGCATTTTTAATAAAAAGTACTAAAAAGGGGGTGATTTTGAAAACAGATTTAGGAAAATAACTTAACTGAAAGTGTTTAATAGTTGAAAAACCAAGTGGATTTTAAAAAATATGAGATTAAGGGGTTGTTTCTAGTTCAATACACATATTTAATGTCTATTTTTCTTATATATTCATTTATTTTTGGATTAATTCTTTGGTTGAAATTAATTGGAATCTCTATTAATTCATAAGCCTTTATTTCATTGCTTGAACAACCAAACCATGACATAACAATCATATTGACAAGGTACATAACTTATGCATGGAATAATATAATAAAAATCAGATTGAAATATAAAGAAATTGGTTAAGAAAAGGATTCTTTTTTTTTCCAATCAGAACAACACAAGTCACGCACTTAAAACCTCACACCGATCGGTTATAAATTAAGAGCATAACATCCACATGCATAGAACTAAGCATTAAATAATGAAATAATGTAAGATAAATGGAATGAAATGTTTTAACACCCAAATTACTCCAAACCAGTAGCTAATAGATGTGTCGGAACTCCCTTTACATGTGTGTAGCTCCCTCAAAACGAACGCCCACCGTTTAGCACGACATCGGGAGGAGGAGGAAGCTCGGGTGCAACTACTTCTTCATTATTGACCCCCCTACGAGGATAGGGGCCTCGAGAACTTATATAATGAGGAGGAGAATACTATAGGAATACAAAATGGAAGATATTTTCTTCTAGTTCAAACTCTCAAATGAGGTTCCCATGGTATCATTTTATAGGCATAGTGAGAGGTGGTTTTGTGAACACAGATTATGTAAAACCACTTAGCCCATTGTTTTCAACCTCCAAAAAGCCTTATCTATATTTTTAGAAAACTAAAAAGTTTTATCCTAACATATTTAATATCTAAAACTAAAATTTATCACCGTTTTGACAACTAAATCTCGATATATTTATATAATACAGAACACTACTTTTGACTTTGTGCAAATTTGATTCCCTAGACAAATCAGTCTGGATGGGGCACCAGATGGCCGAATGAGGAATGGGTATCTTCATATGAAATATAAACCATTAAAATTAGGACCATAACAAAAAATATAATCCCATTTGGATGCATTTTTTAGTATAATTTTTCAGTTGAGTTTACTGGTGTGTTTGGATCCTACGCAGTTTGGGCCATTTTTCTTGAAATTGTCATTGGCCCTCCAAATCACCTCCACCTTCATTGAAATTATCAAAACAAGTAACATTTACTATTTTAATAGATAAAAACAAATAATAATTGAATCAAACATTGAGTTCAATTAGTTATTATTTTTATAATTTTCAATACAAAACTAGTTTAGCACAGTGGTGTAAGGGTGAAAATGAAACAGTGAATCGCGGTGCGATCAATGTCCAGTTTAGATCATAGTTGTGGAGAGGCTTACATGTGTAAGATCCTAACCTATTCTGGAGTTTCCATGGGATTTTTAGGTACTATTTTGCCTTTTTTTAGTAATTTTCATTTGTTTTTTAACTTATGGTTTTTTTGGGTTGAAATTTGAGAAAAATGAAAGAAATAGGGAAGAGCACAGTTGGTGCATGGTTTTCCCAAACCATGCACCCCATCCCAGCAAACTGTTCAACCTCTAACAGAGGGGAATTTCATGGTTGGTGCATGTTTTGTCAAAATTTTCTCCCTATTAGGAGTAATCATTCACAATTATAGAACAGGTGTATGGTTTATGTGCACAGTTAGGGGAAACCATGCACCCCTACCCATCAAACCATGTGTGGGAATTAAATTAACCCAGTTTTTAGTTTTAAAATTACCCAAACCCACGAAACTCACCCAAATCAAAACCCATTTGACCCCTGACCATATTTCATGATTTCAGAGCCTCCCAGATGAATTTTTAGCCTTTCTAACCTTATTTCTTGGTGAATTAAAGCTCGAATTGAAGCTTTTCACCCCTACATGTAAGAGAATCTCATCCCTCTTGGTTTCTTGTACCTAATCCTTTATTCTCCCATTCTAAAAAGGGTTTTTTATTCCTTTTTTTATGAGATATTGACCTCATTATGTGCTCAAGATCAAGGATTATAGATCTAGATCTAGATTTAAGATATCTCGATTTGTTCAATCTTGATTTAGGCTTTAGAACTGGATCTTGTTATATACTGTTACTCCACTAAATATTGGGGATTTCCATTGGGAGATTGTTTTTTCAATGAATCAAGGTAGGTTTTCTATTATTCAAATCTCATATTCCTGATATCAATTATGTGTATATGATTGTATAATTTCTGTAGTTTTTTTAGAAATTGGAATTCTTAATTGAATTAATTAATATGTTTAATTAATTAATTGATGAATTGGGGATTTGATTGAAATGTTGAATTTTTAATTGGAATAATTAATTATTGAATTAATTATTGAATGTTGAATAGTGAATTAGAATAATTAATTATTGAATTAATTATTGAATGATGAATCATAAATTGGAATAATTAATTGTTGAATTAATTATTGAAACATGAATTGTGAATTAGAATAATTAATTATTTAATTAATTAATGAAATTTATGTGATTAATTAATTGTTAGATTAATTAATGGAAATAGGTATGATTAATTAATTTTTGAATTAATTAATGGAATAATTTTTGAAATTTATATTGGTTGTATGTCACTTGGTTGTGATTATGTTGGCATGGAGTAGTACATGGGTTAATCAGGGTGTGAGAAAGGGATTGTTGAGGAATACTGTAAGAGCTTCCATTATGATTTCCAAAGGACAGTAAGAGCCTTCGGGGAGGAAGACTGTGAGAAATTCCATTTTGATTTCCAAGGGACCATGTGAGCCTTTGGATTTGTTCTAGGGAAAATACTATGAGATATTTTCCATTTGCCTATAAATCTATTATTCTTCATTTAATATCACTCACATTATATACATGATATTAGAGCCCTATGTGCACATTACTCATGTCGGACTGATTTACAATATTTATGAATTTTTATCAAATATGAATTGTTATAATGAATGGTAATAATGGAATTCAAATATATGATATCCCTTGGGTATAGTTCAAAATTTGGCATGATCTGAAGTAGGTATTGAGGTTTGGGTGTCCTTGGGAACTAGGGGTTTATGTGGTTAAATAAAGATTAATTGATAATGTGATAATTGTTTACTTATACATTGTTATTATCTATTTATATAACTACATAAATTTTTTATTGACTGGATATTGTTTTATACACTATTAGTGGTGGCCTAATGAGTTTTACTCACACCCTACTCGGGTTGCCTAATTGGAACCCGAATAGATTTCATGATTGCAGGACAGGATAAGGGAAACGGCCCTATGTTAAGTGGCTGAGTCGGGATGGACAACGGATAAGGGAACCAGACATGATTTGGGACCTTCTTAGAGGAGTTTTTAGTGTTTTTATTTTGGGTTTTCATTTTATACACTTGACATGTACCTTATCATGACATATTTATTGTTCAGTTTTGATATTGTATTCTCTGCTTTGGTTATCATTAGATATTGGTATTGTTTCTGGTTATGTGTTATTCAGTTATTGTTTCTTATTTTCCACTGGTGTATTACTCTGGTAAAAGAAGTTATAGTGACCCCATGATCAATATATCATACCCTCACTAGTATTTAAAAGCCTCTCGTTTATGGGGAGGTGCGCCTAAGGTCTTTTGGTAGTCCAGCTCGGGGCACCAGGGCATGGCGTTCAGGCCGAGAAGTTACAAAGTTGTATCAGAGGTTTTTTATTTTATTTTATTTTGTCTTGCTATTTGGGAAAGGTATATAGAAGACTATGAAGAGTTGGGCCTTGTACATGAGCTCATTAATTGGAGTTATAACCCCATGTATGGGGGAAAACTCAAGTACCGAGGGTGGGATTTCTGCCATTGATGTTTGTTGTTACTTGTTTTTTGATGTGATTATTTCTTCAGAGATTTGTTGAGATTTTCTGAGTTGTGAATCATGGCCCAGTAATTCATGATATTTGAGTGTGAATGAATCATTCTAGCCACTTAGGATTATTTTTTGACATTCATCATTTTAGGCATGCATGGGAAAATAGGTTTTGGGTAAGTTTTTGAACTTGAATTTTTTTCCCTTTCTTGTGAAATTGAATTGAAAATGCTACCTAATATGAAATTGAAACTGGTAAAATGATGCAAAATGTGAATAATTGGGTGTCTAAATAAAAAACTTGATTAATGAGATTTTTCCCCTTTTTAAATAGGACCTAGGTGTATGATGGTTAAGGGTAATGATTTCACCTCAATTTTGACTATGTGTCAAGGCGTGGGGGAATGGATCATTGTGCCTTATTGTATTTCCATATTATGTAAATACGTTATTATTGTGAAATGTGTCCTAAGTTTTGTGTTTGTAATTGTAGAGATATTTCTCCATGAAGATTCATGATGATGGGATGATAGGAGGACATAGCTAGGGATGATCCTCTAGTGGTGGATCCAAAGGCACTGATAGTGCTCAGTGAGGAAGTCAAAGAGCAGTTCTAAGAGAAAGTTTCCTACTTCATGCAATTCATAGAAAGAGACCTAGGTCGGGTTGTGAAAATCATGTCTAATATGAAAATAGATTTCCAGCTACAGCACCCTCCTACTTTTACTGGAGATGGTGGACCTAAGGGATATGAGTTTTGGATTGAGTTTATCTAGAATATACTTGACAACTTGGAGACTCTTACTGAGAAGAGAGTCAAATTGGATGCCTATATGTAACATGGTCGAGAAAAACATTATTGGGACATCCAGACTTAGGATAGATAGCTGGAAGCTATGGAGTGGAAGGAATTTTTGGAGAATTTCCTAGAGCACTTTTTTCTAGAGACTCTTAGGTAGGAGAGAGAATATGAGCTCATGATGTTGACTTAGGGAGAATGTCTGTGATGTACTATGCTGCAAGATTTACAAACTTGCAATGATTTACTCTATCATTGGAAGTATATGAATGCTACTTCAGAAAAGTGGTTTTAGGATGGGATTAAATGTGAAATTAAGTCCCCAGTGAATATCTTCTGGCTAAATAAGTTTTTATCAGTGGTGAATCTAACTCTCATCTCAGAGGGGAAACTAAAGGAGGATTCTAGTAGAAGACAAGTGGTTTATTTTGGATGATATTAAGGTATGTCTTCAGAGAACAGGAAGTATTGTTTTGATAAATTTATCTAGAGAAGTGGGAAGAGAAGTGGAAATTCTGTTTGATTGGTTACTCAGGATCTTACCTGAGTGATTTTCCACCAGTTTGTTAGGTCGGGACACTTCCATAAATATTCTCCCTAACCACCAATGGAGTTCCAAGGCTGAATCAAGATGGTATATATACATAGGTTCTAAAAGAACCCATGGTAGAAGGTAAGTTAGGGAGTAGTTAAGAAAAATTAGTGTGTAGAAAGGGGATCTTCCACACCATATGAGTCTGGCAGCTGGAGTTCTACCTGATGTGGTAGTAGAAGTAGTGGACATGGTGCGTCTAAGAAAAAGCACCCATATCAGTAGAGTGACACAGCTCAGGGGAATTTGAATTCATGATATGGAAAAGGGGAAGGAAGGTTTCTTACCATATAGCCTACACTTATGGATAGCAAGGTTGGACCATCAATAGTGAGAGGTATTATTATTTTAACTTCTATATTAGCTAGTGTCTTGTTTGATATCAGTTCCTCTCATTCCTTTATATCTGCAAAACTTGTTAGCAGTTTGAGCCTGGCGATGGAGTTTGTGAGTGGGGTAATGATGATAGATACACTGTTGGGAGTGCGATCTAGAAACATATTTTTGTGTGAGGGGTTTTCTCTAAAATTTGGGGAGTATCATTTTATGTGGGATATTTACATCCTTGACATGTCAGGATTTGACCTAATTATGGGTATGGATGGTTTAGTAGAATACTGATCTCACATTGATTTTTATTTCAGGAGAGTGACTTTTACATCTCCTAAGGGTGAAAAATATATTCACCATGGATAGTGGTATATCCAGGCAGTCTGAGCAAGGCCAATCACTTAACAACTGGGAGAGATCACAGTCTAGGTTACAAGTCTACTGCTAGATTATAGAGGTGTGAAGAAATATTTCGTTCCACCCATAGTGGATAGGTTTTAGGATGTGTTTCCTAAAGACTTATCAGGGATTCCACCTAATAGAGATGTAGAATTCACTATTTATCTTTTTTTGAGGACTGATCTAGTTTCAATTTCACCATACAGAATGGAACTGATAGATCTTCAAGAGCTCAAGAATCAGCTAGAGGAGTTTGAGGATAAAGGATTTATCCATCTGAGTACATCACCTTGGGGTTCTCTAGTGTTGTTTGGAAAGAATTCTGATGGGTGTTTGAGTTTATGTGTTGATTACCAGAAGTTGAACTGGATTACTGTGAAGAAATAATATACATTTCCACGTTTTAATGATATTTTTGACCAGTTGAGGGGATATTGTGTCTTTTCCAAGATTGAATTGAGATCAGGATATCATCAGCTGAGAGTTTTAATTTTTGATATGCCAAGGACTACTTTCTGAAGTAGGTATAGCCTTTATGAGGTCATCATAATGCCATTTGGTTTGAAGAATGAACCTATAGTGTTTATATACTTGATGAAAAGAATCTTCCATCCGTACTTAGATCAATTTTTGGTAGTTTTTTTAGATAAAATATTGGTGGACTCCAAGACTCGTGACGATCATGACCAACACCTTGACATTGTTCTGAGTACACCAAGAGAGCATCATTAATACACTAAGCTATCTAAGTTCCAGTTTTGGATTGATTGGGTACACTTCTTGGGTCACATAATCTCTAAGTAAGGTGTGTCTTTGAACCCATAGAAAGTACAGGTAGTTGTATCTTGGGAGCATCCAAATAATTTTTTTGATATATGTAGCTTTCTGGGTTTAGCTGGATTTTATCAGAGGTTCATCAAATACTTTTTCTAATTGAAAGTTTTTTTATGGGCTTGACCAAAAAGGGAATAAAGTTTGAATGGTCGGAAGCAAATGAGAAGTCCTTCCAGAAGTTTAATAATTGTTCGACGTAGGAACCTATCTTGACCCTACTCGAGCCAGGTGAGAAGTATACAGTGTATTGTGATTATTTTGGGATCAAACTCAGAGCTGTGTTAATGCTAGGAGATCGAGTTGTGGTATATGGGTCTCGGGATTTGAGGCCACATGAATGAAAATAACCTATGCATGACCTCGAGTTGGCTATAGTGGTGTATGATTTGAAGTGTTGGAAGCATTATCTGTTGGGTGAAAATTTTACTTTGTATACTGATCATAAGAGCTTAAGGTATATATATTCATAGAAATATTTGAATCTCTAGTAGTAGAGATGGGTTGAGTATATGTTGTCGTTTGATTTAAAACAATCATATACTCATGGGAAATTAAATAATGTGGATGATGATTTGAAAAGGAAAATTTTGACTCATGCAGTTCAGGAGTCTAGTGCTGAGCAGAAAATGATGACTCTACTAATGGATATGCATATGGTGGTTGAGTAGATTCCAGAGTAGATGAATCTTATATCAGTTTCAATGGATTCTTTACTTTTGATCTGGGTTAGGGATAGTAATTATGAGGATCTAGAGTGCTTGAACTTTAGGAAAATACTTAAAAGTGTGGAGTCACCTTCTGGTTAGAGCATAGATGAGGATGAGATCATCTATGTAAGGAATCGGTTTTTGTGACTATGAGCATGCAACGGGATTTTATGCAGGGATTTCATGCTTTGAAGTTGTAAGTACATGTAGGTATGAAAAAAATCACCATGACCTATGACGATGGTTTTAGCTTTTGGGCATGAGAAAGGAGATAGCAGGGTTCGTGACATGATGTTACACCTGTTAGCAGATAAAGGCCAAGCTTCAATGACTTGGAGGTTTTTTATGGCTGTTACCCATTCTGGAGTTGAAGTGGGATGATGTGACTACGTACTTTGTGGTATCTCTCTTGAGGATACCTTAGAAGAATGATTTTATTTTTGTTTTTGTGGAAATATTGAAAAAAGTAGTGTATTTATTTCTTATATGGGAGACTCTATTATTGGAGTAGCTGGTAGATTAGTATGTTTGGGATATGGTCCATCTACACGAGATTCCATGGACCATAGTTTCAAACCATGACTCGCGCTTTAATTCATGATTCTGTAAGGGCTTACAAAAGGTGCTTGGTATGCAAGTTTTAATGGGTACGAATTTCCACCAACAAATATATAAGAATTCAGAGCGTACTATACTGGTGCTTGAGGATATGTTGTGAGCATGTGCCCTAGGATTTGTAGGATCTTGGGAGAAGCACCTAACTTTTTTGGAGTTTTCCTATAACAATAGTTATTATGAAAAGATACGGATTTCACCATACAAGGAACTTTATGGTAGTCCATGAAGATCTCCCCTATGCTGGATAGAGGTAGGTGAGTCAGAATCATTGGGACTGAGTCTCATGTAGGAGATGTCAGAATTGGTTTAGCTGATTCAAAAATGTATGACTATGAATCAAAGTAGACATAAGTCATATGCTGATAGATTTTGATGACCCTTAGAGTTTAAAAAGGGTGAGTGTGTATTATTTCGAGTGTTTCCTAGATTAGGTCACCACAAGATATGGAGATAGGGAAAGTTTGATTATAGGTTCGTTGGACCATTTGAGGTTTTGGAGAGAATCGGACTAGTGGCATACCAGTTGGCTCTTCCAAAAAAAATATAGTGTTATGCATGACATTTTCCATGTGTTACAAATTTGGAAATATTACCTCAACCCATCTCATGTGATCGATATAGATGATTTTGAGCTTGAGATAGATGCATCCTTTGAGGAGCATCCAATACGTGTGTTGGATCGCAGTGAAAAATTCTAGCGGGGAAATACCATACTGATAGATCATGTATTGTGGCAATATGGGCATGTGTTGGAGAAAACATTGGAAACAGAATAAGATATTTAGGATCAATTGCATGATCTTTTTGACATGGAATCTTAGATATGCTTGGGAGTGTGGCTCGAGGATGAGTTTTTATAAGGTGTGGATATTATACGATTCCGACCTTTTCTAGAGTTGTCTTAGGCTCATTTGCAGGTACACTTTTTCCTTTTGTTGAGAAATTTTCATTTGGTTTTTACCATGGGGTGTGTTTGGGTGTAAATTTGGGGAAAATGGAAGAAATAGGGTAGTGTATAGTTGGGGTATGGTTATCCCTAACTGTGTGCCCCTGCCCAGCAAACCATGTAACACTAGACATAGGGGAATTGCACGGTTGGTGCATGGTTTTTCAAATTGTATTACCTCTTAGGAGTAATTGTGAACCCTTATAGAAAATTTCTACGGTTTAGGTGCATGGTTAGGGGAAACCATGTGCCCCTTCCCAGAAAACTATGTACGGGAATTAAATTAACCCAGTTTTTAGTTTTAAAATTACCAGATCCCCCGAAACTAACCCAAATCAGACCCCATTTGACCCTTGATGTTATTTCATAATTTTAGAGCCTCCTAGGCGAATTCCAAGACTTTATGACCTCCATTATTGGTGAATATAATCCTGAATCAAAGATTTACACCCCTCTTGGTAAGAGGATCTCATCTCGCTTGGTTTCCCATTCCTCTTCCTTTATTCTCCCATTCTAGAAAGGTTTTTTCTTCCTGGTTTGATTACATATAGACTTAGTTATGTCGATATAGATATAGTATTATAAATATAGATATTTATTTAAGAGATATTTATTTTTTCAGTCTTGATTTAGGTTTTAGATCTGGATCTTATTCTACACTGTTACTCAGCTGAATTTTGGGGATTTTCATTGGGTGATTGTTCATCGATGAATTGAGGTAGGTGGTATATTATTAAAATCCAATAATATTTATATCAATTATGTGTTTTTAATTTTATAATTTCTAGATTTTTTTTAGCAATTGGAATTATTAATTGAATTAATTAATGTGTTCAATTTATTAATTGAGGAATTGGGGGTTTTATTGAAATGTTGAATTGTGAATTGGAATAATTAATTATTGAATGTTGAATCATGAATTGGAATAATTAATTTTTAAATTAATTATTTAATGATTAAACATAAATTGGAATAATTAATTTTTGAATTAATTATTGAATGTTTAATTGGTAATTGGAATATTTAAATATTGAATTAATTATGAGATGTTGAGATTATTAGAATGTATTAATTAATTATTGAATTGATTAATGAAAATTATATGATCAATTAATTATTGGTTTAATTAATGGAAATGGATATGATTAATTAATTTTAAAATTTATTACTGGAATGATTTTTGAAATGGTTATTGATTATATGTTACTTGGTTGTGATTATGTTGGCATGGAGTAGCACATGGGTTAACTGGGGTGTGAGCAAGGGATTGTAGAGGAAGACTATGAGAGATTCCATTTTGATTTCCCAAGGACTATGAGAACCTTTGGGGAGGAAGACCATGAGAGATTCCATTTTTATTTCCAAGGGATAATGAGAGCCTTTAGAGTTGGGATAGGGAAAAGATTGTGAGAGATTTCCCCTTTGCCTAGAAATCTATTGTGCTTTATTTAGTCTCACTCACAGTAGATCCTTGAGGTTAGGTCTCTATATTCACATTACTCATGTCAGACTAATTTATAGGTTTTATGCATTTTTATCATATATGCATTATGATAATGAATGGTAATAATGGAATTAAGATATATGATATCCCTTGGGGATAGTTCAGACTCCATCACAAGCCAAATAAGGTATTGAGGTTCAGGTGTCCTCAAGAACCCATGGGTTTATTTGGTTAAGTAAAGATTAATTTATAATGTGATAATTGTTTAATTATGAATTGAAATTATTTCTTTATACAACTGCATACACTATTTATTGACTGGATATTGTTTTAGATGTCGTTGGTGATGGCCTACTGAGTTGTAATCACACCCTAATCAGGTTGCCTGATTGGTCCCTGAATAGATTTCATGGTTGCAAAAAATGATAAGGGAAAATTCTATGTGTTAGGTGGATGATTCGGGATGGATCATGGATAAGAGAACCAGACATGATTCAAGATTAGCATGGGAGAGTTGTCAGTGTCTTTATTTTGGGTTTTCATTTTAGACACTTGGCACGCACTTTATCATGAAATATCTATTGTTCAGTTGTGAAGTTGTATTTCCTACTTTGGTTATCATTGGATATTGGTATTGTTTCTAGTTATATGTTATTCAGTTATTATTTCTTATTTTTTTTATATTGTATTACTCTGATAAAAGAGGTTATAGTCTCCACATGATCGATATATCAGATCTTTGCTTCTAGTCGGCAGCATATGTGATACGGAAAGGTGAGCCTGAGGTCATGTGGTGATATGGATCGGGGCGTCAGGGCGTGGCACCAGGTTCGGTACATTACAACAGGATAGCTTAGGGACCGAGATGAATATGAGTACAGTGTTTCTATAACAACCCTTCTCTTTATTTCACACTTAAAAATAATTTATTACATAAAACCTTCACTTGATACAACATAGAAGATCGATAGGTCTAGTCTCTTGGGGGCTTAGGAACATTACATAACAACTTAAAACATAAAACACAACATCTTATTGAAAACTTATTTTACATGACCACATCATTCCTTCGTACTTATCCTTACATGGGATAACCTAAGGACATGCATAATAAAAGGGTGAGCTATAAAGCTCAGTAAGGGAGTAAAAAATCATAACATAATTTATAAAATACATGTTAGGAAATAGGTGTATCAATGGAACATAATAGAAACATGAACATAAAGGCATGATCATAACATGGAAATGTGGAAACAACATTTAACATGATTTTAGCATTATCCAAGGATAATTGTACAATGATCATGATTAAATCTTCATTTCATGTATATTATCATGATTAAACCCTCATTGTACTTGACGTATCATGATACTAATCTTTATCCAATGCATTGGAGCGCTATCAGGGTGCACCCTTCTTAATCATTTCATTTCATGCATAAGTGTGCCACATGGATCATATAACAAGGATTAATTAAACATAATCATTTATTCCATGATAAAGTAATGTGGAATTAATAAATGAAACTCTATAATCAATAAGTAAATGGGCATAAAGGTGAATACCCTTGATAGGGAAATGGGCATATTATTCACTACATAATGACTTTGGCTTGGAAAATCACGGTGCAATTTCAGAAGCATAACGGCGTGACATAAGAATTCATAAAAATGATTGATGAGATTGGAAGGGGTGTCTCATAATATGTACATAAAATGAAAATTAATGGGGTCATATGTATACATGTCCCAACATATGTAATGGAATTTAGATTCATAAAACAAAATAATTGCTTGAATGTAAATGAGAAGAGAGAAATCCCTTATGAAATTTCGGCATGGTAATGGGTATACTTGAGAGGAATTAATGACAGAGAAAGGGGTCTATCATAATTAAAAAATAATTAGGGAAGTATGGGGAAGGTTCAAAATCATATCCCAAAATTTTTAATTTAAATTAAAATGGCATAACAACATAAATAAAGTTAGACAAAAATGAGAAAGGAAGAAATCCCTTACTTGAAAGTGTGATCCCAAAGGCTTGGGAGAGGATTTAGAGAGGCTTATTGGGAGCTTGGGGCGCCTTGGGAGGATTCTAGAGAGAGGAGGGAAGAGTTTTTTCAAGATTCAAAGGCTTTTAGTGAAGAGGAAGTGGGAGCTTGGGTGGGTTTATAAAGGAAAATAGAGGGAATTTTTTATTATTTCGGTTTTGGACACCACACATTAAACTAATCAAACCCACAAACCAACACATTGTTTTTCCCATGGTTTTTTCCAAAGTGTAGTGGAAAATATTATTTTATAAGTCAAATTTACAAACCTCTTAAAATATTAGGCTTGCTTATGTGGAGGTGAGTCACACTCTCTAGGAAATCAATTTAAAAGGTTAAAAAGTTTTATAAGTCTTGGAGGGTCCACTAAGGCACCATAAAATTAATAAAACAAATATAAAATCACATTATTTTAAAGGTAAAACATATATTATCCGAACATCAATTTTATAGTCTTTTATTACATCATTATTGGGTCATTATGATGTCATAAAACACATTATATTTTTAATCGGTATTTAATTTTTACCCAAAAATTTGACTGTATTAGAAATTTATGAAAAATTAACCATTGGATAATTTCAACGTCCTGATTCCAAAAATAATATTAATTTTATCTAAATAATTTTCTAAATATTTGAATTTTACTTTTAAAATAAAAACCGACTTTTATCGAAAATTCATGGGTTTTGAAAAAAAACAGCTTTCAAACCATAATAAAAATTATAATTGTATTCCTAAAAATTATACAATAATTTATATTTAATAAAAATTAATTTAGTAATAATATTTTATTAAAATGTTATTTAATTCAAAAATCCATTAATTCATCAAAATTGATTTCTTAATTGAATACTAACTAAAAATACTCTTTGTACTTGAAAAACTACTTATAAAGTAATAATAATAAAATGAATGTATATTATTTATTTTATACAAAAATAATGAAAATAATAATAGTGATAAGGTCTTGTTACATAACCCCTTATAACACCCTCATATGACCTAAGGGTAAGGTGTGCGATGGTGATAGACTCTTGGGGTGGCTTGGATAACATTGCTCGGGTGGTAATCTCTATCAACTTCCACTTCTCCTGCAGGTGGTTCTGTTTGAGCTTAATATGTTGAAGCTTGACTTGGTCTTGGTCATGAGCAAAGCCCAGTGACACCATCTCCTTTCCAAGCTCTGAAAAATAGACTTCTTATGGAGCAATTCTACTGGATGAGGCCATCACTTCCTTTGTCTGAGTAAATTGGTTTTGTTAAAGCCCTATATTTATACTAATCAGGTGATCACTATTCAACGGCTATATTAGTAATGGTAAAAATTCCTAACAGTATTTTGAAATCCTAAAACATAAAACCAAATAAGTGCATATGTTTTATATAACCATTTTATATAATAAGACATTTAATTGGATCAAGAGAAATTTTTATTGATAAAAGTTTGTGTCATTACAATCTTACCCCCTTATGAAATTTCTCCATCGATATTTCCTTTTCCCATGCTAAAATAGATTCAGGTAACTTTACTTTATCACTTCCTCTGATTCCCATGTTTCCTCTTCAAACTTTTGGTTTCTCCACAACACCTTGATGATGGTCATGGTCTTATTTCGTATAACTTTTTCCATGCGATCTAAGATCTACATCGGCTTCTCTTCCTAGGAGAGGTCATTCTCCAATAATACGACCTCTGGATTGAGTACATGCGATGGGCTAGGTATGTACATCCTCAAGAGTGATACATGGAATACATCATGTACTTGAGATAGGTTCGGTGGGATTTCAAGTCGATAGGCCATTGCTCCAATGTGATCAAGAATCTCAAAAGGGACAATGTACCTTGGACTAAGCTTTCCCTTCTTCCCAAATCTCATAACTCTCTTACATAGTGATATACAGAGGAATTCCATGTCTCTGACATCAAACTCTAGGTCTCATTGATGGTTATCAGCATATCACTTTTTCCGACTCTGAGCAGCTTTAATGTGCTGATGGATGGTCTTAAGCTTCTCTGCCATTTCTTCAACAATTTCTAGAACTAGGTGTTTTCTCTCCCCAAATTCATCCCAATGTGTCGGTGTTTTGCACCTCTTCCCATATAGGGCTTCATAAGGATTCATTTGGATACTTGACTGGAAACTGTTGTTGTAAGAGAACTCAACTAGAGGAATATGTTGATCACATCCTCCTTTGAAGTCCATTGAGCACGCTCTCAACATGTCATCAAGTGTTTGGATAGTTCGATCAGATTGGCCATCGGTTTGAGGATGATAAGTCATATTGAAGTTTATCTCAGTATCCAAAGCATATTGAAGACTCTTCCAAAACTTAGAGGTGAATCTTTGATCTTGATCGGATACAATCGATAGTGGTACTCTATGCAGCCTTACCACTTCTCTGATATATATCTGTATGAGTTGATCCAATGAGAAATCTTCTTGAATTTCAATGAAGTGTGTGGTCTTTTTAAGACAATCCACAATAACCTATATTGCATTGTTTCCTTTTGATTTCTTCAGAAGTATGGTGACAAATTCCATAGTGATGTCCTCCCATTTCCATGCTAGTATGGGTAATGGTTACATCATCCCCTTAGAATTCTGCCTCTTAGCTTTCACTTTCTAACATACCAGGAACTTTGATATATACTCAGTAATCTCCTTCTTCATGTTATCCCACCAATAATGCTCTCAGAGATCTCGATACATCTTTGTGTTTCCTGGGTGAATGGAGAAATTTGAACTATGTGCATCATCCAAAAGTTCTTTCTTTAACTCTGGATTTGATGCAACACATAGTCTTGTCCCAGATCTCACAATTCCTTCTTTATTAACATTTAACTCCAAAGATTTCCCTTTTCTGATAGTTTCCACTTTCTTATAAATTCTCACATAATCCTTTTGATCATCCTTTAACCTTTCCAAAAGAGATGGTTGAGAAATCATCTGTGAAAGGATGGATGATTTTACATTCTTTATGATTCCCACATCCATCTTCATCAAATCTAAGAAGATTGGATCCTTTTCAGTTCTCATCAATGATAGAATTGTTGGGTTCTTTCAACTTAGAGCATCTGCTACCTTGTTCGCTTTCCCAAGGTGGTAATGGATTGAGCAGTCATAGTCTTTGATCAGCTCTAACCATCTTCATTGGTGCATGTTCAACTCTTTCTGTGTGAATATATACTTGAGGATTTTGTGGTCCATATATATTTTACTCTTCTCCCCAAAGAGGTAATGCCTCCAAATTTTCAATGCGAAGATCACTATAGCCAACTCCAGATCATGTGTTACATAGTTTTTATCATGAAATTTCAATTGCCTTTAAGCATAGGCAATTACTTTATCATTTTTCATCAACACACAACCTAGGCCCTTCTTTGAAGAATCACTAAATACAACAAACAGTTCTCCACTTGTGGGTAGTGTGAGAACAGGCACAGTGATAAGCCTCCTTTTCAAAACCTTTAAGCTCTCTTCACATTCATCACTCTAAGAAAACTTGAATACCTTCTGAGTTATCTTGGTAAGATAGTTTTATAATTGTAGGAAATTTTTCAAAAATCAGTGATAATATCCAGCTAACCCCAAGAAGCTATAGATATCCATCACCGATGTTGGCCTTAGTCATCCCTCAATTGCAGCTGTCTAGGATGGATCCATAGATATCCCACTACTTGTGATGATATGACCCAAGAATGAGACCTTATTCAACCATAACTCACACTTCTTGTACATTTCATAGATCTTATCCTTTGACAAGGTCTCCAGTACAGTTCTTAGATGCTCCTCATGATCCTCCTTATTTTTAGAGTATATTAGAATATCGTCGATAAAGATAACCACAAATTTTTTGAGGTAATATCTAAAGACTCTATTCATTAAGTCCATAAAGATTTATGGAGAATTAGTGAGTCCTAAAGGCATTACTATGAATTCATAGTGCTCATACCTTGTACAAAAAGCAGTCTTGGGGATATCCTCCTTCTTCACCCTTACTTGGTAATATCCCGACTGCAAATCAACCTTGGAGAAGTATTGTACTCCACGTAGCTGATTGAACAAGTCATAAATTCATGTCAAGTGATACTTTTTCTTTATCATTATTTTTTTGATCTCATGATAATCAATACAAATGAGCATTGACCCATCCTTCTTCTTGACGAAGAGGACAGGTGCACCCCATGGTGAATCACTTGGGCATATAAACCCTTTATCCAGATTCTCATGTAGTTGTTTCTTCAACTCCACAAGCTATAAAACATCCATTCTATATGGAGTCTTGGATATTGGAAACACCCTAGGTATAAGGTCAATTTATAATTCAACATCTCTTCTAGGAGGAAGACCAGGAAATTCCATGGGAAACACTTTAGCAAATTCCCTCACAATAGGCATGTCTTTAGGGATGGTTGTTTCCTTGGACTCAATAATCTGAGCCAGATACGCGTGCTCATAGGAAAATAATATCCACTCTTCTAAGAGGTTCTCCGGGAAGTTTAATCCACAAATTATGATAGGGGAGGATTTATGTTCATGGGATGCAATGATTTTCCCATTTTTCATTCCCACTGACATCTTTACATCCATAAATTGTGGTGTGGTTGGGATTGTTCTAGTAAACTTTTGAGATATAAAATATTGAATAGAAATAGAATCAAAAATTATGTTCGCTATTATTGAATGAATAAATAGCATACCTGTCACCACTTCATTTTAGGGGTTCACTTCAGTGGTAGTGATCGAAAAAGATCTCCCTTTCTACCTTGGATGTAGTTGGTTGCCTCTGAAAACCCTTATCTTAGGGAACTGGTTTGAAAAGTTCCCTAGTTCTTTGTAGTTGAATCAATGAACAATGTATTGAGGGTCGAACGGAGCATTCCTCTCCTATATCTCAGCTGCAGGTTTTTCTTATCGGCAGTTAATGGCCAGGTGCCCTTCTCTTCCACAACTAAAGCATTTCCTCATCCCCTTTAGGCAATTTCTGGGGTTCTTATTTCCGCACCTTGGGAAAGTGGGTGCTGTATTTTCTTAGCACTATTGGATTTATCCATTAGACTTCCAAAATTGAATTCCACCTTATGCTTATTATCCCCATGATACCCATGAGATTCTTTGATCTCCATTTCGACTTTGAGGGCACATCATACAATTTCCTCATAGATCTCGAAGTCACAGATCGCTAGGGATTTCTGTAGGCTAGGTTTTGGCCCACCAAAGAAGTGGTCAACCATGAATTTGGGGGTAATGACAAAGCCGAAGTCATATCATGCAAGCCTTGTGAAGTTTTCCCCGTACTCTCTGATGGATTCGTCATCTTTTCTTGAGGGAAAGTAAGTCTCTTCCCATCTTAAGTTGAAGGGTGCATGGAAAATATTTATCAAAAAACAATTTATAAAAATCCTTCCATTCCAACACCTATATCTCCTCCTTAGGCTTCATATTTTTGATCAATGTCCATCATTGATCAGCTTCACCCTCCATAAGATAAGTATCCAGAAGTACCTTCTCTTATTCAGAACATTGAAGTGTGGAGAAGATCTTCTCAATGGAGTTTATCCATTGTTCGAAGATTGAAGGATCGGATAATTCATTAAAATTAGGAGGCATTTGTCTCATGAAGCTCTTTATTGTGACTTGTTATTTCTTAGGGTGGATTTAATGTTCCTATTGACCCATGTTTCTATTCAAAACTTGATTTAATTGAGATATTATCGTGACAAAGTTCACGATTCCCACTCTCATTGGATTGGGCATCTCATTAGAACAGTCATCACATTAATCTTCACATCAGTTGTTAGCTCGAGTCCTCCTATTACTGGCCATTGGATGAAATAAAAGGAAATTTAGTGGTAACACATAACGGGTAATCCAAAGACAAAATGGATGACTTATAAATTACTTTTATTTCCTTAGCTTATGAATTTATAGGCTTCAATCAATGTTATCCATGATCTACTTCCTAACATATATTCTTAGGGACATTTTTTTATTCCCTTAATAATGTTTCATACTAAGCTTATGAATTTACCAAAGAATATCCCCCAAGAGTTTCGTAACCAAGAGTGAAGCAAGGCCTGTTTTCGTGCACCAGTTCTCGTTCGAGTCTAGCTCAAAGCGGTGTTTTCGGGTTTTACCCCTAGGATATATATGTTTGAGAGACGCCTCTACTTGCTCATATCCATATAGGGATGTATTTTCTTAATAAACCACTTACTCAATACTCACAAAATTTTAGGGATGTTTTTAATATTCTTATTCTTATCCCTAAGGCTTTCACTAGGGTTTTCTAATCCTAATCCCAAAAATAACTAAACATATCCTCTAATACCAACTATAACAACCCTGCACTTTATTTCACACATAGAAATAAATTATTACATAAAACCTTCACTTGATATAAAATAGGAGATCAAGAGGTCTATTGTATTTGGGGATTAGGAACATTACATAACAACTTAAAATATAAAACACAACATCTTATTGAAAACTTATTTTACATGACCACATCATTCTTTCATACTTAGCCTTGCATGGGATAACCTGAGGATGTGCATAACAAAAAGGTGATCTATAAAGCCCAATAAGGGATTAAAAAGGCATAACATGAATTATACAATACATTTTAGGTAATAGGCATATTAATGGAGCATAAGAGAAACATGAACATAAAGGCATGATCATAGCATGGAAATGTGGAAACAACATTTAACATGATTTTAGCATCATCCAAGGATAATTGCATGTAGAGCATGAGTAAACCCTAATTGAACTTGTATTAGCATGAGTAAACCCTCATTTCACTTAACGTATCATGATACCAATATTTACCCAATGCATTGGAGCGCTATCAGAGCACACCCTTCTTAATCATTTTATTTCATGCAAAAGTGTGCCACATGGATCATATAACATGGATTCATTAAACATCGTTATTTATTCCATGATAAAGGAATGTGAATTCATACATGAAACTCTATAATCAATAAGTAAATGTTCATAAAGGTGAATACCCTTGATAGGGAAATGGGCATGGTATTTACTACATAATGACTTTGGCTTGGAAAATCACTGTGCAATTTCAGCAACATAACGGCGTGACCTAAGAATTCATAAAAATGGTTGATGAGAGTGGAAGGGGTTTATCATCATATTTAAATGAAATTTACAGTAAGGGGGTCATATTAAAACATGTCCCAACATATTTAATGTAATATATATTCATAAAACAAAATAATTGCTTGAATGTAAATGAGGAGAGATAAATCCCTTCCAGAATTTCTGCATGGTAATGAGTGTACATGGGAGGAATTAATGAGAGAGAAAGGGGTATCTAATCAATAAAAAATAAGGAGGAAAATATTTGGGAGGTGATAAATCATACCCCAAAATTTTTAATTGAAATTAAATTGGAATAATAACATAGAGAAAGTTGGAAAAAAATGAGAAAGGAAGAAATCCCTTACTTGGAAGTGTTATCCCAAAGGCTTGGGAGAGGCTTGAGAGAGGCTTCTAGGGAGCTTGGGGTGCCTTGGGAGGATTATAAAGTGAGGATTTCAGAGTTTGGTTGAGCACAAAATTCTTTTAGTGAAGAGGAAGTGTGACCATGGTTGGTATTATATAGGAAAAGAGAGGGAATTTTTTATTATTTAGGTTTTGGACACCACACATTAAACTAATCAAAACAACAAACCAAATCATGGGTTTTTCCCATGGTTTTTTTCAAATTGGAGTGGAAAACATTATTTTATAATTAAAATGTCCTAACTTCTTTAAATATTAGGATTACTTATGTGGAGGTGAATCACACTCTCAAGGAAATTAATTTAAAAAGTTAAAATAAGTCTTGGAGGGTCCACTAAGGCATCATAAATTTAATTAAACAAATCTAAAATCACATTATTTTAAAGGTAAAACATATATTGGAAGAAAATACATTTTATAGTATTTTATTACATAACTATTGCGTCATTATGATGTCATAAAACACATTATATTTTTAAACGGTATTTAATTTTTACCCAAAAAATCGACTGTCTCAGAAAATTATGAAAAATTCAATGTTGGATAATTTCAACATCCTGATTCAAAAAATAATATTCATTTTGTCTAAATAAATTTCTAAATATGTGAATTTTCACTTTTAAAATAAAAATCGACATTTATCAAAAATTCATGGGTTTTGACAAAAAACAGCTTTCAAAACTTAATAAAAATTACAATTGTATTCCTAAAAATTATACAATCATTTATATTTAATAAAATTTAATTTAATAATAATATTTTATTAAAATATTATTTAATTCAAAAATCCATTAATTCTTCAAAATATATTTCTTAATTTAATACTAACTAAAAATACTATTTGTGCTTCAAAAACTACTTACAAAGTAATAATAATAAAATGAATGTATATTCTTTATTCTATAAAAAATAATGCCCATAATCATAATGCTAAGGTCTTGCTACATAACCTATTATAAAACCCACATATGACCTAAGGGTAAGGTGTGCGATGGTGACATACTCTTGGGGTGGTTCGGATAACATCGCTCGGGTAGAAATCTATATCAACTTCTACTTCTCCTATAAGTGGTTCCGTTCGAGCTTAACATGTTGAAACTCAGCTTGGTATGGGTCCAGAGCGAAGCCCAGTGATGCCACCTCCTTTCCGATCTCTGAAAAATGAGCTTCGTATGGAGAAATTCTACTGGATGAGGCTATCGCTTCCTTTGTCTTAGTAAATTGGATTTGTTAAAGACCTATATTTATACTAATCATGTGATCATTGTTCAACGACTATATTTGAAATGATAAAAATTATTAATGTTATTTTGAAATCCAAAAACATAAAACCAAATAAGTGTATATGTTTTATATAACCATTTTACATAATAAGACATTTAATTAGATCAAGAGGAATTTTCATTGATTAAATTAAGGGTCTTTAAAGTTTCACCCCCAGATAGAAGGGCATACCATGCAGATGATCCAGGTGTTGGAGGATATGTTGAGGGATTGTGTGTTAGACTTCGGCTAAAGATGAGTGGATTATTTTCCTTTAGTATATTTTTCTTATAATAATAGTTAGCACTCTACTATTAGCATTACTCTTTTTGCTTCCCTATATGGGAGACCATGTAGGTTACCCTTTTGCTAGTCTAAGATTAGTGAGACATCTCTATTGGTCTAGAGATTGTGAAAGTGATTATAGAGAAGTTTCACATGATGCAAAAGTGTATGAGGACAGCCCAGATCTGGTTGAAATATTACATTGATCAACATCATATTCTCTTTTAGTTCGAGTAGGTAGACCATTTTTTCCTAAGAGTCTCCCCACATGAATATTGTGGTGATTTGACTAGGGAGGCAAGTTATCCATGATGTTCATCGGAATATTTGAGATCCTATAGAGGGTTGGTGAGGTTGTTTACCACCTATCCTTACCACAATAGTTAGACTGGGTACATGGAATCTTCAATGTGTAATGGATGAGGAGATACATACATGATCTCACAAACGTTATTGACTGGAGTGAGCGGTACATCAAGTATGGAGCTATATTGATAGAGTAAACAGTGGATATCAAGGATCAGCATGAGTGGATCATGTGAGGATGGACTATTTCCTTAGTTTATGTGTTTTGGTAGTATGTGAGCATGCAGGAGAGCTCCTAGGAGTGAGAGATAGATATTTGGTCTTAGTATCCCCACCTTTTTGTTTAGATTATGCTTTTTGAGGTGAAAAACATTCAAGAAAAGGATAATGTAGTGACTTTGTTTTTTATATAGAAGAATTTGGAATATATTAAGGAACATTTTTGATGTCAGGAACTGAGTTGGCATGAGATTTAGAGGCTCAGTGATCCAGAAGTTTATATTATAAAAATATTAAATATATTAATATCACATGCACATATTTTTCCTGAAAAATGGAATAACTCCCAAATAGAATCTCAGATCAGAAATATGAGGCCATATTTGAGTCTAAAATGTGAGGTTTCCCTATAAGTTACCAAAGGTTAGTCAACATCTATAATGACCTTCACTTTTAATTAATAGAAATTACATCATTTTTTTAGAATACATAATACATTACACAAATAGACACACATAGATTGTATTAGTTTAGTTCCTTTAGAAACTTGGAACAAAAATATTCTAACACGGTGAAATATATTTAATGTTTCCCAAAAATATCATCCTCCTTATTAATTCTACTTAAAAAACCATTCTTCATAACATGGGGAAGGGAAAACATAAGAAATGGGTGAGGACAAATTCTCAATAAGGGTAAATAAATGAAATGCATAAGAATATCATGAAAATAAGGTTATGATAATGTGATCACGACCATTAGAAGATCATACCTTCAAATAAAACATCTTGAACATGAATCAAGGCATATATATTTTAAATACATAATCCATGAACCATAATAAAATCAAGAGCATAAGCCACGAAATCATAACAAAGGAATAAGACATGGAATTGTGGAATACAGTGAACCATATAAAAACCCTATATCAAGGATTCCTACCAAGACCTTCATAACATGTTAGGCTTAGGATAATCATTTATGTACCTGCTTCAGGCTTGGGATTGCCTCCCATATACCCTCCTATTTTGGGCTTGGTATGCACTCCCATGTACCCTCTTGTTTCAGGATTAGTATTCCCTCTCATGTACTGTAAAATCCCAAGGATTTACAAATAAATTTAATGAAATGCATGAAACACTATGTCTCTATAAAACAAAACTTTTTTTAAGGAGATAGTTATAACCTAGCCGTTAAACTAAATTTTTTCACTTCTGTGATTTGAATTTCAAAAATCTCACATACACGGTTGCATTCAGGGTGATTTTTGGGGTTTGATGGAACAAAATTAATTTTTGGTGAATAGTAACCTACCCTTATGAATATTAATATGACCCTTATGAATAGTAAATCATCTGAAAGAATAGTAACCTCACCCATGAATGTAAAATAAAATTTAGGCATATTATAAGTGATAATATAACCATAATAAAAGTATTAGTATTTTTTTAAGTCATAAATATTAATTTAAAAGAAAAATTATTTTCCTAAATGGTTTTCAAAAATTAAAAAATTTATGTCTTCTAGTTTTAAGATAATTTTATAAGACCTTGTGTAATTTTTTAAAACATTACGAAATCAGTTATGGTTTTAAAATCTATATTTTCCAAGTAAATTATGATTTTAATTAAAAATTAAATTAATCATAATTAAAAAATTATTTTTGAGAAATGGATTTCATTTTTTATTCTACACATCGAAAAATGGTTAGGGTGAATTATTTGGATTTTTCTAAAATACATAAATTTTTTATGAATAGTAAAATACGGTAATTTACCATATATATACATTATAAGTTAAATTCACTATTCCTAGCATCATAGATGAGTTAATAACCCTTGGTTTGAAATCACATGCACATATTACTATTTTTTTTATGTAATCATCAATATTTCTTGTCTTATGGAGAAATAATAAACTAATGATTAAAATATTAAGAAAACCCTCCTCCCCTCCACTATAAAAACTACCCACACTCCCCTCTTATCTTCACTCCCCTAAAACCTTGTTCCTTTCCTAAATTATGCTCAAATCTCTCCCCAAGATAATCCCCCATATATATAATCCCTTGGTCTCCTTAGAAGACCAAATCCTATCCCCTTAAGAGGCTCTCAAGGAAGATTAAATCAAGAGGTAAATTCCTCCTTTCAATTATTTTACTTTCTTTCCAAGTTCCTTTTTTTTATTTTCTATCCTTACCTATACTCATCCAAATATAATGAAAACTCCAGTAACTTACATGTACTGGAATATTGTTATGATAATTTAATATTTCATTATCATCTCTCCTTTACCCTTCTTTTATACTATAAATGAAAACACCATCCAAGATGTGTTAATTCATCACATTCAAGGACGATGGGTTTTCAATTTATTTTACCATATTCAATTCTGGTCATGAAGGCGTCATCCCCTGTTTATCCAGGATCCGAACATGCCACAGTCTGTTGTCTTTTTGATGATCAAGGGGCGGGATGGTGTCTGGAAAAACTCTTCTCCTGGTTTAATGAGAGGGATAGGAGAATTATTCTGAGTATTCCCTGTGTTTCAGACGCAGGGCCAGATCATCTCTACTGGACAAACGACAGCTCAGGTGAGTATACAGTGAAAGCTGGCTACCGGCGAGCTCTTTCTGCTCAGATTTCAGAAGCAGATGCGAGGCCCTGGACATCAATTTGGAAGCTTAATGTTCCCCCTAAAGTTCGCTTTTTCTGGTGGCAGGTGTGTACTGGTATCCTCCCAACTAAGAGCCTCCTTGTCTACAGACACTTTTCAAATGACAACTCTTGCCCTTTCTGCCCTTCTGTGACTGAATCCCCTTTCCATGCTCTTGTTCAATGTCCCGGGGCTCAGGAGATTTGGAATGGCTGGGGATCAACTATAGAGCTGTTCCCGGACACCGCCTCAGATCTTACATCTCTCCTGATGCGATGGTGCTCCTCCTTTTCGCCGGCTAAAGCAGGCGCCCTGTGCATTTTGGCTTGGATTATCTGTAATAGGCGGAACGAGGCCATTTTCAATCATTTCCGGAGGCCCCCCAGATTTTGGATTGACCGGGCATTGTCATGGATTGCGGTATGGCAGAACCACCCTGAATAACAAAGACTTTCCACCCACCCTCCTCTTCCCCAACATTGGTGCCCCCCACCGGAAGGGATTTTTAAGATCAATGTGGATGCCTCTCTCCCTAAGTATGGCCCAGTTGGACTAGGTTTACTGGCCCGAGACAACCTGGGAAATCTTATCACTGCCAAATACGAAGCACGTTATGCACTTTGGGAGCCCTCAGTCGCGGAGGCCGCCGCCATCCTTGCTGGATTAAACTTCGCAAAAGATTGCGGTTGGGATTCCATTCACATCGAATCCGACTGTCTCACTGTAATCAATGCCATCAATCTCACTGACGGCGGGCTTCAACCTTTCGGTCCCATTATCCGGTGTATTCACTCGCAGAGACAAGGCTTCAATTCCTGCAATTTCTCATTTATTAGAAGGGAAGCGAATGAAGCCGCTCACAAGATGGCAGGCATTGGCCCTCCCTACGAGGATTTGCTCTGGTTCAATCATTTTCCATCGTGGTTATGCTCCTGTATTTCTGCTGATCTCCATCATTAATGGATCCGTCTTATTTTGTCAAAAAAACTCCAACCTCATTTTACATGATTATCTGTTCATGTATATATGTAAACTGATCATGAAACAAACAGACCGGAACAATGAAATTGAACCTCTTAACCCATCAAAAAGGCCATGAATGGACTTAAAAAGGTTATAATAAATAAATTTAATATAAAATAATTTATTTAATTATTAATTAATGAACCTAATTTGATTATTCGGGTCATTAATATCAAGTGTAGAACACCATCGTACTTAAGGTAAGGGATTCTACCTGAACCTCCATTATTCCTTTGGGTTCCAATATCTTTCTTCTTACCCAAATTAAGTTATCTTTTATTTTAATGTACATACTCTAAATTATGTTTACATTATTTAATATCATGTAAAAAGTTCCATTCTTCATTATCCTTTATGGATATACATGTTTTTAAGTGGTTCCCTCCTCAATATTTCCCATTAAGAAACCCCATTTAAGGGAACTTCCCAAAATCTTACCAATTTCAAGTGAACTCTATAATATGTTTTTAATCCACCATTATTTTTATAAACCAACTCTTTCTATTATGAAAACCTTCTTGGTTAACTTCTGGTTTTATATAAAATATTATTCCCTTTTCTATTTTAAATGCTTGTTATTATTTTCCTTAAAATCACATTAAAATGTTTTAATGCTAAAAATTCTTAAATACTATTTTTACATGTTATCACTTATATTTTACATCAATTACCATTATATATGTCTATTTTACCTTATAAAAGTCCTTTTATGTTTTAATTCCTTTCTTTCATGAACTCCTGTATGATACGCCCATTCATTATGCTTTATGACGTGATTATGATACCAATTTCTTTCCATGGGTACCCTTTTGTTTATGATTGATTGTGTATGATTATATATGTGGAAAGCATATTAATGAGCATGTTAATATGGGTGTTCTCAAATATCACTCCAATGCATTGGGTAAATTTGATTCCCAGGAGATGTTATGTGCAATGGTCTTGGTGGTTAGCCTTGACTCATGTTAACATGTGCAACGGTCTTGGCGGTTAACTATGACTTGTGCTCCTCTATGTGCAACGAGCCTTAAATCATGAAAAAATAATGTTTTATATTACTGCCACATTACTATGAATCCATTTTTATATGATCTCATGTTTATATGTTATGATTCCATATGTTCCATACCTTTTATTTTCATTATGTCATGCCTTCTAACTCATGTGCTAAAGCTCAATTATTTTGCTTACTCCCTTCCTAGGATTTTTATCTCACCCCTTTATTCATGTTATCCCTAGGTTATCCTGTGACGATGTATGAGAAAAATGAATTTTAGGAGCTCAATATGAAGATTAAATAAAGACATGTTTTATTTTTTTGGGTTTTATGTACCTAGTCTTCAAATACACTAGACTTCACGATCCTTAGATTATATTCCAATGTATAATTATGAATAAAATCGTTTAATTTTATGTGAAAAATGATAGGGATAGTATAGTTAGTATCAGAGCATGGTCTAGTTATTTTTTGAGATTATTAATAGATCACTTTAGTAAGAACCATAGGTATGAGACTAATTATAAGCAAACACCCCTAAATTTTGGTAAGTATAGAGTAAGTGGTTTATCAAGTAAATACATCCCTATCTGGATACAAATAGGTAGAGGTGGATCAAGCATAGATGTATATAGGGGTAAAACCTGAAAACACTACTTTGAGATAGACTTGAATGGGAATTGGTGCACGACAACGGGGCTTGCTGCACTCTTGGTTTGATACTCCCTAGGGATATACTTTGGTAAATTCATGATCTTAGTACAAATAATTATTAAGGGAACAAAAAAAGATTCCCATAATAATATAGAAAATTGATCATGGATAACCTAGATTGAAACCTAGGGAATCACAAGTTAGCATATAATTTTCCTTTAAGTGTTTATCCTTTTATGTTTAAAGTTTCCTTTTTATACTCATTAGTTAAATATTCCAACCCACACCTGTTTTCACCATAGTATGTAAAAAGAAATTTTGAGGGTGAAATTTCATAAGGGGGAAGAATGTGACACCCCAAGGATTTATAAATAAATTTAATGAAATGCATGAAACACTAAGTCTCTCTAAAACAAAACTTTGTTTTAAATAGATAGTTATAACATAGCTGTTAAACTAAATGTTTCCACTTTTGTGATTTGAATTTCAAAAATCTAACATACACGGTTGTGTTCAGAGTTATTTTTGGGGTCTGATAGAATAAACTTAATTTTTTTGGTGAATATTAACCTACCCTTATGAATAGTAACATACCCTTATGAATAGTAACATGCCCTTATGAATAGTAATATGAACCTTATGAATAGTAAATCGTCCAAAAGAATAGTAACCTCACCCATGTATGTATAAATAAAATTTAGGCATATTATAAGTGATAGTATGACCATAATAAAAGTATTGTTATTTTTGTAATTCATAAATAATTAATTAAAATTAAATAATTAATTTAAAAGAAAATTTATTTTCTTAAAAGGTTTTCATAAATTAACAATTTTATGTCTTCTGGTTTTAAGATAATTTTATAAGACCATATGTAATTTTTGAAAACATTATAAAATCAGTTATAGTTTTAAAATCTGTATTTTTCAAGTAAATTAAGACTCTAATTAAAAATTAAATTAATCATATTTAGAAAATTATTTTTAAAAAATGGATTTAATTTTTTTATTCTACACGTTGAAAAATGGTTAGGGTTAATTTTTTTGATTTTTCTAAAATACGTGAATTTTTATGAATATTAAAATATGGTAATTTACCGTATATATACATTATAAGTTAAATACACTATTCCTAGCATCATCACTGAGGTAATAACCCTTAGTTAGAACTCAAATAAACATATTACTATTTTTGGTCACGTAATTATCAATATTTCTTGTCTTATGGAGAAATAATAAACTAATGATTAAAATATTAAGAAAACCCTCCTCCCCTCCACTATAAAAAACACCCACACTCCCCTCTTATCTTCACTCCACTAAAGACTTTTTCCTTGCCTAAATTATGATCAAATCTCTCCCCCAGATCCTCCCCCACATATATCATCGCTTGGTCTCCTCAAAAGACCAAATCATATCCCCTTAAGAGGCTCTCAAGGAAGATTAAATCAAGAGGTGAATTCCTCCTTTCAATTATTTTACTTTGTTTTCAATTTCCTTTGTTTTATTTTCTATCATTACCTATCCTCATCCAAATATTATGAAAAATATTGTACCTTACATGTACTGGAATTTTTTTTATGATAATGTAATAAGTTATTATCGTCTCTCCTTTACCCTTCTTTTATACTTGAAATGAAAACACTATCTAAGATGTATTAATTCATCACATTCAAGGGCGACTGGTTTTCAATTTCTTTTAACCTATTTCAATTATATTAATGAAAACAATTTTTATGGGTGAACTAGACTATAATATATTTATTATGTCTCATCTATGGTTCTGGAATCTTTTTTTATGTATGTTTTTTATTTATAAATCAAAATGTTTTCGTTGTGATAAAAAATTGCATATTAACCCAAAAGGTTATCAATAAAGTTTTATATAATGATTCATCTTCACTCCAAGTAAACAAATTAAATTTAAAAACATGTAACCTTATATATTTTCAATAATAAAATATAACTCCAACCTCATTTTACATGATTATCCATTCATGTATATAAGTAAACTGGTCATCAAACAAATAGACCTGAACAATGAAATTTAACCTATTAAGCCATCAAAAAGGTCATTAATGAACTTAAAAATGTTATACTAAATCAATTACATGTAAAATAGGTTCTTTAATTATTAATTAATGAACCTAATTTGATTATTCAGGTCATTAATATCGAGTGGAGAACACCATCGGACTTAAGGTAGGGGATTCTACCCAAACCTCCATTATTCCTTCTGGTTGTAATATATTTCTTTTTATCAAAATAAAGTTATCTATTATTTTTATGTACATCCTCTAAATGTTTTTTACATGATCCAAGATCATTTAAAAAGTTCCATTCATCATTATCTTTTGGGGATACACATGTTTTAAAGTGGTTCCCTCCTCAATACTTCCCGTTAAGAAACCCCGTTTCAGGGAACTTCCTGAAGTCTTACCCAATTTCAAGTACACTCTATAATAAGTTTTTAAGCCACCATTATTTTTATAAAACCACTCATTTATTATAAAATTATTCTTGGTTCACTTCTGGTTTTATATAAAATACTATTCCCTTTTCTATTTTAAATGATCGTTAGTATTTTCCTTAAAACCACACTAAAATGTTTTAATGCTAAAAATTATTAAATACTATTTTTACATGTTATCACTTCTGTTTGACATCAATTACCATGATATATACCTATTTTCCCTTCTGAATATCATTTTATTTTATAATTACTTTCTTTCATGGACACTTATATGATGCACCCATTCATTATGCTTTATGACATGATTATGATACCCATTTCTTTCCACGGGTATCCTTATGTTTATGATTGATTATGTATTATTCTATATGTGGAAATAATATTAATGAACATTTTAATATGGGTGAACCTAGATATATCTCTAATTAATTAGGTAAAGTTGATTCTCATGAGACGTTATGTGCAACGGTCTTGGCAGTTAGCCTTGACTCATGCTACCATGTGCAACGGTCATGTTGGTTAAACTTGAATTGTACTCCTCTATGTGCAACGATCCTTGACTCATGATAAATTAATGTTTTATGTTTCTTACACATTACTATGAATCCATTTTTATATGATCCCATGTTTATATGTTATGATCCCATATGTTCTATGCCTTTTATTTTCAGTATGTCATGCCTTCTAACCCGTGTGATAAAGCTCTATTATTATGCTTATTCCCTTACTAGGATTTTTAGCTCACCCCTTTGTTCACGTTATCCCCTAGTTATCCTATACTGATGTATGAGCACAATGGAAGTTAGGATCTCAATATTAAGATTAAATAAATAAATGTTTTGTGTTTTCATTTTTATATACCTAGTCTTCAAAGACACTGGACTTCATGATCCTTAGATTATATTCCAATGTCTAATTATGCATAAAATAATGTAATGTTATGTGTAAAAGGATAGGAACGCTATATGTACCCTCTTGTTTCAGTCTTGGGATTCCCTCCCATTTACACTCTTATTTTAGGAATGGGATGCCCTCCCATTTACCCTCTTGTTTTTGGATTTAGATCCCCTCTCATGTACCCTTAGATCTCATGAAACATTTATCATTACCCAATGCATTGGAGAGAGATATAGGTCCCATGAATAACATAATAACTCATACATATATGTGGCATAAGATAATAAAACTTTCATCATATCATTACCCATAAAAAGAGATCGTATTGTAACCTGTGAAATGAAATGGGTATCATAAACATTTAATCATATTAAAACATATAGAAAATATATAAGTTTCATAAAAATTTAATCCTAGAATAACCAGTGAATGTAAGAGGGTTTCATAAGAATTTATCATGGTATAACCCATTTAAGAGAAATAGGTTTCATAATAATATAACTTGTGGAATAGGAATGGGTTTCATAAACACATAACCCATGGAAGAGGAACGAGTTTCATAAACATATAACTCATGGAAGAGGAACGGGTTTCATAAACACCATACCATAAAAACATAAACCATTAAGAGAAAGAATATGGATGGAACTTTTGTATCATTTCCCAGAAAGTCATGAGTAACATCAATGGATTCCATCTTATATATAAAATAATTTTTAAATGTCTTTCAGAAACATTTCACGAGGAAAATGTCATTTTTTTTAAATGATTTTTAAAACATAAAACCTTTTGAAAACTATTTTCTTATAAAATACCTTGAAAACTTATAAAGAAGGCTTAAATCATTTTAAAATCATTTTTACTTGAAATCTTATAAAATAATCATGAAAACTTATTGAAAACTTTTTTCCTTGAAAACTTATAAAATAACCTTCAAAACATTTTAAAAACCTTTTTCTTTGAAAACATTTTGAAAACTTATAAATAAAGATTGAAAACGTTTTGAAAACCATTTATTTGAAAATAATTTTATAACTTATAAATAATTATTGAAAAAAAAATCAAAACCTTTTTAGAAAACATGGTTTTTAAATAACATAGATTTACGACCGAAGAGAGAGGTAAAGTCGAAATTTCTTAAAAACGCTTTCTTAATCATCTTATGTACCAAAGATTGGGAAAATGGTACCAATAAATTAAGATATCATGAATATCCAGAGTATAAGAAAATTTATGAGATTTATTGATATATGGATCATAATTTTTTATAAATGGAATCATAATCATAAAAAATCTCGACAAACGATGAGATTGTTTCAATAAACTGTTACCACTTTGGTAACTTTCAATCATAATAAAATGGAATGAATAAAATTACATGAAGATTAAAATATCATGAAAATAATGATATTAATGATATAACATGTTAAAGGTAGTATATATACCTCATAGAAAAATATAAGTTTCATATAATACACTCATGGTTAGTATATATAACAAAAAAAATTGTGGTGAACATGGCATGCATCTCATGGATAATAAAAAGTAAGATGAGAAATCCCCTTACCTTATGTATTGACTCTCATTGTACTCACACAAACCTCCTCTATAATAAATATAAGTTTATTATACATATTTTATAGAACAATATTCTTATATATAATACCATAAATGTTTTTATTATGACTTTATATTACCCATTTATTAATAATTATATTTTAAGGTTTCGCTTCGGGTAATATCCGCTTTGTTTATCAAATGTGTTTTGACTTGTTATTCTTAATCCCCCTACTTAGATCATGATTTACTTTAAGAATTTAAAACATTATATAAATATAATATATATATATATATATATATATATTCATTATATATGTATTTATAATAATCTATAAAATATAGAAATATGAAATGGAATACACCATTCATGGAGATGGTAGGTCGTACATACGCATGAATGTTGTTTCTGTTTACTTATCGTATTGATAGAAAGAAAGTAAATGACATGTATGTAAATATATATATATATAACATCATTATAGTAGAATTATTATGTCATATATATCATATTTTTTTACTAAAACAATCCTTAATACATTCAATGTAAAGCGTGAACGAATCACATCGCTTTGAGCATGAAGTAGTCCAAACGTCCACAAACGAAGTTATCATATATCCATCCAAAGTAACTTTTTTTATTATGAAACACTTTTAAGGGGAATTGATAACCCTCACAGCAAAATCCAATCAAATAGAAAAGGAAAAAACTAACTTATCAAAGAAAATATTAAGTCTATTGGAATCTATCTCCTTAAATAATTTCCAAGCCAGAGAACTTACCTGATAGTCTAGATCATCATTTAGAATGTCTTAAAAATGGCATGAAAAATAGTCCCAAGATTTCAAGTATTACTCTTTGTTAATCATCCCTTTTTTGAAGCCTCTGACCAATATGTGGTCTTGCTTGTCAATCCACTCACATTCCTCCCTCTAATTATCTACATGGATCAATCTTCCCATCATTTCATCACCATCTTCCCACGTCGCCTTAATCTGTAGAAAATCCTCCAGAATCTCTTCCCCCGAGTGTAAGAGCATCTCCCCACTCTAGTCATGAGTTGTGGCATCCTATCATTGGGGTTCTTTGGGGGACTCTACCCCTTGTAGCTTCCCAGGAGTTAGAGTATCCTCCTTCACCAGGCGAGCATCCTCTAGCTTAGAAGGTATATATCCCTGCTGATCCATGGTCAACATAGCTGCATCTCCTTGAAGAGGAACCAAAGCATCCGAGGTACCCTGAGGCTGAGAAAATTATTTCACTGAGGAACCGTACCCACGTAAATGGTGACCCTCCATGTCACCTACCACTGATTGGGCCTTCTATTCATTGGTATTACCTCCCTTTTTGGATGACCAAGTTTCCATAGGTCTTGGTAGGTAAGAGTAGTCTTTTCATCCCTTTGGTTTTTGCTTCTTTGAAACAATAAAACTCCCTATGTCCCTATTTTCCTTATTTACTTTCTTCCTCCTTGGGTTGTGCAGGCCTTTACCACACCCTCTAACTACATTGTCATCTGAGGATTTCCTTTCTCCATTTGGGTTTGCATCTGAGGGACAATTAGAAGTCCCTCCGTCGACACTGAGGCTATCAAAGCGATTGATGAAATTGAGACTAGGATAAATCTTTCTTAGCTTGGTCCCCTATGTGACAACACTCTAATTAGACGCACCATGGAGGTCCTTCAGATCACAGGAGTTTCTTCTATCAACAAGGATCCCTCCATCGGATTTAAATCCACCATCCTTGAAACGATAAGGATGCACAGGCACCTTCCAAGACTGCAAGCCTCCATCCTTGACTATCTTCGTGAAGGTAGGAGGCACCAAAGAACTGGACTCACCCTGGACCAGCACTGAAAGTGTAGGAATATCCAAATCACGTTTTGACCTTGAGAATATGTATTCGAACCTTGGATACTTATGAATAACCTTGGGATTAGCACTGATAGGTACCTTGATGATGCCACCCATAGGATTCACCCGATTCAGAGGGGCAATAATGGGGGAAACAACATCCTGAGTGGCTGAAGACCCCCACAGACACCCCTGGATCATGCTCCTTTGATACAGGGAGGAACGGACAAGCCTCTAGAAAAAGGGGGATGGCACTTCTTGGAAGGTCAAAAATACCATAAGAATAGAATGTCTTAGGAGTTGAGCTACTAAAAAATCGACAGTCAAGCTGGATGTGGCCCAGACGAGAGAATGAACTACAATAGTTGAACCATTTTTCGAAGGCCACTGGTAACTAGAAACGGAGTTCTTCACCAACCTCTAGCCAAACTGATTCCACCGGAGGCTTTGAAACATCCACTTCCACACAAATCTATGGAGCAATCATATGGAATAAGGAACAAGAGCACTCATCGAAGGCAAGGAATATCCCTACGAGGTTTCCCAGTATTTACAGAATAGAAGGATTTTGGAAGGGAAGAGGGAGGTTCGGTAGACTTACCCAAATCGCTACAGAGGGGGGATCACGATTCCAATGGAACTCATAACTCCATCTGAGAAGGAATAAGCAAGATAAAATGCAAGAATTCATACCTTTGGACCACGTGGAAGCCAGATCATCGCCATATCTGAAGCGAAGAATAAAGTGTCGGGGATTCAATAGCCCAACCACGACACAGTTATTCAGGGACCAAGAACTATTTACGAACCGGTCAAAATAGTCAAGGGACAGCCGGTGACGGACAAAGTGGAAAATGAGGGATAGTTCGGGGAGTGATGAAGCCTCTGAGAACTCCTAGAGATAAATCAGAAGTGATGGTGCACCATGATAGAGGCCAGGGACTTTTGGTCTAAGGAGAATATGGGGGAAATCAGGGAGAGAGGCTAGAACGGTGAAAGGGGGAACACCGAAGAGGGGTAGGGGACAGACGGGGAGGCCATCACCACCGCCCAAAGGGAGAGCGCATCGCCTAGGGTTCCATGTGGGAGCACCACTTCATGGTTCCATCTATCTTATAGATATAGGTTTTAAGTAGCAAATATATCGTATATACACAATATGGAAAGCATGAAGGTATGCTTAATATAAAAAATTATAGAAGCATAAATAAATTTAAAATATCATATATATCTTATAAAAATATTTTTTCATTATAATTCTCACACATGATAGGTGGTAAAGGAAAAATGAACAACATAATTTCATGAGGCAGTAGTTCATCGTACACAAAAACGGTAGGTTCGTTACCCATTAGATGGAAGTGTGTGTAAGTGAAAGTTAAACCTATATAATAAAAACATAATAGTATATTTATTATAATGGTTTTATTATATAAACATTAAATAAGGATAATTTATTGGGTAGATAATGAAAATAAAACTAAAGATCTTAAGGAAGGATGTTACATCTTATTTGGGTAACTCCTTTTGGTTTGTACCAAAAGGATTCCTTGGATGAATTTATACCCAAGTTGAGGCTTCTATATTGAGGGGATGTATTTTGATTAGATATTTGGGTAGATATTTGTTGATGAAAAGTGTCTTCAGAGGTTTGAGGAAGTGGGAGGGGTGGTGCCATTTATAGTGGAGGAAAAGGACACACTTGGTATTTTTGAAAATAATTGTGTGTTCCCCAAGTACTACTTATTCCCCGAGTGTAACAATGGTCCATTATGGAATCTTATAGGTGGAGGGTCCTAAATATGGCCATATAATATGTTTTGGGCAAGTGTATTGGTCATTTTTTTCCTTATGATTAAGGTTTAGTCTCTTATTAAGCTTAATTTTACATAATCGATATAATTAATTTTAATTAATTTCACAAATATTTTTTTGTAAAAACCTAATTTTACATTATTATAAATTATAAATTATTCTCATTAAAAATATGGAATCCATTTTTCCTAATTATAATCACATAATTGGTAGAAATTGATTTAAATTTAATCCCACAGATGGGACGACAATGTGGGGTTTTAAAGTTAAAATGTTCAAAAGGTTTATATGTTTTTATATTCAATTTAAAAGTGAAACTGATTTCAGTGACCCAAATTGGATTAATTTATAAAATATTAATCTAATTAAACTTTAAAAACATTCAAAAATATAATTTAACCTTATAAATAAATTAGAAAAAAAATAATTTTGAATTAAAATTCATTCTATCTTAAAAAATGGAATCTCTAGGTGTGACCCTTTCGAACCCTCCACACTAGGAAAACCCCCTCCCCATGAAACGATCACTCTGGAGAGAACCCCAACTGGGAAGGAGAAATTTCCAGCTGAGATAGTAGATCGTCCTGGAGGTTGACGACCCCAGCGGTGATGGTTCGACACAGAAATCTACCTGAACAGGTGGACCGCGCCTCATTTTGCCTACCAGTCAGAAACCGGGTGACCTGACAAGGAAAGTGGATCTCGAGGGAGAGGTTCACCCTAAAAGAAGACTCCCATTATTTGAACCCTAAACCTTCCAAATAACTATGTGGTTATACCCCTCCCTTTCACCACTATTCTGCCACCAAAGTGGAAAAATGTGTATTCAGGTAACGAGGTATAGGTGCGGCCTCACCACCTGTGCACCACATATACCCAGAGAGGTCAAAGGGGGCTAACCTTGGGCTTGGGACAGTTCCCAATGGGGTAGAGGGTCCATGAGTCATTATTAAAGGAATCAAAAGTGTTGCCTTGTGAGGAATTGAACCCAGAACCTCAGGGTCAGGGCGCCACAATTGTAACCACTCCATCACGCCCCCATAAGAAAACGTGTGTTCGGGTAATGAGGTATAGGTGCGGCCTCATCACATGCATGCCACTCATCCCCAGCGAGGCCCAAGGGGTCCAACCTTGGGCTTGGGATAGTTCCCAATGGGGTAGAGGGTCCATGAGTCATTATTAAAGTCATCGCAGGTGTTTCCCTATGAGGAATCGAACCTGGAACCTCGGGGTCAGGGTGCCACAGCCGTAACCACTCCACCATGCCCCCGCGGGTAGAACATGTTGTTATGGGTAACAAGGTATAGGTGTATCCTCACCACCTATGCGCCACACATCCCTAGCGAGGCCCAAAGTGGAAAAACTTGGGCTTAGGCCACTTCCCTAATGGGGTTTAGGTGCTAGGAGCAATTATTAATCAGGTATCTCATGAAATTCCTTGTGAGGACTCAAACCCAGAACCTTATAGTCAGGGAACCATAGCCGAAACTACTCCACCATACCCCTGTGGGAAATTTGTTTTTATGGGTAATAAGGTGTAGGTGTATCCTCACCACTTGCGCGTCACACATCCCCAGCAAGGCCCAAAGTGGAAAACCTTGGGCTTGGTCTAGTTCCTTAATAGGGTAGAGGGTCTGGGAGAAATTATTAATCAGGCATCTTAGGTGTTACCTTGCGAGGACTCAAACCCATAAACTTAAGGTCATGGCCCCATATATGAAACCACTCTACCATGCCCATGCGGGATAAATGTATTATTATGGGTAACAAGGTATAGGTGTAGCCTCACCACCTACACGCCACATGTCCCCAGTGAGGCCAAACGTGTTGTTATCTGTTCTCATATTATGCCTATAAAACCAATTGTATGAATATCAAAAATATTTAATTGAATATATAACATATAAATTTATTTAATATCATTCACTAATATTAATTAATTTAACTTATTAAGATAAATTTCCTTTTGCACATAAAAATAGTCCTTTATAAAATCATTTCCTTTATATTCATTTGGTTTCTATATTCATTTCTAATTAATAGGTAACCAATTAATTCATATATATATATATTTTCATAAGTTATTAAATCCTATAATCTTTAATTTAATGTATAGTTTATATCATATTATATTAAATAATAATTTTTTTAATAATATATTATTGTTCTATAACACTAGGTCTTGCATGTTACGCAAGCCATTGAGGAAATTCAGTCTTGCATGTAATGTAATCTAACCTCAATATTCCATGTAGATAAATCTAGATTTTATGTTGTTTTTAGTGCATGATTAGCATGGTTTTTCATATAATGCAAGACAAACTTAGTGATTTAATATAAATAAACTATTTTCAGTGTTTTTTGAAATGAAAAATATACAAAATATTAAATTAATTCAAAAATATATATTTCAAAAAATATCAGGGTGTTACATTCTACCACCTTAAAATTAATTTCTAAATAAAAATTCTTATGGGTTATCTATGGTTTAATACTTGAAAGTTCCTTTCATAGAATCCCACATTGTAAAAATGAATAATAAAAATTCCTTTAGAAAAGGAAATTTGGAACCATAACGGTCACCTAAAGTAACTCATAACTAGTTTCACACATATGAGAACATAGGTGGGAAGTGAAAACATGTACATGGAATAAAAATATAACTACCAAGTTCTGATGGACAGTGATAGAGAATATTGATCAGCAGAAGTGGGTGATCACAAAACTATAAATCTGTGATGATCTAAGGGGGAATTTGATTCATAGGAAATGAATGTACTAGGTTAACATTTTTGGTTTCAAGATCCTTTTCTTAAAGTTGAATAACTTCCACAAGAAGATATATTGAATTGGTTTCAGTATGATCCCACCCATTGGTTATTCCTTGAACAATTTCCACTTCATCCCTTACTCTAAAAATGAAGGTGAATTTTTCATCACTGAAGAACTGAAAGATCATGAGATCCATAAATAGAATGATAAATCATTCCATTTGTATTTTGTTATCAGAACACCAAAATGGTTATAACCAGTTATCTGACATGCCTAAACCCTTATATTGTGAGATAATAATTTAATATATGAAACCTCATCTGATGTTTAACTTAATCCGTACCATAAATGGATAACCTTGTAACCCTTCCAAAATATTAAAATACAAAACTTTAGAAAGAGATCGCTAAATCAGCTTAACATTGATCTCCCATATATCATAAGGTGTCTTTTGTTTATCTCATTCCAAAAATGTGAATACCTTTATCATATATTCTCTTGAAACATGGTAATAACCTGAATTACTATAAATAATTTTGGAAAACATGCATGTTTCCTTATTCTAAATATTACTGAATATATTATATAAATCAAAGAATTTTTTAACTTCATTTATGATAACAAAAACCTCTTATTCAAAAAATCATTAATTGTTTTTAAGGTCATCGATACTATCCAATTTACTTTATCCAACTAAATCATATATTTATCCAAGCTAAACAAAAATTCCTTTAAATCTTGAACACATTAAGGGTTTCCTTCCCTTAATCAAGATATCACATTTACATTAAATCACTTTTCTAAGTCTTTATCACTATTAAACATATCCTTTTCAATCATTAATGAAAAATTTATATTGAAAATACTTATAAATTTCATGATTCACATAACATAATATTTGAATTCCAAAACATAAATACTTCATTCATCCAAATTTATTCTTAAACCATTAATTAAGATTTATCATATTTTTCCTTAATACCCCTTATCCTAGAATATGAAATATAAATCATGTATTAAGGTTCCTCAACCTCAATATAATCATTCTTCTTATGTTTAATGTAAAAAATATTGGAAGAACATCCAATTCCTTTCACATGTCATTTGTAATCTCTTTATATTTAGTAGTATAATCAATACTCATGGACCTTCTTAATTCTCTTCATGATATTTCCAATCGATTTTCATCATTATCATACTTTCCAAATATGAAACATTCAATGTTAAACCAGTTCCTTATAATTCCCAATATTGATTAAAACTAGAAATCATAGGGTGAGAAACACTTATCATAGTAGAAAACAACATAATCCTGAAAAAAATTAATCATGGGATGTATAAATAATGACACATGCCTCATTAATCTATGACACCTTAGGTTTATAATAGTTTCCAAAGGTTGAATAAACCTTTGCTCTGATACCAACAATAACAACCCTCACTTTTCATATATAGACATTACATCATTTTTTGAGGAATACATACACTACTGGAATATGGAGGTATACCAATTCATGTATACCAACGGTTTAAAAAAATGTTGGTATAGAATCTTTTACCAACGGCTTCAGTAAAACATTGGGTAAGGGTGGAATATAAAAGCTTTTCACCAATGGTTCAAGTAAACTATTGGGAAAGGTGGCATATAGAATCTTTTTACCAACAGTTTAAGTAAACCATTATGAAAGGTAGCATATTACCAATGGTTCAAGTTAACCGTTGGGGGAGGGTTCCATACATAATTCTATAACTAAGGTTTTAATAAACCGTTGGTACCACTCATCCCAGCTTGATGGAAAAGGCAATTTGAGTTTCTCTCTGCGGCTCAACATAGAGAATTATTTGCATACACACCTTCTAGCTCTATTCCCTTCTTCTCTTGTTATCCCACTTCCCCATATGATCCACCTCCATATCTCCCTTCATCCTTGATTCTCCTATGAACACACATCCCCACATAATTCGCTATCATACCTCTTGTCTTCCCCACATCTTCAATTCTCTACTCACCCCCTTCTTTTAGGGTTAACCCACTTATCAACATTGTTCACCTCTCAATTTCCCTATATCATCAATTTTTTTCTCATCGCCTTGCTTCTATACTTAACCCGCTTTGCCAAATCATTACCTTAGGCTTACCGGCTTCTTCACATGATATTATGCGTTCACCTCAGCTTCTCCACTTCTACGATTCTGGGTTTTTTTTTGAAGTCATGAGAGGTTTGTAATTTGTTTAATTAAATTTTATTGTCAACATTACATTTATATTTTGTATAAAATATTTTTAAATTTTGTATCTTCAAGGATCCTGCCTCACTGTACATACATCTATTTGAGATAAAAGACAACAATCAACCTTTCTTCACCTTCAATAAGTCCATGGTCTAGAATTCGATTCAAAATCAATCGAGGAGTTAATGGTTTAATGTTAAGGTTAAGATATTTTATCCTCAATTGGTAAAATATTTTTATTCCAATATAGAGTTTGAATCTGGTGATACAAGGGAAACCAATCAAATAGTAGTAAGTGGATAAAATTAGGTATTATATTAAATAATCTAGGCTAAAATATTTAATGCATCTAATGTTAGAAAACATAACTATTACCGATCTTTATATCTTTCTAATCACTCAGAGTTTGATTTTTTAATACCTTTGAGAATTTGACTGGGAATAGTACTCCCATAAGACCAATTACCCAAGAGTTATATGTATATTTCAAATTTTTAGTGAAGTTTATCTATTATCTAATTATCCCCATGAAATGTTACTTCAAAAATTTGAGGAATCTAGATTTTTTTTATTCTATATATGATTAAAATTAGAGTTTAAATTAGCTTATTAGGTTATATCATGAGGCATATCACAAAACTATAATAACCATCACCCATGTTTAATTCTCTACCTTACCCTAAATATATCTAATACACATTTTATATTAAATTTATTTTCTTGAGGAGGGATTTAATTTTATTTTTTGATTTTTTCTTGAATCATAAAATTTATAGGCATATGAAATTTTATTGGAACCCATGTAAAATGGATTGGGTAACTAATAATGAATGGTTTATAATATGTTTAATCCTAATAATAATCATGTTATTCCAATGGAAAAAGTATATCTTGATCTATAAAATGATGATATAGTTGAGTATTCTTTAGATAAAAACAAAGTTTCTTTAGATGTTCCAGAACAAGACATAGACATGGATGAATTTAGTATCGAAGCTAGGGAAACCATTGATCAATTTAGATATCCTTGTTTTATGGTTTCTTTTAGATATCCAAATTCTCCCACATATCTACCCTCCCAAAAAATACAAATTAATGATGAAGACCTTAAGTATAATGAGGTATCATGAAGAGATTTATTTTCAAGAAATAGCATGGGAGGATAGTGAATTAGGAGAGTATGAAATGAGTGGGAGATGTTTTGAAAATTATTATTCTTTAAGACCTATAAATATAAGGATTCATAGACTAATTTCAAGAGAATATACTCCTACATAGCTTCCCCTCCTACATCTTCCTCAGTTTCACCTCTTATTCCTATGAGAGGTGTTGTTAATTAAGACTAAATCAAATGGGTTATGGGAGATTAGTTGAAAGTAAATTTGGATGAGTTTTAAATGACCAGGGTAATATAGTATAAAGTATTTTAAACACAAGAGTCAAAGACTATTGAACTAGATAGATGGTATGTAAAGAAAGATGGAAAATATATATATATATATAATTTGAAAGGCTATTGATTTTTATCTAAGTAGGTTATCCACTAAGTTCTATATGAAGAATATGTTCAGATCATTAGCTAGTGATCTCATAATTCATATGCTAAATAAGGCATTAAAAACTCATGTGGGGAAGTTAAAGGTTTTTATTCCTTTTTTGGAAGCATTTTTATAGAACATTTAGGTCTGTTTTCAAGCCATAGAGCATGGTTCTGGTTAAAATATCTTCTCAGGGATCCATTAATCAAGATAAATGGTATATAGCTAGATGAAATATTTATAAAACTTTCATTGGAGAATGTTTTATCAAATTCTCCCATCTATATTTAAATTGAATACCAAGAGAGGTGGGAAAGATTGGGTAATAAGTTTAATCCCCTATAAGAGAACCAAATGAAGCCCCAAATTAGGGGATTCTCCTCTTATAAATGATTTTCTTTATAATTGTTGAGGGATAAATATTTCTAAAACCTTATCAACCCTGGAATCAACTAAATAATCCTCAAACAGATTTATCTTGACTTAGTTTTCAGTATTTTAACTATTTTATAAGACCTAATGAGATTATTGGAAGCACATTCATCAATATTTCTACTATGGAATTTTCATATGTTTGTTAACAGAAACTACCTTTCTTAAATCAACATATTGGGTTCTAGATTCACTTAGTCTATATGGACTGTGAATAGAAGACAAGCTAGCATGATTGAACATTCATTTATCTCGTATGTTGGTGATAATATTTTCTCTTCAGTTACTTGTACTAATCTTTCCAAATTGCACTTGAATCACAATCCCTTTTTTATATAACTTCTCAAACTAGACAATAATAATCCCAAGATATTGAGATTTAATGACACCTAGGTCATTATAGCCTAGTGTAATAAAAAAACATGAAATTGAACAATTGTAATATTGGAAATTCCTTTCATAGGATCTCATAAAATTTCAAGTTAGTCAGTTTAGTCCATTAAACTTTGGATATGGATAAATTTAGTGATTTTCATACTGATATAAAACTAACTGAAGCAATACTGCTTGATGTTCAAAATAGAGGTCCTAAATATAAGTTGTCATTAGATTTTGAGGTCCACATATAGTGTAAACTATAGTATTTTATTATATTCTCATGGAATGTAGATATCTTGAGTGGTTCAAGTATGGATACATGAAATCAAAATTCATTCACATAATGCACAAAGATAAGAAGGTTAAAATTTTAATATCACCAATTTTTATATAGGGTAATTTTTACTCAAATGATAGTGATATTTTATTTATTCTTGACAGATCATTTTAAATGAATGTTTACTGATTTTACTAATTACAAGGAAAACATTAACTGATGGATGTTATTCCACATTTGGTATTATATTTTCAAAACTCTAAGCTCACGGATGCTCCCTTTAATGATTAGGTTACAGCTACCCTCCCCAATCAAGACATCACCTATCTATCCCAAGACAACATTGTATCATAAACCACTTATCACCAAACATATAGTTCTCCCCACCATAATACATGGATCATACAGATCAATTCCAATAAACGGTGGTCCGCATCATAGGAATCACCAATCGATAATGTATCCCCAACGGTCCATCGACTATCGCAATACAGCTCCCACCTTACCACAACTAGTCTTATATAAAAACACTATTATGTCATCCTCTAGTTGAATTAACCTAGAAATGCTTATTCCCACCCACCAACGTGATATCACATCTCTTGATCATGATGTTTAATTACTAGAAGGAATCAGTAGATCATCAAAATTTTCACACTTAAAATTAGTCTAATTTCATGGTTAGATCACCCAGTTTCAAGAACCCTTACTTATTGAGAATCAGTATACTAGACCACCCCACTCAAATATTAGGTCACATCCAAGAACATATAATGACATAATTATATGATGATCTGTATCATGTAAAACAATAGGTAAATGATTTAGTTAAGTAGAATTCCACCAAGAAGTGATATGGGAAAACATCATATAGGTTATTGGTGAAACAATGAGTTATTAGACTATGTCACAGCCAAAAAAAGATATTAATTACCAACATAACTAGTTCATGTACTGACCCACCAAGGGTCAATATACATCCCTTGCATAGAGAGACTATGTAGTCTTCATCACGGAAAATCTCACCAAATGATCCATAATAACATTAATTAGAAGTAATATTGTGTTTCAAATGCGTAGAATACTTCCAATAAGTTATATAGTAAAACACCATATAAGGTTTTTTTAATTTAAACAGTTGAGACCTCATCGTTATTGAAATCAATCACATTAAAGCACAGAAATGTCAACTTAACCCTACATTCCAAGAATTATTCATGTGGAGAGGCCTCATTCCAACAGGATAAGAACTAAAACTATAAATAATAATGGAAAATACATGAATCATATTGAAATAAATATCTCAACTATAAACATAAAAACCAATAATAATAAGACCACATCCCTTGTAACCTATAATTACCACCAAAAAAGGTATTCATAATTAACTTTTCTGAGATCCAACAAATTCTCAAAAATTAATGACATTTACAGTTTACTCAACCACCTAAACTAGAGTGACACATATACTTCATAACCATGATAGATTATCTTTGATTAAATTTCATGAACACCTAGTTAACTACACTATATTGTAACATCCCCTTATTTTGAAACTTGCTAAAACTCTACTAATTTATGTAAAATAGTGGAATATTATAAATCCTGCAAAACATGATATTGGTAACCATGGTTCGTGATTCTACCCCAAGATAATTACCTGGACTATAGAAGGAAATAAAACACAGAATCATTAATTCCCTATTGTCTCTAAATAGTCTTTCCCCCATCATTTCCCAAGACATTAATGTTCCATCCATATTCAATTTCATATCGGTATTAGGTGGCCTCCTCTTTATCCATTTACCCTGAATACCTTGATCACATTCCATATTACTTAAAGTCCTTATTAGTAACCTTCATAACTATGAAGTGCACTCCCCTCCATTAATTAGTGCACCAAACTCCACCATAAGAGTATTCACTCACACCTAAAGGATAAAGTAATACATTCTTTCATCTCTTTTGTATTATTTTCTTCCCAAATAAATCACCACACAACCATAAAATCCATTTCATGAGTTTTTTTTGAATTTTGTACATTGTATTGTCTACATGAGTGTTTTTTTAATTCTGTATTTTTAGGTGTTGTATTCATCATTGTATATTGTCTGCATGAGTGTTTTTTTGTATTCATCATTATTATGTAGGTTTGTACTGTAATTACAGAGTAGAGGAAGCTATATGTTGCTTACTGGAATTGCAGTACAGGAATTGTAGAGGGGAGGCTACTGGAATTGCATAGGAGGGGAGGTTGTTGTATACTGGTTGATAGAATTGAAATACTGCAGAGGGGAGGCCACTGGAATTACAGAGGTGAGGTTTGTGATGGAATTGTAGTAGTCTATCCCAACGCTTATATGATATCATTCATTTATATGTATTTTTTACTCCATATATGGAACCAATGGATATAATTACTAATATGAATTGACTGATTATTATTAATTCCATGATTGAATAGAACCCAAATGAATGAAATTTTCCAAGATAAAATAAACAAAAACAAGACAAACTAAATCTAATGGAAATTTCCCAAACAAAATTGTATCGAACAAAACCAAACTAAGCTGAAAATTGAGCCAAACTAATTATATGCCATTAGTAGGAAGAGTAATTGTTAATTAATAGGAATGTAATATTTTATAGTATCATTTTGAAACATGTATCTCTTTCCCCCTTGCTTGTAGGAACATGATTTGACCCATGGGGCGTTCTGGTTCTTATATGTTGGGCGGTGACGTGTATAGTCACAGGGGAAAGGTATGTTTTAGTCTAGTTTTTATTTTATTTTATTTATTGCATTGTCTACTTAGGTCTTTTACTACTTTCTATGGACAAAGGGTAGTTATATTCTATGAAGGGGCCAGAAGGGGTTCATATTGTTTCAGTCTGACAACTTTGATCTGAGGTAAGATTCTATGGTTGCTACTTGTCTCACACCTCATGAATTTGGGATTTTAGTGTTTTTTACTACATATTATGTTTTTAGTAGGGTGTTGGATCATTTCGTGTTGGTTCGGGTGGATTTGGTTCTCCACTGCCAATCAAGGTAAGGATTTAATGTCGTTGGTTGGTTTATCACTGGTTATGTAGTGTCCTTTATGTGTTTTAAGGTTCCTAATATCCTTTGTGTAGTGCGTTGATCACTGCTCGTTGGTTTTGAGTTTCCAAGTCAAGGGAGACTCACCTGCATGTGCATAGGTAAGTAAGTATATGTATGTGGGTTCCCTCATTATGTGTATAGTCAATCATGGTAGTGATTATGCGCGTATGGGTCTAGGTGTTCCCATGTATATATATAAATGCATATACAGGTGAGTGGAGACTAGTATATGCAGATAAGCATATGTGCAAGGATCCCCTTGCACATGCTCATGGCCATGCAAGTGTGTGCATAGGGGCTAGGTGTCCTTTTATGTGTGTGAAGGTGCATATACCCAGTGGGGGAGTGGAAACTTTTAGTTAGAAATCTCTAAGAGCCGAAGTGGACGGCTTGGTTCCACCTTGAGGTAGGGTCCCTCTCCTAGCCTCTTTACTTCAAGAATTATTTAAATTGAATTTAGTTTCTTTCTTAATTAAGATTAATTATATTTAATTGCATATATTTAATAAGTGTTCTTTAATATAATTATTTCATTTGATAAATAAAGTCATGTTTTTACAATAAAACCCCTCCAATAGAGGTGCGCTGTCTGTGAAAACTCACAGTGATAGTTATGTTGATCTAGTTTCTTAACTTATTGCATTTGATTTGTGCTGAATGAGTTTTAGAATAAATGTTAAATATAATTAAATGAATTGTATGATAAATAAATTCCATGATTTTATAATAAAACCCCTCCAACGGAGGTGCGTTGTCTTCTAAACTAAAGAGTAGTGATAGTTATTTGTATCATGTTTAGATTTGGTTTGAGTTTTCCATATGCCTCTTGTTGGTGTTTGTTTTTTAGCTAGTTAGTTTTTGTTTTCTTTGAATAATATAAATTGTCTTATCATACTCGTTTAGCTCAAATAACATTGCACGGGTAGGCATATGCCTTGACCATGACACTTTCCTTTTCACCCTTTGAATATTATAAATGAAATTTCCATGTTTAGGTGAAGTAAATTAATTTGTAAATGGTTTGTGTAGGGTGTATGATTCTTTTCTGTCATTTTGTTTCCCTTTAGATATTGTGTCATTGTGTCGATCGCTACAACCTTCCATAAATCCATTATTATAGCATATTAAATATTTGATTTGTTCTATCATGTCCATTGTGAACTCATCTTATGGAGAAACCCATTTGGGGTGTTTTCCTAGACTCTTGGCCACCCCTTTGGGTGTTTACCTAAGCCCATATATCTAAAAACACTAATGGTGTCATTGTTTAACACCTATCAGGCTTATGGTGCTCCCCACCATAAGCTTCATCTTACCACCACCAATTCATATGATTTAGTGCCTCCTCCTTTGAATATTCATATTAAAACATTTCTCCTATGTTCTAATTAGAATAATTATAGTTGGGACACTCACTAAAATCATTCTACTCATTGTGGTGGACCTTTGTATAGAGAATTATAAAAATATGCTGGATAGATCCCTATGTCATTTCCTAGAGCATTTTTGGAAATCTGGGTGTTTTGGTGTATCAAGATTTTATAGTGGAGAAAAATGGATAAGTGGCCATGGTGTCCGACATTTTGAAGGGAATATTGCATAAAGAAGTTTTTTTTCATGCCTTGGTGTGAATTTCAAATTCATTTTGTTTGGAAACACAATTCAAAAATGAGTTTCTATGTCATGGGGTTCAGGATTTTAAAAGGAAAGTTTGAATGGTTTTTTTATGCCACAGATATTCAATTGGAGGTTTAAAATATTTCTAAAGTTATCAAAAATGTGGAGAATCAAAATGGAGGTATTCTCGCAAGATATTTGAATATTTTAAGTGGTGGATTTAAAAGGAGATATCTATAGATTATGCAGATTGATAGTTAATAGTTTTCAATGGATGATGATTGAAAACATGAAGAAGTTAATAGAAAAATACAGGGAATGTTCTTGGAGTCTTATTTAGTATATTTATTTAAATTCAAAAACATGTTCTTTGCATGGACACTTTGAGAATAAAGAGAATATTATGAAATCCTAGTGTGATCCACACCATTCATAGTTGTGCATGAAAATGGACAGCACACACACATATATATATATATATATCACTTTTAGTGGTATTTTCATCTGAAAAAAAAAACATAATTTTATAATAATAAACTATGTGGATGCATACAGTCATACATAAACTAATTTCCCACCAATATAACCCAAATAAAAAATACACAATAGGATTTATTTCCATCCTCGATCACCACCTATTAGCATCACCTTCAATCCCTGTTGACCTACTCCATCCCAATCCAGTACATAATCTTTTATAATATTAGTAAAACTATCATAAGATCTACATACATACCAGGTTGATCATGCTAGGTGTTAGAAATATATGACATTAGAATCTCACAAAGAGACACTAATATATTTTTACATATAAGTATACCTAAGCGAAGTAAATGTTATAAAAATAAATAGACACACATATCATGTCAGATGACATGTTCCAACTAGAACACCAAGACTCCATGTTTATTAGGTCAGCATGTGATAAATAGGTTTCCATGATACCTAACCATAGATACATTTTTCTGAACAAAAAACTTGCATCATTGTACCATCATACATGAAACCCATCCTATACCGAAATACTCTAAATAGGAAGTATCAATGATTACTCAACCAAAACCTCAATGTGTAGGATATAGTCACGTATCCAAGCCCTAGACTAATACTTATCACTCAATATAGGTCATCACTCAACTCCCAACATCTACCATGCTACTAAAGGTAGTGTCTCATACCACTATATATCACATTCCAACCTTCTCACTCAACAAACATCCATGTTAATACATTATGATCAATGTAAATCCATTTTCTAAAATAATACCATATTAACCATGGTAGGTCTAATATCACATTCCAAACGCTCCATTATCACTCATGGTTTGGTTCATATAGAACCATATCTCTCAAGGTGATTCCAATATCTTGACCACTACCTTATCAATCATGGTAGGGTTATATATCATGTTATAATATGATAACTTCATTAGCACTCAAGTAAGGGTCCTTCCAACACCTTATCACTCAATGTGTTTTCATTCCTTAAGATATATCACTATAATTGTTAGAATTTTTCACCCAACATGTGTATGAAATAAAAAAAAAGGAATTTGGTCCATATCATAGCTCACCAGATAGGTACAAGGTTCTAGTCACTCCAGACCTATACCCCCATCTCAAAAATGTCTGACCATCCAAGTGAAAAATGTAAGTCCTCTTGGTAATCATATATCTTACACTAGGGAATCCACTAGAGTCATTGAGACTCAAATAAGTCTCATACCCAAAAAAAATAAATAATTGCCTCATGAATTTTGTGAAAGGGATACTCCTAGATTGAAGGTATATTTTTAGATGAGATATTTGATCCTATGGGTAGACTAGAAACAATTCGTGTGTAATTTGATATGATGATGTAGAGGGGATTAATGGTATTCCATATGGACATCAAATTTTAATTTATAAATGGATTACATAAATAAGAATTATTCATCAAGTATCTAGATGGATTTTTTATTCATAAATGCAAGGAAAAATTTTATTGGATAAGGAAGGAACTATATGGGATAATTCATTAACTAAGAGAATGATATTATTGACTGGACTATTAAGATTAGTTTCATATGTTGTAATAGGTTTTATTATAACCTCTATATCTAGAAGAAGTTAAGGTTTATAGGTTTATAGTGGGAGGTTTATAGGTGCTTTGGAATACTGGAAAAGTTTCAGTTTACAGTGGGTTATCTAGCTTAAGAGGTGCATGTTTGCAGCAAGTTTAAGAGGTGAAGATTTATAGTGGTTTATTCAGATTTAGAAGAAAGAGGTGCATGTTTTGGTTTACACTGAGTTTAAGAACAGTGGGTTTTCCATCTTAAGAGGTGCAGTTTTGCAGCGGGTTTAAGAGGTGCAGATTTATAGTGGGTTTCCCAGCTTTGGAAGACCGAGGTGAAGGTTTTGGTTTACAGTGGGTTTAAGAGGTGCATGTTTACAGTGGGGAGGTGCAAGTTATGTTTGTAGCTTATGTTTATAGTGGGGAGGTGTAGGTTATATTTACAGTGGGGAGGTGCAAGTTTTTTCCAGCTTGTGTTGTGTACAATGGGGAGGTGCAGGTTTTGTCTAGCTTATGATGTGGGAGGTGTAGGTTTACAGTGGGGGAATCTTGTTCTAGAGTATATGATATACCAATAATTCTGTAAACTATTGGTATATTATATGTTGGACTACATATCCCAATGGTTTCGTTTAGACAGTTGGGAAAAAAACATATGTTGCATGTATACCAACGGTTTAAAAACTGATGGTATATATATATTCTAATGGTTTTATTGAAAACATTGGGATATGTTAGATGATATACAGTATGTGTACCAACGGTTCAAGAACCGTTGGTACACATATATACCAATGGTTTTACTTAAACTATTGGCATAGATTACATTCAGACAGCATATACCAACGGTTTCTAGTAAACTGTTGGCATAGGGCTATTGAAATCCCTAACATACCAACGGTTCTTGAAACTGTTGGGATAGGCTACCCCAATAGTTTCAGACCCTATCCCAATGGTTTCAAACCGTTGTGATATGTTAAATTTTTAGTAGTGATAATACATTACAAAAATATACACCCAAATACAGTATTAGTTTTGAAGGATCCGGACGTAGTGCAAGTGTGGCAGTTGGGAGGGATCAACTTTTCTTTTTCCATAATCAATGACCAATTTGGGATCAATATTATGATAAATTATAGTATCCATGGATTAAAATAAAATATTTAGACAAATAGAAGAAAAGTGTTGGATCCAAGAAAGAGGATCTTGTACATCATGTTTATAATTAATTTATTAATTTCTAAAGAAATTAAATACATGGGTCTTTGGTACTTTCTTCTTTGATGATCATTGATCGTCCAGAATGACCCTTCCGGATTGTCTTCATTGTGCTCACAAGGATCCAAAGTAGAATCCCTCTAATAGTGATCCACACGTGCTCCAACAGTCTCCGAACAATGCCACTCATTCTCCAGGTGCTAGCACGGTGAGGAGAATGTCTTACGTTGATCATTCTTGATCTCCCATTCTTCAGTTTTGAATAATTTCTCTCATTCTTAAGAGGGAGAGATGAGAGGAGTCAAGAGATAAAATTTTTTGGATCAACAATTCTCAATTCACTAGAGTTTGGCACAAAATTTGTACCTCCCTATTAATTGGAATGGGGTTTTAGTTAGAATATTTAATTGTGAAACAGCGATTAAATGCAATTATAACTATTAGAGAAAACCCATGCCAAATAATAAAAATAAAAACACCATTATTTGTAGTGTGCCAACTTGCACAAAATAGAACCATAAATGAAATCATGTACCGCATAATGATAACAGTATTATTATTATTTCTTGTTCCAATTGGATAAACATTATTTATCGACTTGTAAATAATTAATTTATCAACAGACACAGTCTCGGTCCATTCGAACTCCTCTTAAATTTATTGAACACCGGAATAAAATATTTTATTCTATTAAATAAATATATTTTATTTATAAAATTGTAAAAAAATATTTATTAAATGCTCAAAATAAATAAATATATTTTATTCACAATTCGGTGAATAAATATTTATTTAATTTATGAGATTATTTTAACTTGAATAAAATTATTTCTCGGTCTTGAGAATAATATTTTTTCCATTAATTAAATTCAAATGGAATTTAATCGAGACCACTAGAAACACTTAGTGTGTGACTCTCTAGGATTCTTTCTCATTGGCATTAGGCGGGCTTACCTAAAATCCAAGATTACTGTCTAGCAATAGGTCGCGGCACGCAAGAGAAAGAACTTAAAGTCACAACGATGACATCCACATTCAAATGTTCACTCTGTAATATAATCCCTTTGTCACAATATCTCATCAAGTAGGTTTCATGATGGTGTCATAAACCAATATGCTTGATATGCCATTATTTTACTACCTAAAATAAACTCGTCATTACACCATGGCCATGGAATTTAGGGTGACTGTTCTATTTCAATCAAAGGGCCAAGATATAAACTTCCATAAATAGAAGGTAAGAATCCTTCCTTGACTTATCCATTAATAACATGTCATTCATGATACACCCAACATACCCTACTTCCCGCCAACATATGGTGTGATGGTTTTTGTCAGCAAACCTAAGTGTGCGAGTCATGACACATATTAATTATAATCTTAAAGTCTAAGTACAATTACACATGCTCGCAGATAGGAATACCCAATGACACCAAAACATGCAGAATTTCTACTAGCGGGTCTATTCTCATAATATCCCTCTTGGATATTATCAAGTGAAAACTTCATGAGAAGAATTCTCATCTGCTTATGAGTACTCACACCTGACAGTCTGTATACTATGTGTCCCGTCATAGTACGTCATCCAACCACATAACTATATTTAAGAATATTTTCATAGCACTTCAAGGTTCCCATCATGTTGGGGAACAACTATAACCTTATAAATGAAAAAAATACTCTAGGATATTATTACATTATAGTTATACAAAATAATTAACAATATATAATAAGATGTTTAATATTTAAATATATTAAATATTGATGTAATAAAAGTAAAAATAGTCAGTTCTAGGACACCGACTCCAACAAACTCCCACTTGGACTAGAGTCAACTACCTATGACTTTCAGTCTGCTTGGACCTTACATAATGATCATGTTTCTGCTAAGTCAAGGCTTTAGTCAAGGGGTCCACCACATTTTCTTCTATGGAAATACTAATCACTAAAACTTCACCTCTCTGAGAAAAATCCCTCAAGAGATGATACTTCCACAGTATGTGCTTCATCTGCAGATGTGACTTAGCTCTTTTTTGAGATCCACCACTGCAGTATTATCACAATAAAGTGTGATGGGATATGTACTTATAGGTACCACATTCAGATCTTGGATGAAGCTCCACATCCAAACTAATTTTTTAGCTACCTCATAACTGGTGATATACTCTAACTCTATTGTATAATTTGCAACCACACCTTTCTTGGAGCTCTTCCAGCTCACAGAAACTCCATTCAAAGTGAAGATGTATCCTGTTTGCAACTTGATGTCATATTGATCAGTCTGGAAACTATAATATTCATATCCTATGATAAATAGTTCTCCATATCCTCCATAAACTAGGAACATATCCTTAGTACACCTCAGATACTTAAGGATAGTCTTGACTGTCATCCAATGGCGGTCACCTGGATCGGCTTGATATCTTCCTACCATACTCAATGTGTAGGTGACATCTAGCCTAGTACATAGCATAACATACATGACTGACCCAATAAGTAATACATATAGAATCCTTTCCTTTATCTTTATTTCCTCGTGTGTCTAAGGATACATTTTCTTGGAAAGATGAATGCTATGTGATGCTGGAAATAATCCTCTCTTGGATTTTTCCATACTGAATCTCTTCAGTATCTTGTCAATGTATGTACTTTGACTTAGTCTAGTAATCTCTTGGATATATCATGATTTATCTTGATCCCAATAATATATTTCACCGTTCCCAAGTCCTTCATGGAGAAGAATTTATTCAACCATGCCTTAACAGACTGTAAGACTGGTATTTCGTTTCCAATAAGTAATATGTCATCAACATATACTATTAGGAAAATGACTGGAATCCCACTAAACCATTTGTAGACACAAGTCTCACATTCGTTCTTTATAAAACCAAATTTCATTATAGCTTCATCAAAACAAATACTCCATGACCTAGATGCTTTCTTTAATCCATAAATGGATTTTTGAAACTTTCATATCTTATTGGCATCCTTTGGAGTCACAAACCCTTTAGGTTGTGTCACATAGACATATTCCTAAAGGTTCCTGTTAAGATGGATTTTTTGATATCTATTTGCCAAATTTAATTATCATGGTAAGCGGAAATGTCCAGTAGAATTATGATGGATTACAGTATTGCAACTGGTGAAAAGGTTTCATCTTAATCAATGCCTTAACGTTGTTTAAACCCTTTTGTAACCAGTCATGCCTTATAGGTATTGACTTATCCTTCCATGTCTATTTTCTTCTTGAATAACCATTTTCAACTAAATAGATTTACATCTACTTGAGGATCTACCAAAATCCATACTTGGTTTTGGTACATGGAATCCATTTCATAATTTATGTATTCTTGACACTTGTAAATTTTTGTGCCACTTACTGCTTCCTTGTAGGTTAGATGATCATTTTTATCAACTAATAACGAGTCACCATCCTCGGTAACTAGAAAACCATACCATTCCAGTTCTTTATCCTCTCTTGTACTCCTACACAATACTTGTATCTCTGGAACAGATCTTTCTTCCATGGGTCTTTGTGGAATCTTCTCTTGTACCAACTCTTTTGTACCTTGAGCCTTCACTTCATCGAAGTCTATCTCTCTCCCACTATCTCTTTTTGATATGTGCTCTCTCTCAAGGAATATAGCACATATTTACACTATAATCTTTTTTTATGGTTCATATAGGTAATATCCCCTTTTTCCTTAGGGTATCCTATAAAGGTACACTTTTTACCTCGTAGTGGGATTTTGTTACCTGAATAGGCCTTAATAAATTCTTTGCTTCCCCTCACATGTAAATTCGATAACATGGATTTTCTTCCACTCCAAAGCTCTTATCGAATACCATTTATCGATTTAGTTGGTACTTGGTGTAGTATGTGTGTCATTTTTTGTAATGTATATCCCCAAAAGGATAATGGAAGACTTTCATGACTCATCATTGATCTCACCATGTCTAACAAGGTTTGGTTACTCCTTTCACTTACTCCATTTTACTGGGGTGTGTAAGGAGGAGTGAGTTGGGATAGGATCCCAAACTCCCTTAAGTAATCAATGATGTCTTGATTAAGATATTATCCACCTTGATCTGATTGGAGTTTTTGAATCTTCTTACCAATCTGGTTCTCAACTTCATTCTTATATTCTTTAAACTTATCAAAAAATCCAACTTATACCTCATTAAGTAGATGTATCCATATCTACTAAAATCATTAATAAAATTTATGAAGTATGAGTAACCATCCCTTGCTTCAACTAGAAATGGTCCACACTTGTTGGTATAAACCAATTCAAGAATCTCTTTGGCCCTTTCACCTTTCCCACTAAATGGGTCTTTAGTCATTTTTACTTCTAAACATTCATGACATACACTAAGTGGTTTAAGATCGAAAGAATAACTAAAAATCCATCTTGATGGAAATTTGTCGGGCATTTCTAATTTAAATGACCTATATGGTGATGCCAAAGTTGGTTATGGTATGAGTCATGTGAAGTAGCTTTGTTACTAATTTTCATTACTTAATTTTTGTAATCCAGCATGTAAAGACCGTTATATAAATGTGCCTTACCAAAACAAATGTTATCTTTATAAAAGAAGCAACTTTCATTTCCAAACTTGAAAATAAATCCATCTGTATCTAGTCTGGATATAGAAATAATGTTTTTGGTTACCGAAGTCACATAGTAACAACCCTTTTAAACCAAGACCATCCCGGTTGGCAACATTAGGTGGTAGTCCCTGACAGCTATAGTAGCAATTATAGCTCTGTTGTCTACTTGTAGATCTATCTCCCCTTGGTCAATTTTCTGGAATCTACTTGGTTCTTGTATATGGATACATATGTGAGCACCATAGGCTGTATCTAATACCCAATTTGTAGAAATGGATAAATTTCACTTGATAACAAACACACTTGAAGCTTCCCCTTGCTTCTTTAGTTGGTTGTAGTTTTTCTTCCAGTGGCCCTTCTTTCCACATGTGAAACAAACAGATTCATGTTCCCTTCCATCCCACTTGATCTTCCTTTTATTGGAAGGGCATAAAGAAGCTTTGGGATTAAAAATATTTTCATTCCCTTTCCTCTTATTCACCGTAAAGATAGAAGTATTTTCACGCTTCATTTCTTTTTCCACTTGGAAAAGGAGGATAAGAAGATATGGTAGAGGATTCTCAATATTTTTCATTTTGAAATTCAAAAAAAAACTGGAGAATCTATATGGAAGTGATGCAATAATGAGATCGTTACCCGGTTCTCTGAGGAGTTTAAACCATAGAACCTCCAGGCACTCAATGTAGCCAATGAGATTGACTACGTGAGGCCTAGTTGGGGAACCCTCTCCAAGATTACTCTCAAAGAGTGCATTGGAGATATCAAATTGTTCCTATCTTTCTCTCTCCTAGTAAAGACCATGGAGGTGATCAATCATGCTATAGGCATCCATGTTTTCATGAGACTTCATGAGTTCACTAGAAATTGATGATAACATAAAACATTTAACATCGACTATGTCGTTCATATGTTTCTCATAGACTAGGAACTCTTCATCACTCCCATCTTGAGCAGGCAGATTAGGTGATGAGGACTCCATCACGTAAGATTTTCGTTCATGGCATAGAATGGCCCAAAGTCATCTAAAACATTCCTAGAAGTTACTGTCGGTGAGGATGTTGTCTTTATCTAGTATTGATTGCAAGGATAGTGTGGTTGAAAATATTTTAATTTTTATTCTACAATTAAAATATTAGATAATTAGTACTTTCTTGATTACATTTTATGAGAAATAATAATTTAATTTTATTAAGTCTCTCACAATTTTATCAAGTTCCAATGGCCCTCACCATTGAACTAGGAATTTCTAGTTTCTAGGACGTTATAGTGTCAAGGATCCATATTCCCATTCACATAACCCCAAAAAGGGTCGGTCAAGCTATTTGAAGGTATTTAAGTAGGAAGTTCTTTTCCAACTGTGGGATTGCAACTCCTTGATATATTGAGTGGACTCCTTAATCCTAAAATCCTGAGTTGGATTTCCTCAATACTTTCTTCCAAATTTACACCAAGTCTAGAGAGGTCTACTCCTCTTAATGTAAAATGGTTAAGTAAACCTGACACCTTCATAAGATCTTCCTGTATAAAAGTAAGTGTCCCAAAAAGGGTTGGTCAAACACATAGTTTTATTGAATCTTTCCCTTAATCAAGTAACAGAAGGCTTAGTATGACTTAATATTTTATTGAGGTATTTTTATCTCTTATGCGTAAATTGCCTTATTATCTTTATCACATTCTTTTTAATATTAAGTGGAACTTACTTAAGTGATTAACCATGTCTTGATAATATTTACACATAAGCCTGGTTTATTTTAGTTCCATCTTGCATGCTTGTTAATTCATTAATTATATAGTCACGATAATACATACATAATGAAAAACCATGAAACTGACAAAAATAAAATAAAGTAAAGGGCATGATCATGAGCTCTTCTAATGGTTAGTTTATCTAGAGGTTGATAAACTAACCACTGACCTAGGGGAGAAACAACTTGAACCATTTTATGGTTCATGTCTATAGCTTTGCACCTGTCCACCTTTGTATCTCTTTGGATTGGTTTCACCTCAGCTCCTTACTTGAACCACCTCCACAATATTGGGAGCTCCATACATTAAATATGATTTTTAACTCACACATAGGTGCGAGGTAAAAAGAGGGGTTTACATAAAATAAACTAGGGGAACACAGACCCTACATATTAATTAGGATATATGGCATGCAGGACAACAATTTTAATTTAAAATAAATTAAAAGGAATCCAATTTAATTCAAATGTATGGTCTAGATCATGATCATCCACATACATGCAATGAATTACAGATTTAATAAAACTATCATTCAATTATTTAATCATTATTATTAATATAAATCATGATTGAATAGATTAATTATTATCTTTAATTAATCAATCCTTCTATCTTAATCCTTTTTAAAATTTATTGAGATTCTCATCCATAACCTTAGAGGTAACACATTGAACACCCATTCGAATATACATGATATGTAATTCTGAACATTACACAAACATTAAAGTTTTAATTCTGTGTAATTTGGTAATGTACATGGAGTGTAGTTTTGACTACACAGCATGTACTACCTTCACCATCTTATCTAAAGTACAGGCCTAGGGACTCGGCGTGTGAGGCATACTTCAGAAATCTTGGAGTACACGGCCTGTCCAGTGGGTCACACGCTGTGTTGTCTCCAGGTTACACGGTTATCGGTTAGCTTATCCATTTATGGGATACATGGTTTGGCCCATGACCCGAAGGGACTACATGCCATGTCCAGTGGGCCGCACGGCATGTAATCTGGCTGACCGTGCACCAGTCTATCTTGGTCAACATTTTGTGTAAGAATTAACTACACCATGTGTCATTAATAAACATGGCTTGAGTAATTTCCAAATTACTCCTGATGCACTGAACATAACTACACGGTGTGTAATCCAGATTACATGGTGTGTATGGAAGATTACACAGCGTAAAAATCCGAATACACAATGTGTATTGTCGTGTTACCTAAATGGAATCGTCTGCACCTCCTGATGAGATCCTCGATTTAATTTTAATTAAAAATTTATTCATTTCTGTTAGATCTGTGAGAAACAAAGAGGAAGAAAATATCTCGAAATTAAGATTACAAGAATGATTAAACATGAATTGAAAAGCTAAATTATTAAATCCTAAATCATCAAAAAATTATTTAAATAATCATAAATGATGATGAGCCCACTCTGATACCACTTGAAGGATTCTGATGCAATGGAAGCGTGGCTGTTGGGAGGGCCCAACTTTTTTTTCTGTAATCGATGACCAATACGGGATCAATATGATGATAAACACCAGTATCCAAGGATTAAAATCAAATATTTAGACAAAGAGAAGAAAAGTTCCAGATTCGAGAAAGAGGATCTTGAACATCATGTTTATAATTAATTTATTAATTTCTGAAGAAATTAAATACCTAGGTCTTTGGTACTTTCTTCGTTGATGATCATTGATAGTTCGGAATGATCCTTACGGATTGTCTTCATTGCTCTCTGGAGGATCCAAAGTAAAATCCCAATAGCGGTGATCCACATGTGCTCCAACGGTCTCCGAACAATGCCACACATTCTCTGGGTGCTAGCACGGAGAAGTGAATGCCTTACGTCGATCATTCTTGATCGCTCGTTCTTAGGTCTTGAAGAAATTCTCTCATTCTTGAGAGTGAGAGATGAGAGTTGTCAAGAGAGAAAATATTTGGCTCAACAATTCTCAATTCACCGGGGTTTGGCACAATAGAAAAACCTGCCTATTAATTGACATGGGGTTTGAGTTACAATATTTAATTGTGAAACAATGATTAAATGAAATTATAATTATTAGAGAAAACTCATGCCACATAATAACAATAAGAGAACCATTATTTGTGGTGTGTCAACTTGTGAAAAAAGGATCCATAAATGAAATATTATGCCACATAATGATAACAGTATTATTATTATTTCTTGTTCCAATTGGATAAACATTATTTACTGACTTTTAAATAATTAATTTATCAACAGACACGGTCTTGGTCCGTTTCAACTCCTCTTCAATTTACTGAACACCCGAATAAAATATTTTATTTTCTTAAATAAATATTTTTATTTATAAACTAGTAAATAAATATTTATTAAATATTCGAAATAAATAAATATATTTTATTCACAATCTGGTGAATAAATATCTATTTAATTTATGAGATCATTTTAACTTGAATAAAATTATTCCTCAGTCTTGAGAATAATATTTATTCTATTAATTAAATTAGAATAGAATTTAATCGAGACCACTAGAAACACTTAGTGTGTGACCCACTAGGATTCTTTCTCGTTGGGATTAGGCGGGCTAGCCTAAAGTCCAAGATTATTGTCTAGAAATTGGTTAAGGAACCCAAGAGAAAAAAACTTACAGTCACCACAATGACATCCACATACGAATGTTCACTATGTAATATAATCTATTTGTCACAATATCTCATCAAGCAGGTTTCATGATAGTGTCATCAACCTATATACTTGGTACGACATTCTTTGACTACCTAAAATAAACTTATCGTTACACCATGGACATAGAATTTAGGGAGACCATTCTATTTCAATCAAAGGGATGAGATATCAACTTCCATAAATGGAAGGGATAAATCCTTCCTTGAATTATCCATTAATAACATGTCATTCATGATGCACCCAATGTACCCTAATTCCCACCAACATATGGCCCGACGGTTTTCGTCAGCAAATCTAAGTGCATGAGTCATGACACGTATTAATGATAATCTTAAAGTCTAAGGATTATTATACACACTCACAAATAAGAATATCTGATGACACCAAAACATATGGAATTCCTATTGGCGGGTATGTTCTCATAATCTCCCTTATTGGAGATTACCAAGTGCGAACTTTATGAGAAGAAGTCTCATCTTCTTACAAGTACTCACACCTGACGGTCTGTATACTTTGTGTCCCATCATAGTATGTCATCCAACCGTAGAACTATATTTAAGAATATTGTCATAGTACTTCAAGGTTCTCATCATAGCGGGGAACAACTATGACCTTATTAATGCGACAAATACTCTAGGACATTAATACATTATAGTCATGCAGAACAAAGAACAATATGTAATAAGATGTTTAATATTTAAATGCATTAAATATTCATGTAATTAAAGTACAAATAGTTGGTTCTAGGAAACCAACTCTAACAAGTTTTGTGCCTTTGGAAACTTGGAACAAAAATCTTCTAAATTATTGAAATATATTCAATGTTTCCCACAAATATCTTCCCCCTTAGTAATTCTACTTAAAAACCTTTCTTAATAACCTAAGGAAGGGAAACATAAGAAAGGTGTGACCTCAAATGCTCAGTAAGGGTAAATAAACGAAATGTGTAAGCATATCATGAAGATAGGGGTATGAGAACATGATCATGATCATTAGAAGATCATATTCTACAAATCAAAGATCATGAACATGAATCAAGGCATAAAGATTTGCAGTTCATAAGAAATGAATCATATGGAAATCAATAGCATAAACCATTAAAGATTAACATAGGAATAAAACATGGAATTGTGGCATACACTTAAGCATATATAAATCCTATGTCAAGGATTACTACCAAGACCATCATAACATGTTAGGCTTGGGATAATCACTTGTGTATCCACTTCGGGCTTGGGATTCCCTCTCGTGTACCCTCCTGTTTTGGGCTTGGGATGCCCTCTCATGTACCCTCTTGTTTCGGGCTTGGGATGACCTCCTGTGTAACCTCTTGTTTCAGGCTTGGGATTCCTTGTCGTTTACCCTCTAGTTTTGGGCTTGGGATGCCCTCTCGTTTTCCCTCTTGTTTTGGGCTTGGGATTCCCTCCCATTTACCTTTTGACTTCAAAAAAACATTTATCATTACCCAATACATTGGAGGGAGATATTGGTCTCACACATCACATAATAACTCATACATACATGTTCCACAAGATAATAAAACATTCATCATATCATGACCCATAAAAAAAGATCATATCGTAACCCATGAAATAAAATGGGTGTAATATACATTTAATCCTATCATAACCTATGGAAAATATATAGGTTTCATAATCATTCCATCCTAGAATAACCTGTGAAAGGAATCGGGTTTCATAAGCATTTATCATGGTATAACCTGTTGAAGAGAAACAGGTTTCATAAGCATATAACCCATGGAAGAGGAATGGGTTTCATAAACATACAACCCATGGAAGAGTAACGGGTTTCATAAACATATAACACATGGAAGAGGAATGAGTTTCATAAACATCATGTCATCAAAACATAAACCATTCAGAGAAAGAATATGTATAGAACCTTTGGATCATTTCTTAGAAAGGCATGAGTAACATCAATAGATGTCATCTTAGATGGAAAATAATTTTGAAATATCTTTCAAAAACATTTCTCGAGGAAATTATACTTTTTTTATAAAAAAAATATTTTTAAAACATAAAACCTTTTGAAAACCATTTTCTTAGAAAATACTTGAAAACTTAGAAAGAACACTACGAAAAATGGTTATTTGCGACGGGGTATTTGCGACGGGGAAGGGTCCCGTCGCAAAAAGTCTGTCGGGAGGGACTATTTGCAATGGCACCCTCTATCCATCACAAAAGGTTTGGTGCGAGTTGCGTGCCAAACCGTGGGAATAGTATTTGCAACGGGCATAAGAGCCCGTCGCAAATACCCAACGACGTTTTTTACTATTTGCAACGGAATTTACCACTCGTCGTAAATAGTATGTCGGCAGGTTGGCATTTGCAACGAGACCTATTGCAAATATGTTTTTAACCACCGACCCTAATTAATAGGGGGTTAGTATTTGCAATGGGTCTCATCATAAATAATCTCGCTGCAACTAATCTAACCTATATATACCCACATCTCTTTTTCCTCACATTTCACTCCTTTCTTTACTCCTCTCTCCCTCTCTACTTACATTTTCTCTCTCAAAATTTTTCGAAGTTAAAAATTTTAAATCTGAGCAATATTCGAGGCATAAATCCTCCGAAAGATTCAGTTTTAAAGTATTTACCTATTTCTTTTTTTTTTTTAGTTAATTTATTTTATTTGATATTAGTTATAATTATTGTTAATTTGCTCCAATTAAATTAAATTAGAATTAGATCGTTTTATTTTTCATTTTGTTTACGAATATGTGTGATTAGTATTAATTAGTATTAATTAATAGTTATATTAATTATTATTAAATGGTAGTCATTACTATGAATTAGAAAATTTATTAATAATTAGTCATAATTAGAAATAATTAGCGATAATTAGTAAAAATTAGCATTAATAAGTAGTAAATTGAAATAAATATTTATAAATAATAATAAATAGTAATAATTAGACATAATTTTTAATAATTAGTGATAATTAAAAATAATTAGTCATAATTAGTCATAATTAAGAATAATTAGTAATAAATATTATTAATTAGGAATAATTAGTAATAATTAGGATTAATTAGTAATAATTGGGATTAATTAGTAATAATTAGGATTAATTAGTAATAAATAGTAATAATTAGTCATAAATAGTAATAAATAGTAATAAATGGTAATAAAGATTAATAAATAGTAATAAATAGTAATAATTAGTAATAATTAGTAATAAATAGGAATAATTAGGAATAATGAGTAATAATTAGGAATAATTAGGAATAATTAGTAATAATTAGTAATAATTAGTAATAAATAGGAATAATTAGGAATAATTATGAATAATTATGAATAATTAGGAATAATTTGGAATAATTAGGAATAATTAGTGATAATTAGGAATAATTAGTGATGATTAGGACTAATTAGTGATCATTAGGCCTAATTAGTAATAATTAGGATTAATTGGAAATATTTGGGATTAATTAGTAATAATTAGTAATAAATAGTAATAAATAGTAATAATTAGTAATAATTAGTAATAATTAGTAATATTTAGTAATAATTAGTAATATTTAGTAATAATTAGTAATACATAGTAATAATTAGTAATAATTTGGAATAATTAGTAATAATTATGATTAATTAGTGATAATTGGTATTAATTAGTAATAATTAGGATTAATTAGTAATAATTATGATTAATTATTAATAATTAGGATTAATTAGTAATAATCAGTCATGAATAGCAATAATTATTACTAATTAGTAATAATTATTACTAATTAGTAATAATTAGTAATAATTAGGAATAATTAGGAATAATTAGGAATAATTAGGAATAATTAGTAATAATTAGTACTAATTAGTAATAATTAGTAATAAATAGTAATAATTAGTAATAATTAGTAATAATTAGTAATAATTAGTAATAATTAGTAATAATTAGTAATAATTAGTTATAATTAGGATTAATTAGTATTAATTAGGATTAATTAGTAATAATTAGTAATAATTAGTATTAATTAGTATTTATTAGTATTTATTAGTAATAATTAGGATTAAAGAGTATTAATTCGTATTAATTAGGAATAATTAGGATTAATTAGTAGTAATTAGTAATAATTAGGATTAATTAGAAATAATTAGTAATAATTAGTAATAATAGGTAATAATTAGTACTAATTAGTTATAATTAGTACTAATTAGTTATAATTAGTAATAAATAGTAATAATTAGTAATAATTAGTAATAATTAGTATTAATTAGTATTAAATAGTAATAATTAGTAATAATTAGTAATAAATAGTAATAAATAGTAATAAATAGTAATAGATCGTAATAATTGGTAATAATTAGTAAAAATCAGAAATAATTAGTAATAATTAGTAATAAACAATAATAATTAGTAATAAATAGTAATAATTATGAATAATTATGAATAATTAGGAATAATTATGAATAATCGGAAATAATTAGGAATAATTAGAAATAATCAGGAATAATTAAAAATAATTAGGAATAATTAGTTTTTAATTAGTAATAATTAGTAATAATTAGTAATAATTAGTAGTAAATAGTAATAATTATGAATAATTAGGAATAACTAGTAATAATTAGTTATAATTAGGATTGATTAGGATTAATTAGGATTAATTAGTAATAATTAGTAATAATTAGGATTAATTTGGATTTATTAGTAATAATTAGTAATGATTAGTGATAATGAGTAATAATTAGTATTAAATAGTAATAATTATTAATAATTGGTAATAATTAGTAATAATTAGTTATAATTAGTTATAAATATTAATGAATAGTAATAATTGGTAATAATTACTAATAATTAGTAATAATAAGTAATAATTAGTAATAATTAGTAATAATTAGTAATAATTAGGAATAAATAGTAATAATTAGGAATAATTAGGAAAAATTAGGAATAATAAGTTTTTAATTAGTAATAATTAGTAATAATTAGTAGTAATTAGTAATAATTAGTAGTAATTAGTAATAATTAGGAATAATTGGTAATAATTAGTAATGATTAGGCTTAATTAGTAATAATTAGGATTAATTGGGCTTAATTAGTAATAATTAGGATTAATGAGTAATAATTAGAATTAATTAGTATTAATTAGTATTAATTAGTAATAATTAGGATTAATTAGGATTAATTAGTAATAATTAGTAATAATTAGTAATAATTATTAATAATTAGTAATAATTAGTAATAATTATTAATAATTTGTAATAATCTGGAATAATTAGTAATAATTAGGAATAATTAGTAATAATTAGGAATAATTAGTAATAATTATTAATAATTAGTAATAATTAGTAATAATTAGTAATAATTAGAAATAATTAGAAATAATTAGGAATAATTAGGAATGATTAGGAATAATTAGTAATAATTATGATTAATTGGTAATAATTAGGATTAATTAGTAATAATTAAGATTAATTGGTAATAGTTAGGATTAATTAGCAATAATTAGCAATAATTAGGAATAATCGGCAATAATTAGGAATAATTAGAAATAATTAGAAATAATTGGGAATAATTAGCAATCATTTGCAATAATTAGAAAAAATTCGTAATAAATTCATAATATATTAGCACAATTTCCAACGGATTGGCAGCATTCCTTTTACTAGATGGCTCATCTCCTTGAAACTTTCTCGCACTAAAATCACTATGAAAAATCTACTCCAATGTTGGGATATCCATTTTCGTATTCATGGGAATTGATATGCATACATCGAAGTAGATTTTTCATATTGATTTCATTGAGAGAAAGTTGCATGGAGATAAGTAGTTGGGAAAAAGAGGCTCTTTTTTTCTAATGACTCTTCTTCTTGCAACTTTCTATGGCTGAAATCATTATGAAAAATTTACTCTGATGTACGGATATCTCTTTTCGTTTGTATGAGAATGGAGAGCAGTGTGGTGAGGCATCCCTGATCTCTATTCTCTTGCATACAAAAATAGATATTCATACATCAGAGAAGATTTTTCATAGTGATTTCAGTCAGAGAAAGTTGAAGGAGATGAGTCGTCAAGCAAAAGAGATGCCGCCAATCTGCTGGAAATTATGCCTCTCATAATTAGCGATAATTAGTAAAAATTAGCTATAATTAATAATAATTAGAGTTAATTAGTATAGATTATTATAAATTAGTGTTGATTAGTATAAATTTTAAAAAAATACTATAAATAATTATGAAATAATTGAAATTATTATAAATTTCTAGAAAAGTGAATTTAAATTTCTTCTCTTTTTTGGATAGTGTTTGTCTTATATCAAATTATTCCAAAAAACTAATTATATTATATTTTTTAGAGAAATATATGGAACAAGGAAGTTGACAATAGTCATTATTAGATGAGCGTACTTGGATAAATCAGCGCAGGAATCCAAATGGTTCCAGTTTAAATCCTGTATATATTGAGGGTGTTGAAGCTTTCTTATCATTTGCATCACCAAAACCAGAATTTTTTTCAGAAGTAACAATTAATTGTACTTGTAAAAAATGTGCTTTGAGGATGTTTTACAATTTGACAACGTTGGAGTTCATCTATTTCATTTTGGTTTTCAACCAGATTACGTTTTTTGGTGTCAACATAGAGAACGCAGTTCCAAAGAAGTTACTAATAATTTGGTTTCAGATCCATCACTATTTCAAAATTTAGTACATGATGTGGAAGTTCCATCTTTTAAATAAACTAAAACTCGGGATTATATTGATTTAACTCTTGAGTTAGAACTATATCAATTTTAGGAGTTGTTGAGGTCTATTGAGGAAACCTCATATCCTGGATGCAAGATAAGAAAATTTTAAGCAATTGAAAAATTTATGGCTATTAAATTAGATAATGGAATGTTAAATAGTTGTTTTGATCAGATATTCTCTTTGGTTAACACACTATTACCTAGAGAAAATTTGTTGCCTAAAAAATTCTATGAGAGCAAGAGGATGGTTTGTAATCTGGGTCTTGGTTATCAAAAGATTCATGAATGTTCAAATGATTTCCTCTTATATTATAGTGAAAATGAGTCATTGGATAGTTGTCCCATATGTGGAAAATTGAGGTATAAAGAAGATCAACTGGGGAAGTCTGGATTAATTCCTATAAAACAGTTGAGATATTTCCCACTTACACCCAGATTGCAGCATTTATTTATGTCTCAGAATACAACGACATTGATTTCATGGCATAAAACCAATATTTCAACTAGTAAAAGATTAAATAATCCCAATGATGGTGATTTATGAAAGTATTTTGACAAAGTGCGTCCATTTTCTTCTTTAGAATCCTGAAATGTGCGATTAGTTATTTATACTAATGGTTTCTATCCATTTGGTTCTTATGGTAGTCAGTATTCATGTTGGCTTGTCTTTATAACTCCATACAATTTACCTCTATGGATGTTGATACAGGAGCCATATATCTTTTTGACCTTATTAATTCTAGGACATCCAAAAAATAATATTGATGTTTATTTGAAATTGTTGATTGATGAGTTAAATTCATTATAGAGTAATGGTGTCAGTACATATGATGTTGCTACAAAATAGAATTTCATACTAAAATCTGCATTGATGTGGACAATAAGTGACTTCCCAGCATATGGCATGTTATCAAGCTAGATTAAACATGGTCCAAAATCATGTTTATACTGTATGAGAGACAGAAAAGTATTTATACTCATCAATGGGAAAAAACTTGTTTTTTTGACAGTTATCGCAGATTCCTTCCAACTGATCATCCTTTTTGGAGGAAAAAATATCATTTTAGAAAATGTATAATTAAAATAGATGAACCTCCAACAATGATATCAGGTACATAGGTAAAATCAATTGCCTCTTCATTACCTCCCATCACATTTTGACTAACAATAAACCAATAGAAAATTAACGGCTTTGGGAAATAACACAATTGGATAAAATAGAGCATTTATTGAGATCCTCCATATTGGTCTGATTTATTGGTTTTTCACATGTTGGATTTCATGGATATTAAGAAGAACTATTTTGATAATTTATTTCATATAGTTTTGGATACACTAGGTAAGACTAGAGATGATGTAAAGCCACAATTAGATATTCCCCCAATTTGCAGGCGACTGGAACTTAAACTGTTTGAAAATGTCAGATCACAGAATTTAATGAATCAAAAATAATTTTATACACTTTACAAAGAAAATCAATTATTATTATTTCTGTGGATTGCAGATTTGAGACTTCCAGATAGTTATGATTCCAATTTGGGAAGATGTGTCAGAAATGGTCATATTACAGGATTAAAAAGTCATGACTGTCATGTTATAATGGAAATACTTCTATCGATTGGATTAAGAGGTTTGTTAAATTATATGATTTGAGATGTGATAACATACATATCATATTTTTCCAAGATATTTGTGCAGTGAAAATATACTACAATGTACTAAGAAGATTGCAAGAAGATGTTGTTTTAATTTTATGTAAACTGGAAAAAAATTTCCTATCGGCTTTCCTTGACTCAATGGAACATTTGATATTACATTTTCCACATAAAGAAAATGTGGAGTTCCAATATAGTTATGATGGATATAAATATTTGAGAGATTCATGCATAAATTGAAAAAAAAATGTATGTAACAAAGTATCGATTGAAGGCTCAATTACATATGCTTATTTGCAAGAGGAAATTTCTTTTTTATGATCTCATTATTTTGAATCTGAATATACCTAAAAACACAAATGTATTGTCTATAATGAGGTAAATTTTGACGATGATATGAGTAATCAATTATAATTTTTTAATCATCCCAAACTTGGCTTTAGTGGAGTTAATGAATGACGGATTTTAGATGATGAACATCACAGAGCTCATACATATGTTATGCTCAACTATAAATAAATGACATCATTTTTCTTGTGAGTGATCCTATCAATTATTCTATAATATTTGTTAAATTAAATTAATCTTATTTTATTTTTAGGTTATATGATAATCATATCAAGAAATATCTTTCACAAATTACAACAGCTTCTCTTGAAAAATGTCGGCAAAATAATTTTTTATACTGGTTTCAAAAAATGGTAACATAAATTATTTATGGTTTAACATATAAAATAAATCTATTACTTGTTATATTGATAATTGTTTTAAAAAATTCCAGGTATCTCAACATGTTGATAAAATTGATAATCGATTGTGTGTCTTGAGTAACCCACCATCCAAAATGGTTAAATATTATAATGTATATGTCGTGAATGGTTTTATATTTCATACATGTGCATATGGGGAATCAAAAAAAATGAATAGTGGTGTCTGCTTGAGAGGATCTCATCATAGAGAAACTGAAGTTGACTTGTACAGCATGCTGGAAGAAATTATTGAATTGTGTTGTCTAGGACAGAATTATATAATGATATTTAAATGTCAGTGGTTGGATACTAAGAGAGGCTTACATTTTCATCTGACCCAAGGAATCCTTGATATTAAACATAAAATTATTCTTACAGTAAATGAACCATTTTTATTTTCTCATTAGGCACATCAAATTTATTTTTCAAATTGTTATTCTACTTTAAAAGAGTTGGGTGATTGGTGGAGCATAATAAAAATTAAATCTTGAAAAAATCAGTTTACTCAAAGTGAATGTGGTTCTGATAAAGTGCAAGGAATTTAAATTATTCAAGAGACTGCTCTAAACCTATCTTTTTTATGAAGAGATATGAATATTGATGATGACACCCTGTAGTTAAGGTTTGATGATGACGATGATGTTAATAATGTTATAAATGAATTTTAAATAATAAGAGATGATGAAACTAAAACTCATATGGAAAGTGATGATGTTGAAGAGGAATATAAATACATTAACATCGTCAAATATGAAGATGAGGATACATATGAAGATTGACATGGTTAAATTCTAGTTATAATCATATATAATATATATCTATATATAATAGTTATTTTTAACTTTTTACTAACAACAATCATTTCATGTTTCAGATAGATCAAGATCTATTTCGTTAGATGCTGGAGGCTGATCTACCTTTAGATGAGTGGGATGTTGGATCATTTAACCCTTAGATTTTAGGTTGTTCAAGGAGGACTTGGAAGGGGCATAGACTTACCCGATTGATGATTTCTAGCCCTATCCCGAAGTGACATCCACATCTTGGATTAAATCCATGCATGAAGAGGTATGTTTACCTGTGTATTCTAGTTAGTTTTAATTAATTAATTTATATGATAATTATTTGATTATTTGTTCTTTTTTCACAACTTTCCACATATAGTTTTTAGACAAGGGAGCGCTATATTGCACAATTATTTTTCTAAATCATGGGTCACATGGGATGAGATTCTCGTTGATGTTCAGCACCGCATGTTTGATTATTGGCTAGTACATAAATAAATAGTATATATTTTGAAATTTATTTAATTAATAACTTGATATTATAATTTATTTGTAGGGTTTATGGTATCTCATCGATGAGATCATGTGTGGCGCTATCTGTAAGGAATAGGAGGGGTTTATGTGTGAGCGTTGTTGTCATTTTTTTCACAATTTGATAAGGAAAGTAATGAAGAAAGCATGAATGACATAGTTTGATGAGTCTTGTCACACCCATTTAACTGATTACATTTCATCTCAGGTTTGGTATGTATTATGTTCACATTGGTTGGGTGGACGTTTTCATAGGAGATCATCAGTAGGTCGATAAAACTGAGGGAGACAGGAGGTGACACAACATGCCAGTAGTTGTATATTCAATACGCACATGGAACATATGGTAAGTACTTTTTTTAAATAATTTATATAACTTTAAATTTAATGGTTTATTTTATATTCAAATAGGCAGTCAAATAGTTGATGTTATGAAGTTCAACATTTATAGGAGGATGTTTAGCGATCCGGTCACTGGAGAGATTAGAGGTGATCGCCAGCGTCAAATTATGGTTAGTATAATTTCTTTTTGAGTTTTAAAATTAACTACAAATAATATTTTAACTATTTAATTTTAAATTTCAATTAAAGGAGTCATATGAGGTCGCGACATCTCAGACACAAACTGAGAATCAGGTCGAGACCGAGGGTTAAACCAGTGTCCACCAATTTGATGAGACAACATGAATAAAGGTGACCCAGTACACCTTCGAGAAAGGTCGATTTGTTGGTATCAACTCTCAATTGACACCTAGGAGTTATTATGGTACCACTGCGATGTCGGCATCCAGATTGTGGAGAGTCATCATCATCTACTGCACAGAATCAGGACCATCTGTGAGCTTAGAGTGAGCTTATAGAGAGTATGCGTATGGATCAGGAGAAGATGTATCAATGTCATCAGTAGGAGATGCGCCAATGGCAGCAACAATAGTAAGAAGAGCTCTGACGACAGTAGCAGCAGCAGCAGGATGAGATGCGTCAATGGCAGCTGCAGCAGCACGAGCAGATGGAGTACATGCGACGTCTGACTTGTGGTTTAGGGATGAAGTTTCCTTTACTATCTCCTTCAGCTCCTCCAGAGGACCCCCCCCCCTCAATGATATATTTGTTTTTTTATGATAAAACATTTGAATGCAATTTTTTTGTAATATTAACTATTTACATTTCTATATAGTGTGTTTTTTATATTGTTGTGAATATTTCATTTTTTATTATTTATTTAATTTTTTATTATTTATTTAATTTTTTACTATTTATTTAATTTTTTATTATTTATTTAATTTTTATTTATTATTTTATTTATTTATTTAATTTGTTTATTATTTTTATTATTTTATTATATTATTATTTTTTATTATTTTGTTTTTTTATTTTGTTTTATATTTTTACGAATATTGAGGTTTTTATTATTTTATAATTTTTTATTATTTTACTAATATTAATATTATTATTTCATTAATAATAATATTATTATTATTATTATTTTATAATTATTTTATTTTAATAATATTAATATAATTTTATTATTATTATTAAATTATTATTATTTATATTATTAATATTAGTATCATTGTTATTATTTTCCAATATTATTTTATTATTATTTTATAATATTATTTTATTTGTATTAATAATATTATTTTATTCAATTGTATTTTTTTATTTTTTTAAGTTATTTGCGATGGGACCTTTTGCGACAGGGACCCCCCGTCGCAAATACTTTTTTAAATAATATTAGTGAAACTATTTATGATGAGACCCTTTGCGGTGGGATTTCCCCGTCGCAAATGCTTTTTTTAATATTCTCAGAGAAACTATTTGCGATGGGTCCACATCCCATTGAAAAAAGGCTTTCTGTGATTCCCTTTTCTACAACGAGTTATTTGTGATATGGTACTGTTGCAAATGACCTTTTTACGAGGGGAACCCATTACAAATAGTTCAATTTCCAGTAGTGGAAGATTGAAATCATTTTGAAAACCTTCTTCCTTGAAAACTTATAAAATAATATTGAAAACATTTTTCCTTGAAAAATTATAAAATAATCTTCAAAACATTTTAAAAACCATTTTCTTTGAAAACTTATAAAGAAATATTTAAAATGTGTTGAAAACCATTTCTTTGAAAATACTTTGAAAATTTATAAAGAAAGCTTGAAAACATTTTTAAACCCATTTATTTAAAAATGCTTCTAAAACTTAGAAATAATTCTTAAAAACCTTTTGAAAACCTTTTTAGAAAACATGGTTTTGAAAGAACATAGATTTTTGACCGAAGAGAGAGATTAAGTCGAAATTTCTTAAAAACTCTTTCTTTAACAATCTTATGTACCAAACAGTGGAAAATGGTACCTATACATGAAGATATCATGAATAACTAGAGTAGAAGAAAATTCATGAGAATTATTGAGAGATGGATCATAAGATTTCATCCATGGAATAATAATCATAAACAATCTCAATAAACAATAAGATTGTTTCAATAAACTATTACCACTTTGGTTACTTTGAATCATAATACAATGGGAAGAATAACATTCATAAAGATTAAAATATCATGAAACTAATTATATTAATTATATAACATGTCAAAGGTAGTATATACACCTCGTAGAAAAATATATTTGCATAACATGGCATGTGTGTCAAAGAAGGAAATTTGAGACAAAACTACTTTATCGATTTGGTAACTTTTGAAAAATAAACCCCATGAAATAGAGACCATAAAATGGATATTTAAATACCCATAAATTTAATTATAAGTTTCTTATAATACACTCATGGGAAGTATATATACTATACAAAATAAATGAGTGGGGAACACGGCATGTATCTCACAGATAATAAAAAGTTTGATGGGAAATCCCCTTAATTTATGTCTTGACTCTTGTCGTACTCATACAAACCTCCTGTATAATAAATATAAGTTTATTATACATATTTTACATAACAATATTCTTATATCTAATACCATATATGATTTTATTATGACTTTATATTGCCCGCTCATTAACATTTCTATGTTAAGGTTTCACTTCGGGTAATATCTGTTTTGTTTATCAGGCATGTTTTGACTTGTTATTCTTGATCCTCCTACTTAGATCTTAATTTACTTACTTCTAGAATGTAAAAAATTATATAAATATCATATATATTTATTATATATGTATTTATAATAATCTATAAAATATATAAATATGAAATGTAATACACCATTCATAGAGATGGTAGGTCGTACATATGCATGAATGTTGTTTCCGCTTACTTATCGTATTGAAAGAAAGTAAGTAAATGACATGTTTGTAAATATATATATATATATATATATATATAACATTATTATAGTATCATTAATATTTCATATATATCATATGTTTTTACTAAAACAATTCTTAATACATTCCATGTAAAGTGTGAACGAATCACATCGCTTTGAAGAGGTGGTAGTCCACACATCCACAAACAAAGGTATCATATATCCAAAATATGGAAAGCATGAAGGTATGTTTAATATAATAGATTCCAAAATCATAAATACATCATAAATATCATATATATCTTATAAAAATATAGTTTCCATCATAATTCCCACACATGATAGGTGGTAAAGGAAAAAACAAACAATATCGTTTTGCGAGGTGGTAGTTCGCCATACACAAAAATGGTAAGTTTGTTACCCATTAGATAGAAGTTTTTTAAAGTTCAGGTTGAAATCTTATAATAACAACATATAATTATATTTTTGATATATTTTTTATTATATAAACATTAAATGATAATAATTTATGGGGTAGAGAATGAAAATAAAACTAAAGATTTTAAGGAGGGATGTTACCTCTTACTCGGGTAACTGCTTTTGGTTTGCACCAAAGGGATTACTTGGCTAGCTTTATGCCCAAGTTGAGGCTTATATTTTGATGTGAGGTATGTTTAGGATCTATTTGGGAAAATATTGGTTGATCCAAAGTGGATTTAGAGGTGTGAGGAAGTGGGAGGGGTGAGTGCATTTTTATAGTGGAGGGAAAGGACACAATTGGTATTTTTGAAAATAATTGTGTGTTCCCCAAGTATTAATTGTTACCCAAGTGTCCAAATGTCCAATTATGGAACCTTTTATGTATATTAGTCTAAATATGGTCATCCAATAGGTTTTGGAAAAGTGTATTGGTCATTTTTTCCTTTAAGATTAAGGTTTGGTCCCTTGTTAAGCTTAGTTTTTTATAGTGATCCTACTTTTTTTCTTACATTACTATTAAATCATTTTAAATAAAAACAACATTAAAGCTTTAAATGACCAGGATCCAAAGTTTTAGTGTCTTGGTAAAATTAGTACCATACATAAAATTTACAAAATAAAACATGAACATTTATTTAATTCCTTCTTCTCTAGCTTCTTAGAGGCATTCACATTCTCCTTAGTATAAGTAATCACCTGAGGATATACATCAAAAAGGGTGAGATAAAATCCTAGTAAGAGGATAGAGAAAGAAATAAATCAATATAACATGCAGTGATAATATTCATCATCATCATAACATAAGTATGTGATCATAATCCTAATCATGAGAAGAAGCATTAGATAAAGGCATGGAATATGGAAATGCATAAAAATGAAACATCATGTCATAGTGTTCAACTACCACACATAACTGTAAAAATATATAGAATCATGTTCACACATATTTCACTCTTTCTAATGATATTCATCACATTACCCAATGCATTGGAGTGCTATATAATTCTGGGTGCCTCTGTCACATTATTACATTTACATTACCATGCATGCCACATAGAATGTATATCAATCATGAACATGAAATATACCATAGAAAGAAATGGATTTAATTTCATAAAGAATTCATTCATGAATAAAAATTGGTAAATATAATATTCTTGGTATGGTAATCATCAATATTGAGTAAAGAAGAAACAATCTCAGGAGAAGTAAAAGGTGTGTTTTTTTAAGAAGAGTTCTTTTGGAAAACATTGTCTTTGTCATAAACTCAAGTAAAAAACATGTATATCCCATAAAATATAAGATAATTGTGAATAAATCATATTTAATGAACATTAAAGGAATATCCATATGGAAAATGGGTTGAAATAGAGAAAAACCCAAAGAAAGAGAGTTGGGTTCGAGAATTCCCCTTACCTTATGTTTGAATGATTTATTCACTTTAATTCATTTATAATCACATTATATTCATTAATTAACAAATAAATAACCTTTTATACATTAATTTTATTCATTATGGTTTTATTAAGTTTATTTATGATCTTTTCGATGATTTATAGAGTTTAATTTTATCGTTCAGGAGTGTTTGTTTTCTTAGTTTTCATTATCGGTTCACTTGTATACATGAATGGAAGCCCATGTAAAATGTGTATAAACATCCAAAATCATTATTATATGTTATTAATGATATTACATATTTTTTATTATCTTATAAATAATTTGGTTATATGGTATGTGGATGAATCATTAGATAAAAATTAATGATGATCATTTTAGGTTAATTTTGGTGGTTTTTCGATCACAAAGAACTCGTTTTGTTTTATCATTTAGTATTATGTATATATGTTAGTTTCAGAACATAAATAGGGTTGTATAATAAATTATAAAAATATGTTTCAACCTTTATAATGGTTTTATTAACATCCTTTAAGGTGTTAAAGGAAAATGAAAGTGCATCACCCACGATGTCGGTAAATTAACACATCACAGGGGACGATTTCATTTTTAGAATCAAAGAGAGAGAGGGAAAATTTTAATGATGTATTTTCCATAAACAAGATATAATTATGATATATGTAAGGTACTAGATTTATCATTATATTTGGATTAGGGCAGGTGAGGATAGAATAAAAATAGGAAAGAACTTGAAAAGAAATTAAAATAAAAGAAGAGGAATTTACCTCTTGAATCTAACCTCCTTGAGAACCTCCTTAGGGAAAAGGTTTTGGCATTTTGATGAGACCAAGAGCTCCTAGACGTGGGGGGGGGGGGGTAGAGAAGATTATTGGGAAGAATTTTGACAAGGCTCAAATCTTGAGAGGTGTGAGGAAAATAGGTGGTGAGGGGTGGTATTTATAGTGGAGGAGAAGAGTGTTTTCTCATTATTATATCCATTAGTTTATTATTTTGGCTAAAGACTATGAATATTTTGATAATTATCTATAAATATATTAAAATAATGAAGGAAAGTTTTATATTTTGTGCTTACATCATCCTTACATCATATATGACTCCATAATTCATGTATTTAGCTTTTATTGTAAATTATCGTATTTTACTATTCATTAAAAATTCAAGTATTTTGGAAAAATCCCAAAAAATTCACCCTGATCATTTTTAAAAATGTATAATTTAAAAATGAACTCCATTTTATAAAAATAATTGTCTAAATATGAGTAATTTAATTTTTAATTAAAATCATCATTTACTTAGAAAATACATATTTCAAAATTATAACTAATTTTGTAACACTTTGAAAAAATTACTTAAGGTCTAATAAAATTATCTTAAAATCATAAGACATAAAAATATTAATTTATTTATACATTTTATGAAAATTCATTTTCTTTTAAATGTTTATGACTTGCAAAAATGTCATCATGTAATTAATAATTTTTAAAACATTTATTTACTTAGACTGTGATATAATTATACCATACATTAATTTATAGGATGCCAAAATTTTATTTATACTTTCATGGGTGAGGTTACTATTCATTTGGTCAGTTTATTATTCATAAGGTTCATATTAATATTCCTAAGGTGAAGTTACCATTTCATCAGTATTGGTTCCTTAACTTCTAGAAATAATTCTCATTTCATTAATTATTCATTTATAAATTTTTTATTATGGTATATAAGTGATTTTATGTGATTTATACTATATGAAATTACTATAAGAAGGGATAAATTACATTGATAAAATTTTGGGTCGTTATAATTTTACCTTAATCGGTATAATTAATTTTAATTGATTTCACTAATCTTTTTTGTAAAAAACTAAGTTTACATTATTATAAATTATAAATTATTCTCATTCCAAATATATAATCCATTTTTTCAAATTACAATCACATAAGTGGAAAAAAATAATTTAAATTTAATCCCGCATATGGGACGACAATACGGGTTTTTGAAGTAAAAACATTCAAAAGTTTGCAAAGTTTTTATATTCAATTTCAAAGTGAAATTGATTCCAATGAACTATATTTGATTAATTGATAAAAAATTAATCTAATTAAACTTTAAAAATATTTAAAAATATAATTCAACCTTATAAATAAATTAGACTAAAACATTTTAGAATTAAAATTTATTATTTTCACTATTCATTAAAAAATGAAATTTCATAGAAAAATATAAAAAATTCACCCTAACCTAATTTTAATGTTTCTATTTCAAAAATGAAGTTTATTTTTACATATAAAATTTATAAAATTTTCAAAATTTATATTTAAAATATGTTCTCCATTAAAAGGCGGTAAATTGCTTTTATAAAAATATAGGTTTTTATGTGACATATTGGATTTGTTATCATATTATGCCTATAGAATCAATTGGATAAATATCAAAAATATTTGATTGAATATATAAAATATAAATTTAATTAATATTATTCACTAATAGTAATTAATTTAACTTATTAAGATAAATTGCCTTTTTCACATAAAAATATTCTTTTATAAAATCATTCCCCTTATATTCATTTGGTTTCTATATTCATTTATAATTAATAGGTAACTAGTTAATTCAGCTATATATATTCATAAGTTATTTAATCCTGTAATTTTTAATTTAGCAACTAGTTTATATCTTATTATATTAAATAATGATATTTTTAATAATATATTATTGTTTGATAACACTCGGTCTTTCATGTTACGCAATCCATCGTGGAAATTCAGTCTTTCATATAACATAATCTAACCTCAGTGTTCCATGTAGATCAATTTAAACATTATATTTCGTGTAGTGCATGATTAACTTGGTGTTGTGTATAACACAATCCAAACTTAGTTCTTTAAAATAAAATAAACCATTTTCAGTGTTTTGTGAAATGAAAAATATCAAAAAGATTAATTTAATTCAAAATATATATTTCACAAAATCTTGGGGTGTTACAATGTTGTAAATCCAGTTGAAGCAGTCGTTGGAATTGCATTTAATTAAAATAAATAATTAAATTTATATATTTTATTTTAAATTCCCACAACCTGAAATCCTCTATATAATTTTTGTTATATCAATTATTCAGGGTTATCTGCATAACCCTGAGAGCCTTGAGAAGGTCTCTAATCTTTCTTCACTAACAGATCACATCAAAGGATGATGAGAGATTAGATCGAGGTGGATCAAGAGGCAGTGAGCGTAGTGGGAATTCTCCTTCTCTAGCGAGCACATTATTCACAAATGATAAATCTAAATCAAGGTGGGACTCTTCAATTGTGGATTTCACCATTTTGATTAAAATTTTGATCATTGATTAATTATTTTCTTCTTGACATGTGATTTATTTGATCCTTCTCATGATCCATACTACCTTATTATATTTTTAATTCATTAATCCTCTAGTTTCACTTGATATCACCCTATTTACATGATCATTTTCCAAGAATGCTTGAACAATAATGGTTTAACCTCATCCATGTTCTTTTCCCTATTTGTTTATCATGTTCTTTGTCGTTGGCCCATGGGATCATGGTTCGACATTGTCAAGGTGGGTTTGAGTGCGATCAAACCCCCAGACTCATTGTGGTAGCATGAACAATGAACAATTTAGTGAACGAATGATGGATCTGAATAATTCACAGATTGTGGGTGATGGAGACATGGATTGAAGGCCAGATTTTACATCCCCTGCTCTGGAAATGGCATGGTGTGACGGGAGATCCCTACAGGTGTTTGGGTGGCTAGATTTCGGCCATCGTAAAATAGATCAGGTGACAACGACCCTAAATCCACACTCCTCGGTGAGATTCAAGGTAGAATCAAGCACGATTGGTAGTGAAGCTCATTGATATGAAATCTGCATGAATAACTTCTCTAAGAAAAACCCAAATACACTGTGTGTGGTCCAATAACACACACCATGTATCCCACTAGCTGTGATGCTAAGGTTTTGGGTGGAGTTAAGTATCACATGTCATGTGACTGGGGCCACACGTCATGTGACCCTCCCCAGGTAGCCAAGTCGTGTTCCAGCTAACACACACCAAGGACCCCATTTGTAACAACATGTAGTGTACTCTAGGAGTACATAGGCATGGGTCGATGTACACGGGCATGACCAGGAGCACATGAGTAGGGCCCAAGCAGTTGAGACACGTTGTGAACCACATGTACATGTTGTGTATGTTGATAGGTCTTTAAATACGTGTCTAGGGGATAACATGGCTAGGAAATGATGTGGGGTCACACACCATGTGGACCACTATGCACGCCTTTTATTCCCTCTAGAAACTTCTTCCTCTTATATATCCTTCTTCGGGACTCGGATATTGATCCTCAAGTAGCCTATCCAGAGTTTTTTCCACATAGAACATTATGACAACCTTCATTGTGTCATAAAAGATACAATGTGAGGTGTTCCTGTCACACTAGGGCATGGGTTCCCCATACTCTTTATACAGATAGAGATAGTACTCCCCTACACTGGGTACGATTCCTCTATCTACAAAGTGGTACTCCTCTGTCTTCGAGCCCCGGTGGCATGTGGGTCCTCCACGAGAGTTGTGGCTCTATTTGCTATGGAGCACAGTAGCGAGGAGTGGTCCCCTCCACACATATTCTTGTGAGGTTACATTTGATGTTGGACATCGGAGATAGACTTTTGGAGTTACTGGCAGACTCATCGACTTTGGTTGGGCTATGAGATGGAGATCCCATTTCTCTCCCATATGGGTTTCTTTATGAGAATATATATATATATATATATATATATATTGGGTTCTTATTTCCCTCTTATTTTGGGTTGAGTTTACCTTCTATATTATCTTTCTATTTACCCCTTTTAGGTTTTCAGAGCATCCTACTGGGTATGTATATACTCACCCCTGCATGGGATTTTCTCGTACGTGTCATGTATTATGAAAACGATGGACAGATCAGTGGTGAATTTGGTGAATCATAGTGATACATGGGTGCATTGACTATGTATAGTGGTTAGACTTGGAGATCAAGAGTCAAACTCTTTTTGTTTTCTTTTATTTCGGTTTTTGTCGGGTTGGGACTTCATTTCTAGTTGTGTGTATATTTTTCCCCTTTACACTTTGGTTTTATATTTTTATAATCTATTGTATTTTCCATAGAGGTTATTTCATGCATGGTTTAATCTATATGTTATTGTCTTTTATTACTTCTTTGTACTGTTTTATGGAGATTAATGAGTGTATGAATATATGTACATTACGAAAAGGTCTCCCATTTTATATTATGCCTTCTCAATGCTTTTTGTTAGCCCCTAGCCTATTGTAGGTGGCTTGGAGTTGTCACAACTCGACCTTACACCATCTAGGTAGGACTCGGTGGGTCGGGTCGTGACATGTGTGGCACAATAATTCATGTACATGATATGAATTTGGTGGGTGAGCCCAAAATTATATTGTCATCCAATACGTTGGGTATTTTTTTATCTCATGAGATACCATGTGTGGTGCACGGGAGGTTATCCCAATCACAATATATTATGATGTCTTCAATGTTAGTCTGGACTTATTCTTATGATTTCATGTTTTATATTGTTGTCAAATTCTTATATTTCCATGATGTTATCATCTTGCATCATGTTTCTAAGTTAATGTTTATGATTATCACCCTTTTTATTTCACCTTGATATGTCTCTTGACTAACATGTATTACTTTTTTCATGTTATAATTTTATTATTCCCTTACTGGGATTTATAGATCACCCCCTCTCTTTGTACGTCCCCCAATTATCTCGTATAGTATTAAAAGATCAAGGGAACTTAAGGACTTGTTATGGTGTTTTTTAAATAGTGTTGTTGTATCCCTCCTTAAAATTATCATGTCACGTATCTAATTACCCAAAGACACTAGGCCTTTAAATATTTTGGGATAATATTATGTGTGACTTCATGTAATCACTAGTAGAAATTTGAGTTATACCCATGCATTTAGAGCCACAATTTATAAAAACCATGGATATATCTAACCTAAATCCACGAGCCTAAAGATGGTCATTTATTTACCCCAAACCCCTTGAGCTTACTCCTCCCCATCCCCCTCCCTCCCTCGCGATGCCTCACAATCCCTCCCTCCCCCATGATCCCTCCTCCCCCTCCTACAACGCAGCCTCCCCATATCCCCGCCGATGTGGCTCCGGTACACCCAGGTCACCTCCCTGCCAACGCGGCCTCCCTACCTCCCTATTTACACAAATATGATGACCCCCCACCTCACCACTACCCTCCTTCATTGTGGATCTCCACCACTCAATAATGCTCTGATGTGGCTACACCACCTTTCACAGTCTTCCTCTGATGTGGCCACCCCACCTCTCTAAAATCCTTCTCCTCTAACGTGTCCACCCCACCTCCATCCTATTTTTTCCATAGAGTTTACTTGATTTCAGATCATTGGCCTCTCTGATTTTCACTGGTAAGATTTATTTGTTTCAATTTGTTGTCATCTTAATTTTCAGATTTTTCCTGGATAGGGTTTAGTCGTTTTGACTTATTTCATAGGGTGTGATTTATTTGATTTTTTTCTAATTTTGATTGGGTTTGTTTCACTAGATTTATCTTGATAAAATTGGTTTTATTCCATTAATTCTTTGACACCATTCATTAGTCCAAACCAAGATCCTTTCCATCCATATTTTAGATTTAGTTTCTTCATTAGCTAAATTTCTAACTAAAGAAGATGTGATTTGTGAGCACATTCACCCCTTGTATTGCATCACCCTTGTAAGACTTCAAAATTTAAACCAACATTTAGAAACAATAAAGCACAATGGGAGAGTTTTACCTCCATTTGTGTTTTATATTTATCTGGATGAAACCAGTTAGACATGTCTCTTTCCAAATCTCCAATTCCACCATCAGATTTTCTTTATATTTATTGGTACTTAATAGATATTCCTTCAATCATTTTTCCATATAATTATTGATGAAATAATTATCCTATTTTATCATGAGATAAATATATTCATTACAAATCTCTTTCCAAGATTGTTTATTTTATCCCTAGGTAGGTCATGGTGGGTACACTATCTTTGGCATTTGATCAAATTTGTTTCCTTCAATGATTTTTTTCAAGATATAAAACTAGTTCAATGGCCTTCTTCTCTATCCATAAGGATTGTTGTGACTAGGACATAAAAGATAACTTGGACCTCTCCTTCTAATTTATTTTTTCATATCTATCTTGCACCATAAATATATTTTTGTGAAAAATATACTTTTCATTCTTACATTCATGAATCCTTCTAGTTATGAGAATAAATAATCTTAACCTAATATCTCTATCTCTTTGGTTGCTATAGTCAATTTAAAAATGATCAGTATTAACACAAATATAAAAACTCCAAAGAAAACCATACCTCATGATGTGTTGTTTGGTTAAAATCTGGTTGTAGTGGATGTTTCCTTACTATTGAACTCTCTAGATTCCTTATACACACTCATATAGTGTTTATTCATTCCATAAATATTCAAAATGAATCATTTTTTTTAACTAGATAGGATTATCCAATTTCTTGGTGTCCCTCTTCTTGATCTTCTTCAAGAGTAAAAGGGAGAAATATAATGATAAAAATGAAGCATAATGAGATCAAAAATGATTTCCAATGTAATTAATGTCATACAAGGTCCCTTGGGGGTGTATTTATAGCCTCTAATATATTTAGGATCATTCTAGAGGTGTTGAGGGTAGAATAGAGTCATTGGAGTTTGAATTAAGTCATGCAGGTCTCTCCATAAACAAATAATTTTTTAGGTTGTTACGATGCTACCAGATAGTCAGTTGGTGTCACTGGATAGTCGTTGGAACCTACAGGTGGGGGACTTCAAGAAGGTCCTTCACACACCTCTCAATATCTCCATCTAGTTTATAATTTTTTTGTAAAATTTCTAAAAGGTAAATATTGAATTTTATGAAATAAAATGGTTAGAAACATAATTGGGTATTTGTGATCATTAGAACCACCTAAGATAGTGAGATTTATAATTAGATTTTTTTAGTACCATTTAATTATCCCACCTACATTTTATAAAACATGGGAAACCAAGAGTAGATAATGGAAATTTTTTAGAACACATGTTTCACTAGCTTAGGATTACACTCTAGCTAGTATGACTTAGTATGTATTATGCCCTTATTTGGGATTATTCCCCTTGGTTAAGACATATTGAGTATCAACAAACATTTGGGGGGTGTATTGCATCAGGCGTTCGGATTTGATGGATCTTTTTTAGTATTGTTTTTTGTTTTTCTCCAATTTAATAAGTTCCCACGATCCCTAGTATTTGGATATATTATGTAGGTTGTGTTTATTTTACTCTTATAACAGTTGACTAGTTACTATTTATGTTGCCCTTATTTTACTGTTGTTGTTATCATCATTATTAGCATTGGTGTTTCTTATTCATTTTTAAAATAACTAATGTGACCCTTTTAAAACTAATGAATAAACATTTTAGAAAGGTTTTAGAACTCTCCTCATAAACTCTTTAAACATGAGTATTTAAAATGGAATGTTTTTTAAGGTTTTTAAACTTCATGTTTTAAATGGAACAATTTTAAATGAAGAAGAGAAATATATTTCTATTGGTTTTAAAATTAAAAGATAAAACCTATGTTTGTAAACTATATTTTAAGCTAGCATGAGTAAGATATTTTATTTAAAGTGTATGCATGGGGTGTGTCTTTTTTGAATACCTATTGGGAACTTGTTCTCACAATTATTATCTATTTTAGTTTCAAGTTTATAGTCTGGTTACTTGGGGATAACTTATGGTATTGGAGTTGGATGGTGAATCTGACCGTTTTTTCATGACATGTAAAATTTATTTCGTCTTTAAATATTATTTTATAGTCTAGGTAAAACCCTAGGCCATATCTCAAAGAGTGTTAAAGGGTTTATAGTGTGAATTTTTAATAAAAATATATAAAAATTGTGGGTAGTTCTGAAAAAAATAAGTAAAAATATTAATTAAAGAGTTTAATAGTTGAAAAATGGATGTCTATTTTGAGATAAATAGAAGTAAGTGATCATTACAAGTTCACTGCACAACATTTCAAGTTCATAGTTCTAAGAATTTAATTAGGTTTAGATAAACTCTTTGGTTAAGATTAATTGGAATCTCAATTACTCTCCAAGACTTTATATCAATACAAGTAAAACCAAACCTTGACATAATATCTCTGGTTTACTAGGTTTTAATTCACTTAATATGTAGATAATTTTTTATTAATTTTTGAATGCGATGTGTAATTCTTCCTAAAAAAATAAATTTTGGTTACTTAAAATTACCAGTTGCATGTGAATTTTTTTTCAGTTTCCTGTAATAGTTATTTGTTTTTCTTATATATGGGAACTTTATCATGAATTATTAAATGATTTTCTTCTCTTAAATTTGTTTGTTTCTTTGTTCCATTTCTATAAATTTAGGATCCAATCAATGACATCACAATTGAATAATATGATGCTCTCAAGGTTGAGATTCAAATTCTCAATATATAGTTTGTTAAATCTTTATAGTATTCAACAAACATAGTTAGTGCAGATGAACGATGACTTTGTGTGGAGGAAATATTTATTGAAATTAATCAAAATTATATGTATGTGATAATTTTTTGACATATGTGATATTATTTTGTCATATGAGGTAAACTTATATGTATGTGATAAATCTTAAGTTTTTTCAGTTTCAGTATGATGTATTACAATCTGTTTTCTGATGTTTTTTTATCTAGAGTATGTCAACCCCCTCCACATAATCACATCTAATGTTTTTTCATTAATTGAATTGGTTTGTCACATTGTCTTTATATTAATCACATCTAATGTTTTTTTAGCATTCACAATGTTTTTTTATTATTCCATCTTAACTTCAGGATGATATCAAAATGAAGACATCAGAAAGTAAGGTTGAGATATATATTACTTGTGTGGGATGTGGTGTGAGTTTTAGAAATCTAGCACATCTAAATCAATGCATTCAAAGTCAATATCTCAAGGTAAAAGATTTTGATTATTCATTTCTTTTTTTTAGTTTTGAAGTTTAGTTGTATTAATTTTTATTTTTTCATGAAATGATCATGAATTAAGAAGGGACGTATGCTCTAATTCTGTTGTATGTATAGTTTTTCACTCTTGGATTTATATATTAGTTGAATTGACAGTCAAATTGGTTGGAATTATTTGGATTCAATACCAATGATTCATATAGGATTAAAAAATAAAACAAAATAAAAATAACTGGAATAGATAGTTTAAAAGAGGTTTTCAAAATTGAAAATAAGATCAGTGAAGGTCTTTTTTTTTGAAGATGGAAATTATCCCTAATAGAGGATGATATTGTTAATATGGTAGGAATTTTTTTGGATAATAAAAAATGGGTGGCCAATCTGTTTCCCTCAAGGGACTTTAGTTTTTAAGGGAATTTCAATCTTAAGCTTTGGAGGAGAGGAGGAGATCTATAGAACAACTAGACGAGTTTGGTCATCAACAACAACAATTGATTCTTCATCAGAAAGAATAGCTTCAACAAGTCCACAACCATCTGGTTAAAAATTAAAATTCAATTTTAGCATCCTAGGTTTTTATCTTCATGACCCCCCCCCCTTATTTTATACATTGGTTACTTGAAGTTGGTGCCTTGAATGGATGTAACTATTATATTTGAATATAATAAATATTATATATCTATTGTTTCCCATATAAACTTTAATTAAATGAGACATCTTCCTTGCAAAAAAATTATTTTATAATATATTATTAAATATTAAGGACTCATTTTATATAGTTGATTTACATTCATTATGTGACATTAATTGAATGATATGTAAATGTCTTGGAAATTTTTGTTATTTTCATAGCATTCTTATGTTTTAAAAATGTTGAGAAATTTATTATGTTATCACTAGGAATAAATTAGTTTTATCGATCGTATATAAAACTTTTAAATAGATCATGTAATTGAAAATGTCTTGAGTATACTTATTGATATATCTAGTGATGTTTCTTGAGTATGTTTACTACTTTGATGATGATGAGCATGTTTAGAAAGGGGTATATTTATTTTATATGAACTATAAGTAGATTCATCTAGGATAAAGTGGGTTTGGCTCAAAATACTGACTCTAGAATACCCCTATCCCTTATCCCCTAGTATGAATGAGTTCAAGGATCCCTTGACTTAGTTTACCCCATTTCCTTCCCCCTGGAATGGGTATGTGACCCAACTACCTTTGGGATAGTTTTCATTGAGATGGGTAACATGGTTTCCTTGGCCAATGAATCTCATATTTCAAGATTTATTCAAATAAGGTATGATAGGTATGGATCTTCCTTGTATAGGGAGTTATACATTGAGATCATTTACATACCATAGTTTCGTTTTACTGATAATATCAAATATTGTGTAAAAAAATATTATTTGTATTTACATAAATGAGTAGATTGTCCTGATGCATGCACCTGAGTTATGTCATTTATGTTGGGGGTATGGGGCTACTGTAGGGGAGTGGGGGGATACTATGCAGGGGGTGGGGGAGGGGGGCTACTGTAGGGGGAGTGGGGGTGTGATATTGTAGGGGGGTGTGATATTGTAGGGGGGTTGTGCAGGGGGTGCGGGCTACTGCAGGGGGCTGTGCGAGGGGGGGCTATTTTAGGGGGAGTGGGGGTTGTGCAGGGGGTAGGGGAGGGGGGATACTGCAGGGGGAGTGGGGGGCTGTACAGGGGGAGTAAATGAACAAGATGATGAGGGAAATTGAAAAAATGAATCTTCATTACATTCTAAATTAAAGAATGATTTTTTTAACTCAGATGATGAGGGAATTTGAACAAAAAACTTTTATTAATGATCATGTTATTTAGTATTGGGATGTACATATCAATATGAATATTATTTGTTCATTGTTGGTTATGAATTCATGTATCATTTATCATCACTAATCACATATATATAAGAAGTCGTTATATTTCATTTCTTTTCCCACTATTTCCTTATAGGTGGTTTCTTATGATGAGGTCGGTTCTGTCCACCGCCATCGAATATAGTGAGTTCAACATTGGATTTGGGTAAGTTTTATTCCGTTTTTATTCTTTGGCCAAATTTTAATCAGGGCTTTCGTGATTTTTGGGTTCTTTATATTTTTTTAGTGCTTTTTGGATCTCGTTGAGGTGGATTCAAGTTGTCGTTGATGAAGGCTTACATGTGTATGCTTAGGTAGGAATATTCATATATAAGTTCCACCTTTATATATATTCACTCATGGTAGTATGAATATATATATTGGTTCTAGGTGTGCTTATATATAGATATGAAAAATGCACACATGTGTAAGTGTAAAGGGGTATATGCAAGTATAAACATATATCTAAGGGCCCCCTTGTGCATATTTGGCCATGAAAATATGTATATAGGGGATAGGTGTCATTATATATATATGTTTGAAGTTGTATATTCATACAAGTGGAAAAAAAAGGAAGATTCGAGTTGTCGTCGTCAAAAGAAGCGCACCTTGAGGTTGAGGTAGGTTCCCTCTTCTTAACCCTTTAATTTGAATTCTATAATTTCTTGAGTATTTTAAAAACTTTTTTTCATTATTATATAATGTTTATATGCTTTGAAAATTGGTTATTATTCTTTGAAATGACATTTTCACCTGTTTTACATGATTCCCCTAAGCCTTCAATGTGGACTAGTTGAAAATTTAAGCCAACAAAATAGTGGAAAATGAAATTTCCTTCACTTTAGAGATAAAAGTGTCCTTATTTTGAGAAAAAATAAACCAATCATTATCATAAAAATTTAAAACTTAAAGATAATCTTTGTTTTAATTTCATCAAACACAAACAACCGGCCTTGAAAATTTGACACTTTATTCAGTAACATCATTGTGAAATTGAACTAGATAAAATCGACTACCTTACTAGGAAGAATTCATTTCTTAGTACCTAAGTAATTAGTTTTCTTTGAACTGCTTGAAGAACCATCATTGGTTCTCTTTGATTTCCTCATACTCTGTTGAAGGTTTAATTTTTAAGTGATCAAGTGTCTTCATCACACCAAAACATCCCAGAACCTTGGAAAAAAACTCCCAAAATGTCCATAACATACCTCCAACACCATCCTGAGTAAAATAAATAACCAATAATACCCATACAACCATAAATTTCATCTAATTTCATCAAAAACACTAAATAAATTAGGGTAGTGACTTAACTCAACTGAAATAATCACAGATAGTGTGAAAATACCTTATCAAGTCCTCTTCTAGCTACCACACATGAAAGCCCCATCATCCTTGGTCAATTACACCATGATTTAGTAGAATTTACATTAAAAATCTAGATTAAATTGAATCAAAATTATTAAAAACCAAAGGGAAACACCTCTCAGTCAAAAATGTTCAAGATTGGGGGTTCACCTTTCAACCAACCCCATTAAAGGCATAAACCCGATGGGTCACAACATGAAAGGATACGGTAAATTTTAGTTATTTTTCACCCTTAACTTCCACCAAATACCACCCAAACCCCAGAGGTACCAATAGGGGACTCAAACCAAATCCAAAAATACAATTTAGGAATATCTAATGTTCAGATTCCTGATCCAAATTCCAATTTAATAAACAACCCATGCTTCATATTAAAAGCACAAATTTCCTCCAAAAATAATGAATCAGAAACTTGTGGGGAATTACAAACTCCCCACCTTAACACTTATCATCCCCAAGAATCCATGGTTTTATACATAGAATCATGACCCAGTGAATCACATCATATATAACCCAAGATCATACACCCATTAGTAATTAACTATGGTGTGGATGTGTTTTCATTTCACAAGACCCTATGAAATGGTTTCCATATTTTCACCATCGATCACAATTACCTTGATGCATCTATTTTAATCCCCAATTTAACTTTATTTAGTTATTGAAAATCATATACGACCCTTATGTAGCCATCATCTTTCTTAGATGACCTTTACATAGGTCACGAATTACCTTGATATAGTATCCTTTACTTTAGTGTGACCTTTATGTAGGTCGTGAATGACATTTACATAGCTTAGTATCACCTTAACTAGATCATATATTCTTTCCTTACCTTTATACAGTGCTTATAATACCTTTACTTCAAGGGGATAGGGGAGGGTGTAGGGGGTGTGTGCAGGGGGTGGGCAGGGGGGTGCGCTGGGGGCAGGGGGAGGGGGTTGTGTTGGGTTCTATTTCAAGGGGCAGGGGGAGGGTGCAAGGGGTGAAAGGGGTGTGCTGGGGAGGGGGTGTGCTGGGTTTTGTTGTAAGGGGAAAGGGGAGGGTGCAAGGGGTGTGTAGGGGAGGGGGTGTGCTGGGTTTTGTTGCAAGGAGTAGGGGCGGGTGCAGGGGGTGGATAGGGGCAAGGGGTGGGCAGGGGGAGATTACAGGAGGTGGAAGGGGTAGGGGAGGGTGCAGGGGGGTGAAAGGGGGTGCAGGGGGGTAGGGGTGTGCTGGGTTTTGTTGAAGGGGAAGGGGGAGGGTGTAGGGGGGAAAGGTCCCTATCCATCTGGATATTAAAGGAGTCCTGATAATACGTTTTAGTTGGAGTAGGTGTGTAATTAGGAGAGAGACTATCTTGGACCTCATTTATATTAATGATTGGCATCCCTTGAACTCTTTTAGAGACTTTTGTGAATTTTTATTTAATAGTAGAATCATCTTTAATATTTTTCTTCCATTGTGATCATATGAATCAAGTAGGCACTTCTCCTGAATAAGATGCATATCAGGATCATTTTGTGAAACTAATTAATTGTCAAACTCCTCATTATTAGAGTGATACCTCATATAAATTTCATTGAAAAGTGAATTCATAAAAGAAATACCTTCACCAGCCTTCCTAGGAGACCCAACAGATTTTGTTATTTTTACGGAACTGTCCTTTTCTGTCTATACAAGCCCAGACTTATTAGCAGTCTTCAATAGAACCTCAGAATCACCAACCTTTCATCTAGGATATTGTTACACTTATTGGGTCCTTCCACTAGATTTAGAACCTTCACCAGAAATGCCCCTTCATAGGGGGGTGTGGAGGGGGTCTATCCAGGAAGGAATGGGGTCTGTCCAGGAAGGAGGGGGTCTGTCTAGGGGGGTCTATCTAGGGAGGGGGATGTCTAGGGGGAGTGGGGGATTTACAAGGTAGAAGGGGGTTGTAGGAGGAGTGGGGGGGGGCTTTGCATGGGGTGGGCTTCTGCAAGGTGAGTGGGGGCTGTGCAGGGGGGTGCAAGGGGCTCTTTCCTGGAAGGGTGGTCTGTCCATGAAGGAGGGGAGGGTGTAGAGGGGGTGCAAGGGGGTCTGTAGAGGGAGGGGTGCAAGGGGATCTGCAGGGGGGATATGTAGGGGGGGTCTATCCAAGGAGAGGGTGGTGTCTGTCTAGGGAGGGGGTCTATCCAGGAAGGAGGGTAGGGGGTGTGGAGGGGGGTGTAAGGGGGTCTTCATGGGGGGAGGGGTGCGCAGGGGTGCGCAGGGGGGTGGGGGTGTGTAGGGGGTCTGTCCAGGGAGGGGGGTCTATCCAGGAAGGGGGGTCTGTCTAGGGGGTGGGGTCTGTCCAGGGAGGGGGGGTCTGTCATGGGAGGGGGGATCTGTCCAGGGGGATCTGTCCAGGGGGGGCTTTCCATGGGGATTGTAGGGGGTCCTTTCAAGGGGGAAGGGGGTTTCAGGGGGATTGGGGGGGGCTTTGTAGGGGGGTGGTCTACTATAAGGGGAGTGGGGGTGGGGGCTGTGTAGGGGGGGAGGGTGGGGTGTTTTTTTATGAAATGGAAAGGCCTATATCCATAGTTTGAAACTATGGATATAGGTCTTTCCCTATATACATTCCAATACCATCCACTATTCATTAAACTGTGGCTATAGTATGGCATCCCACCTTTTTTATTACGTAACTTTTCATTACATTTTACAAATAGAGGATCTTTAAAGTCTAGTGTCTTGGAAATCAAGAACATAAAACATGAAAACTTAAAACATTATTTTAAATTCCCTTGAAAACCTTCTTGATAAGTTCATCCTATGTACAATTACTTCATCTCATAACCTGGATACATGCATCAAAGTAAAGGGTGAACAGAAGGCCCGGTAAGGAAAGAAAATGGATCAGTTTACAAGTGAACTTGTGCAATATCAATAAGAACATGTAGATAAAGAGGTATATCATAATAATAATAACTTGAAACATAACTTGAAAATGTGGCTAAAAAAATTAATTTATACATTCATGAACATATCACCAAGGTCCATCCCCAAGGTGTTATAAAAATTACCAAGGTTACTCACCAAGGTATCGTGAAACTTGTCATCTCTAGACATTAAATTCTTTGCCCAATGCATTGGAGAGATATCATGGTGCACCCTTAATATGTCTTTACTTTAATGTGATCCACATAGATCATAATCAAACATTTCATAAATAACCCAAAGAGATTAAGAGAAATGGGTTTCATTTCAAAATCATAACGTTTAAAAAGTACTTAAAAACAGGATTATTATGACATGTATATCCCATGGAAAGGGAGTGAGGGTTATATGTATGTCAATTCCATAATAAAATATATCAATTTTATGTCTTGATGAATACCCCTGTAAATGAAATAGGTTTGTGTATTCACATAAATAAAATAAGAGAACTTCTTGAGAAAAAGAGAGAAATTTTGAGATGAAAATTCTGCAGCATAACGGCTATATAACCTGGTTTTAGAAAACATTAAAAAAAGAGGGGACAAGGGTTAACCGCTCATAAAGATATAATAATAAAATATAGGAAAATAAAATGTAAATAAGATTATGGTATGGATTTTTGAATGACATACCACATGAAAAGGAAACATGAAAGAAAAGAGAGGATGTGATTTCTTTTATGAAAATTCGGCAGCCTAACATCATCACTTAAAATTTCATAAAATTAGTTGATGAGAGAGGAAAAGGTTATCTAATAATTTTTAAATAAAATGGAAATCATTAATGGTATATAAGAACATACCATCACATAATAAAATGGAAATAGAATACATAACATAAAGGAAGTCGTGACTAAAAAGAGGAGGGTGAAAGGTTCCCTTACCTTGAAGAGTAACTTGAAAAGATCAAAGGTTTGAAACTTGGGGGGCTTGATGGAACCTTGGTAGGACTCCTTGGGAGGTAAAAGACCAGGGCTTCATTGAGGAGGAATTAGGAATGAAAGGAATGAAGGAATGGGTTGGTATTTGTAGCAAAAGTTAGGGAATATTTTATTAATTTCCAATAGACATCTCAATAGTGGTATTTGAAAAACCATGGGCTTGCCCATGGTATTGGCCACATGGGACACCTCATAAAATATCTTAATATTCACAAGTCGACCAGAAATATTACATCATTATTACATCTTTAATGATGTCATTAATCACACTGAAACTCAAAACTGTATTTTTACTATTCACTGAAAAACAAAACATTTTATAAAAATATCATAAATTCACCCTGACCTAATATCGATGCTCTAAATTCAAAAATTAACTCCATTTTATGAAAATAATTTTCTAATTATGAGATATTTAATTTTTTGGTAAAAACACTATTTATCTGAAAAAATACTAATACTTAACTAAGAAGTTCTGAAATAGTTATTTACTTATGCTATTATATCACATTACCATTCAAGATGCCTAAATTATATTTATACTTTCTTAAGGGAGGTTACTATTCCATTGGTCACATTAATATTCATAAAGGTAATATTACTATTCATATTGTACTATTCACTAAAAAATATTTGATCTTATTAGACTCTAAATTTCTTACTGATCACAAATGTAGAAGACCATTTTTTGAAAATCATTTTACATTATTAATTATTTAAAGTTTACAAAAATATTTTAAAATACCTTTTTTCCAAAATTCATCAATAATATGGAACTTCTATAAATTCATCCTATATTTATCCAAACATTTGAAAATCACAAATTTAACAAAATAAGAAATAAAAATATTATTTATATAAAAGGATTACACAACGTAACTAAGGTCTCGTTACATATCCCCTTATAACACCTACATAGGACCTAAGGGTAAGGTGTGTTATCGTGATATATTCTTAGGGAAGCTCAGACAACATTGCCCGATTGGTGATTTCTATCAGCTTGAACTTCTCCCTTAGGTGATTCTATTCAAGATTTACATGCTGGAGTTCGGCTTGGGCTTGGTCCAGAGTAAAGCCTAGTGATGCAATCTCCTTTCCAAGCTCCGACAGATGGGCTTCATATGGGCCGAGTCTACTAGATGAGGCCATCGACTCTTCTTTCTATATTAAGTAACCATGATCATTTTTATTTATAAACAATAATCATAACGTTAAGAGTATAGTTTCCAATGGTCATATTTACCAACAATCATATAACAGTCAAAACCCACCAGTATCATTTTAATTATACTCACTTCATTAATTAAAGGATATAGTTTTTTTGAGTATAAAATAAAATAACACACAACATTAGGAAATAAATATTATTCAAAAGTTTGGTTCGTTATATTCTTCCCCCCTTAAGAAATTTCTTCCCCAAAATTTTAACACGTACCCTCATAAGAGAAAAGGTGTGGGTACTTCTGTCTCATAGACTCCTCTGGTTCCCACGTGGATTCTTCATATTTTTGGTTCCTCCACAACACCTTAACAAGTTGGGTAGTCTTGTTACGTTGAGCCTTGTATCTACGATCCAATATCTCCACCGGCTGCTCTTCATAAGAGAGGTCATGTTTCAGTTGTACCACCTCTAGATTTAGTACATATGAAGGGTCGGGTATGTACTTCCTCAAGAGGGATACGTAGAAGACATCATAAACTTATGCTAGATTTGGAGGAAGTGCAAGCCGATAGGCCACTGGTCCTACACGATCAAGGATTTCATAGGGGACAATGTACCTAGGGATGAGCTTCCCTTTCTTCCAAAACCTCATTACTCTCTTACAAGGTGAAATTCAAAGAAAGACCTTGTCACCAACATCAAACTCCAAGTCCCTTCAATGGTTGTCGGCATAGCTCTTTTTCTGACTCTGAGCAGCCTTAATGTGTTACTAGATGGCATGGACTTTTCTTTCATCTCTTGCACAAGATTAGGACCAAGAAGCTTTCTATCACTAGCTTCATCCCAACAAGTAGTAGTTCTACATCACTTCCCATATAGAGCTTCATAGGGTTCCATTTGAATGCTCGAGTGGAAGCTGTTGTTGTAAGAGAACTCAATTAAAGGGAGATGTTGATCTCATCCACCTTTAAATTCCATTGAGCATGTTCTCAGCATATCCTTGAGTGTTTGAATAGTCCTTTCAGATTTTCCATCAGTTTGGGGGTGATAGGTTGTACTGAAATTCAATTTGGTACTCAGAGCATGTTGAAGACTTGTCTAGAATTTTGATGTGAACCTTGGATCATGATCAGATATGATAGAAAGTGGAACTTCATGCAGCCTTACCACTTCCTTCACATAAATCCTGGCAATTTGATCAAGAGATAAATCTTCCCAAATAGAGATAAAATGGGCAGTTTTGGTGATACGGTTCACAATAACCCATATCACATTGTTTCCTTTGGAAGTTATCAGGAGACCAGTGACATAGTTCGTAGTGATATTGTCCCACTTCCATGTTGGTATGGGTAGTGGTTGCAATACCCCTTTAGAAATTTTTCACTCTACTTTCACTTACTGATATACCAAACACCTTGAAGTGTAGTCAGTAATCTTCCTTTTAATATTATCCCACCAATAATGATCACGAAGGTCTCTATACATTTTTTGTACTTTCAAGATGTATAGAGAAAGTAGAGCTATGATATTCATCCATCAGCTCCTTCTTTATTTCCGGAATAGATGGAACACATAGTCTTGTATGAAATTTCAGTACACCTTCTTGATCAATATTGAACTCAGGAAAGTTCTCATCCTTCACAGCCTCAAACTTCTTTTGTAACAAAGGATATTCTTTTTGAGCTTTCTTGATCTTCTCTAGTAATGAAATTTGAGAAATCATTTGGGTTAGGGTTGATGATGTCCCTTACCTTATAATTTCCATGTCCATCTTTACTAGTTCGTTGATCAAAGGATCTCTTGGAATCCTCATCATGGAAAGAACAACTGGGTTTTTCCTACTTAATGCATTAGTGACTTTTTTTGCTCTTCTGGGATGATAATGAATTGAACAATCATAGTATTTAAGAAGTTCCAACTATCTCCTTTGTCTCATGTTCAATTGATTTTGTGTGAAGATATACTTCAAACTTTGATGGTCTGTGTATATATCACATTTCTACCCATAAAGATAGTGCCTCCATATCTTCAGAGCAAAAACAACCATAGCCAACTCCAGATCATGTGTAGGATAGTTCTGCTCATGATTCTTCAACTTTTGAGATGCATAAGCAATGACTTTTTCATTTTTCATGAGGACACACCCAATCCCTTTCAAAGATGCATCGACAAAAATAAAAAATCCTTCTCCACTTGAGGGCAGAGTTAACACAGGTGCGGTAACCAGTATCTTCTTCAGCTCTGGGAAACTTTCATCACACTCCTTTATCCAGATGAACTTGACCCCTTTTCGAGTTAACTTTGTTAATGGATTATAAAGTCATGAATTTTTTTTTCATAAACCTCCTATAATATACCACTAATCTAAGGAAACTACGAATCTTAGTTATTATTGTATGCTGAGGCCACTCCTCTATAACTTTTTTCTTTTCATGGTCAACTATGATTCCTTCATTGGTAACAATGTGCCCTAATAAAGCAACTTTTTGTAACCAGAATTCACATTTTATAAACTTTCCAAAAAGCCTCACCTTTCGTAGAGTTTTCAAAATAACCCTTAGATGATCCTCATGCTCCTCGCAACTTTTGAAATATATCAGAATATCATCAATAAAAACTACCACAAAGTTATCAAGGTAGTCCTTAAAGACTTTATTCATCAAATCTGTAAAAATAAAAGGTTCATTAGTTAGTCCAAAGGGCATAACAAAAAACTCATAATGCCCATATCTTGATCAGAAGGCAGTTTTTGGAATATCTTCTTCCTTCACCCTCAATTGATGATAACCAGGATGAAGATCAATCTTATAGAATAATTGAGCCCTACGAAGTTGGTCAAATAATTCATCAATTCTTGAAAGAGGGTATTTGTTATTCACTATGATCCCATTCAGTTCTCTATAATCAATACATAACTGCATTGATCCATCCTTCTTCTTCACAAAGATAACAGGTTCTCCCCAAGGAGACACACTTGGTCAGATAGACCCCTTCTCCAAAAGATATTGGAGTTGTTTCTTTAATTCCTCCAGCTCCATATTTTCCATCCTATACGGGGTCTTTGATATCGAATGAGATTCAGGTATGAGTTCAATGGAGAACTCTACCTCTCTTTTTGGGGGAGGTTCGGGTAACTACTCAGGAAATACGTCAATGTATTCCTGGACGATGGGGACATTTTCTATCCTTAAATTCTCATTTCCTTCTTCTTCTTCACTGATCAACTCCATAAAGATGGATATAGGTGGTTATTCTAGACAAATATCAGGTTGAGATATCTCTCCTTGGAAGATAACTATTGGTTTCCCATTCAAGACTACTGAGATTTCCTTACTTCTATATTTGATCTTATCATTATACTTTGAGAGCCAGTCTATCCCTAGTATAATGTCAAATTCCAGCATGGGAATGACTACAAGATTCGAGATAAGATTGTGCTCACTAAAGTAAATACTTGAGTTTCTAAATACTGATGATGCTTGGATAATCCCACCGGGAGTCTTGACTGATAACTCTACTTTTAGAAAATCAGGGGTTGATTCTAAATTTTTTGAAAACTTGGAGGAAATAAATGAATGTGTAGAACCAGAATCAAACAAAGTACTTGCTAGATTTGAGAGAACAACATGAGTAACTGCCACCACATCATTTGGCACTTCAACTTCATCCGTAGTGATTGAAAAAGTAAAACTGTGTTCCCTTGGCCTTTTCTGTAGCTGATGGTGATTCCCCTTCACTGCCCTCGGATTTGGACAGTGATTGGAAAAGTTCCCAATTTTTCCTCACTTATAGAATTGGACATCAGGTAGGGCATGCACCATCTTCCCCTTGTCGTTAGTGTTGGAAGTTTGAGTCTTTACCTCACTACAACAATTTTGTGCGATATGTCCATCTCTTCCACACTTTTAACACTTCCCGCTCCCGAGAAGGCAGTTCCCCGAATGCTTCTTCCAAAATTATTACCCATGGGATGTTGCACTTTCTTTCCTACTCTTCCTTGATTGAAGATCCTCCCTAATCTTGGCTCCATTGATCTCTTCTTGTCATTTCATTTATGAGACCACTGTGTCTCACCAAACTCTTGTTCGACATTCATTGAACTCTGTACAATCTTTTCATAGCTGTCATAGTCTCGGTTGGCTAGATTCTTCTGCAGATGAGGTCTCAGTCCACCAAAGAATCTATCAACCTTCCCATTAGAATCCATGACAAAGCTTGAGGTATGATGGGAAAGTATTTTGAAGTTCATCTTGTATCTTCCAACAGATTCATTATCCTTCTGCTTCATCTTGAGAAACTACTCCATTATTTTTCTCATGGAACGAGGGAAATACTTACTAAAGAAGATCCCTCTAAACTCTTCCCACTCTATAGCTTCAACCTCCACTCTTGGCCTCATGTTTTTAATCAGTTTCCACCATTGATCATCTTCTCCCTCTAAGCGGTAAACATCCAGGGTGACCTTCTCTTATTCCGAACAGCGAAGCACAGAAAAGATCTTCTCGATAGAGTTGATCCACTGTTCAGCAGTCAATGGGTTGGTAGATCCACTAAAGGTTGGTGGTCACTAACGCATAAAGGACTCAATAGAATTTTTTTCCCTTTACGGTGAGATTGTTCTCTCAGCTTGATTCAATTTTTTTCTCATAACTTGAGTCAGTTGGTTCATCATTCTCATGAAAGTTTCCATTCCGGCTTCCATCGGAGGGTCGTTAGCGCATGGTCCATTGCGGTCACCATTTGCACGGTTCCTTATATTGACCTCCATTTTCTAAAATAATAAAACCTTAGTGAGAATATTATTTCATTTATGAATCTTTTAACTATAAAGGATTTTATTTCTTAAAACTTCATGCTTAAAAAATTACATTTCTCTATAAATCCTTCATAATGATTCATAAAAAGCTTGTGATTAACCAAACATATCCCCTAAGAGTATCAAACTAGGAGTGAAGTAAGGCTTGTTGTTGTGTACCAGGATTCCCCAAGTCAAGATCAAAACTCTTTGTTGTAGTTTTCACTCCTGGGTACATCTATGCCAGAGCCGCATCCACCTGTTCGTATCCAGACAGGAATTTATTTGTTTGGAAACCACTTACTTAATATTTCACCAAAATACCAGGAATTTTTCCTATATTTAAACTTTTACATAGGGTTATTTCTAAATTTTTCATAGTCTAATTTCCATAAATAAGTAAACTATACTTTGATACCAACTATGGCATCCCGCCTTTTTTATTACATAACTTTTCATTACATTTTAAAAACAGAGGATCTTTAAAGTCTAGTGTCTTGGAAATCAGGAACATAAAACATAAAAACTTAAAACATTATTTTAAATATCCTTGAAAATATTTTTGATAAGTTCATCCTATGTAAAATTATTTCATCTCATAACCTAGAGACATACATCAAAGGAAAGGGTGAGCATAAGGCCCAGTAAGGAAAGAAAATGGAACAGTTTACAAGTGAACTTGAGAGATATCAATAAGAACATGTAGATAAAGTGGCATATCATAATAATAATAACTTGAAACATAACTTGAAAATTTGGCTAAAACATTTAATTTAGATATTCATGAACATATCACCATGGTCCATCCCCAAGGTGTCATAAAATTTACCAAGGTTATTCACTAAGGTATCGTGAAACTTATCATCTCAAGAGATTAAATTATTTACCCAATGAATTGGAGTGCTATCAGGTCGCACCCTTAATATGTATTTATCTTCATGTGAGAAACATAGATCATAATCAAACATTTCATAAATAACCGAAAGAGATTAATAGAAATGGGTTTCATTTCAAAATCATGACGTTTAAAAAGTACTTAAAAACAAGATCATTATGTCATTTATAACCCATGGAAAGGGAGTGAGGGTTATATGTATGTCAATTCCAGAATAAAATATATAAATTTTATGTCTTGATGAATACCCATGGAAATTAAATAGGTTTGGGTATTCACATAAATAAAATAAGAGAACTTCTTGAGAAAAAGAGAGAAATTTTGAGATGAAAATTCTGCAGCATAACGGCTATATAACATGGTTTTAGAAAACATTAAAAAGAGAGGATACAAGGGTTAAACACTCATAAATATATAATAATACAATATAGGGATATAATAAAATGTAAATAAGATTATGGTATGGATGTTTTAATGACATACCACATGAAAAGAAAACATGAAAGAAAAGAGAAGAGTCGATTTCTTTTACGAAAATTCGGCAGTCTAACGACATCACTTAAAATTTCATAAAATCAGTTGATGAGAGAGGAAAAGGGTATCTCATCATTTGGACATAAAATGGACAGAAATAATGTTATATAATAACATACCCTCACATAATAAAATGGAAACTAGAAGATGTAACATAAAGGAAGTCATGACTAAGAAGAGGAGGGTGAAAGGTTCCCTTTCCTTGAAGGGTAACTGGAAAAGATCGAAGGTTGGGACCTTGGGGGGATTGAAGGAACCTTGGGAGGTAAAATATCATAGCTTTGTTGAGGATGAATTGGTAATGAAAGGAATTAAGGAATGAGTTGGTATTTATAGCAAAAGTTAGGGAATATTTTATTAATTTCCAAGGGACACCTCATCAGTGGTATTTGCAAAACCATGGGCTTGACCATGGTATTTTCCCATGGTATTGGCCACTTGGGATGCCTCATAACATATCTTACTATTAACAAGTTGACCAGAAATATTACATCATTATTACATCTTTAATGATGTCATTAATCACACTGAAACTCAAAACAGTATTTTTACTATTCACTGAAAAACAAAACATTTTATAAAAATCTCATAAATTCACTCTAACCTAATATCGATGCTCTGAATTCAAAAATGAACTTGATTTTATGAAAATAATTTTATAATTATTAGATATTTAATTTTTAAGTAAAAACACTATTTATCTGAAAAAAATACTAATACTTTAACTAAGAAGTTCTGAAAGAGTTATTTACTTATGCTATTATATCACATTACCATTAAAGATGCCTAAATTATATTTATACTTTCTTAAGTGAGGTTACTATTCCATTGGTCATATTACTACTCATAAGGGTAATATTACTATTCATACTCTACTATTCACTAAAAATTAAGTTGATCATATTAGACTCTAAATTTCTCACTGATCTTATCTGTAGAAGACCATTTTTTGAAAATCATTTCACATTATTAATTATTTAAAGTTTACAAAAATATTTTAAAATACCTTTTTCCCAAAATTCATCAATAATATGGAACTTCTATAAATTCATCCTATATTTATCCAGACATTTGAAAATAAAAAATTTAAAATAATAAGAAATAACAATTTTATTTATACAAAAGGATTACACAACGTAACTAAGGTCTCGTTACATAGCCCCTTATAACACATGCATAAGACCTAAGGGTAAGGTGTGTTATGGTGATAGAATCTTGGGGCGGCTTAAACAACATTGATCAAGTGGTGATTTCTATTAGCTTGAACTTCTCCCTTAGGTGATTTTGTTCAAGCTTCACATGTTGGAGTTCGGCTTGGGCTTGGTTCAGAGCAAAGCTGTAACGACCCAAAGTTTCATTAATGGAAAATGCCTCTTGATCCAATTAAATGTCTCTTTATGAAAAATGTTTTTATAAGATTTCAACCTCTTTTGTTTTATGATAAGAGTTTTGACCGTTGTTAATATAGTCGTTGAACAGTGATCACATGATTTATATAAATGTAAGGCTTTAACGAACCCAATTTTTACTCAGACAAAGGAAGCGATGGCCTCATCCAGTAGAATTTCCCCATACAAAGCCCATTTGTCGGAGCTCTGAAAAGAGGTGGCATCTTTGGGCTTCGCCCTTGACCAAGCCCAAGCTGAGCTTCATTATGTCAAGCTCGAACGTGACCGTCTACGGGAAAAGTGGAAGTTGATTGAAATTACCACTCGAGCGATGTTATCTGAGCCGCCCTAAGAGTCTGTCACCATTGCACACCTTACCCTTAGGTCTTATGCGGCTGTTTTAAGGGGTTATGTAACAAATAAGTAGTACTATGTTCATGTACATTATTTTTGTATATAATAATGAATATAATTTTTAGTCATTTTTGATACATTGTAAATAGTTTTTAAAGTACAAATGGTGTTTATAATTATTATTTAATTAAGAAATATATTTTATTAAATTAAGGGATTTTTGAATTAAATATTATTTTAATAAAATATTATTATTAATAATAAATTAATTTTTATTAAATATAAATGATCTTATAAATTTATGAATGCAATTAAAATTTTTATTAAGGTTTGAAAGCCATTTCTGTCAAAACCCGTGAATTTTCGATAAATGTTGGATTTTATTTTAAAAGTGAAAATTAACATATTTAGAAATTTTTTTAGATAAAATAAATTTCATTTCTGGAATCAGGACATCAAAATTATCCAACGGTGAATTTTTCATAATTTTCTGAGACAGTCAAATTTTTGGGTAAAAATTAAATACCGTTTAAATATATAATGTGTTTTATGACATCATAATGACCCAATGGTGATGTAATAAAATACCATAATCCTTAATTTCGGCCAATATATGTTTTACCATTAAAATAAAGTGATTTTAGGTTTTTTTGACTTACTTTTCAAAGCATTAATGAACCCCTCAAGACTTATTCAACACTTTGCCTTTTTAAATTAATTTCCATGGGGGTGTGACTCACCTCCACATAAGCAACCCTAATATTTTAATAAGTTCGGACCTTGGGCTTGTAAAATAATATTTTCCTCTTCCCTTTTCCAAAAACCATGGGCAAAAACCATGGGATGGTTTGTGGTTTGGATTAATTTAATGTAAGGGGACCCAAACCTAAATAATAAAGAATTCCCTCACCTTTCCTATATAAAACCACCCAAGATCCCACTTCCTCCTCACTAAAATCCCTTATAGTTCGTCCAACCTCTACCCTACTCTCTCTAGAATCCTCCCAAGGTGCCCCAAACTCCCAAGAAGCCTCTCACAAGCCTCTCTCTAGCCTTTGGAAGCACACTTCCAAGTAAGGGTTTTTTCTTCCTTTCTCATTTTTGTCAATTTTCTTTATGTTGTATTGCCCTTTTAATTTCAATTATGAATGTTGGGGTATGGTTTCTCACCTCCCCCATACTTCCCTCTTATTGTTTTAATGATGGGAGACCCCTTTCTCTCTCATTAAATGCCTCCCATGTACACCCGTTACTATGCCGAAATTCCGAAAGGAACTTCTCTCTCTTCTTTTACATTCAAGCAATACTTTTGTATCATGAATCTAAATTCTATTTCAATCATTGGGAAATGTATATATATAACCTACTTACTGTCCATTACATGTAAATATTATGAGGAACCCCTTTCTCTCTCATCAACCATTTTTTATGAATTCTTATGTCACGCCGTTACGCTGCCGAAATCGCACCGATTTTCTAAGTCAATGTCATTGTGTAGTGAATATCATGCCCATTTCTCCATCAAGGGTGTTCACCTTTATGCACATTTACTTATTGATTATAAAGTTTCATGTATGAATTCCACATTCCTTTATCGTGGAATAAATGATTATGTTTTATGAATCCATGTTTTATGATCCATGTGGCACACTTATGCATGAAATGAAATGTTTTAAGAAGGGTGCGCCCTTATAGCGCTCCAATGCATTGGGTAAAGTATAGTATCATGATACGTCAAGTGAAATGATTGTTGACTCATGATAATTCAATTACAACGAGGGTTTACTCGTGCTTCATGTGCAATGAGGGTTTACTCATGCTCCATGTGCAATGAGCCTTGGCTCATGCTAATTCAATGTTAAGTGTTGTTGCCACATTTCCATGTTATGATTATCATGATTTATCATGCCTTTATGTTAATGTTTCTTTTATGCTCTATTGATATGCCTATTGTCTAACATGTATTGTACTCCTCATGTTATTCCATGTGTACTCCCTTACTGGGCTTTATAGCTCACCCCTTTCTTATGCATGTCCTCAGGTTATCTCATGCAATGCTAAGTACGAGAGAATGTAGTGGTCATGTAAAGGAAGTTTTCAATAAAGATGTTGTATTTTATGTTTTAAGTTTTTATGTAATGATCCTAAGCCCCAAATACACTAAACCTCTCGATCTTCTTTGTTGTATCAAGTGAAGTTTTATGTAATGAAGCATGTTTAAGTTGTAATAAAAAGCAGGGTTGTCATAAAAGCCTAGTGATGCAATCTCCTTTCCAAGCTCCGACATATGGGCTTCGTATGGCCCGAGTCTACTGGATGAGGTCATTGACTCTTCTTTCTATATTAAGTAATCATGATCATTTGTATTTATAAACAATAATCATAACGTTAAGAGTATAGTTTCCAACGACCATGTTGACCAACGGTCATGTTGAGCAACGGTCATGTTGACCAACGGTCATGTTATCCAACGGTCATGTTGACCAATGGTCATATAATAGTCAAAACCCACCAATATCATTTTAATTATACTCACTTCATTAATTAAAGGATATAGTTTTGTTGAGTATAAAATAAAATAACACACAACATTAGGAAACAAATATTATTCAAAAGTTTGGGTCGTTTCATATAGCCTAAATTTCTAGTAGTGAATAAATCATGAATTAAGGTGTATTAAATATATGGGTTGTCTTAGTTGGTAACGGAGAAAGGTCGAGTTATTTTTGGGGATTAGGGTTAGAAAACATTAGTAAAAGCCTTATGGATAAGACTAAATATAGGAAAACACCCCTAAATTCTAGGCCACCTGTATGGTTTGGGATAGTCGTGCCCCCCCCCCCCGACCTCTACCACAAGGTCATAGTGCACGATTAGTGCACTGTTAGTGCTAACCGTGCACCATGACTGTGTGGCACAGATCAAGGGGGAACAGTGTTGTCCCAAACTGTATGGGTGGCCCATAAAACCATACAGCCCATACTTTTCTTAGAAAGAGAAGTACACACGATTGGCACACTGTTTGGCCAACCGTGCGGCCAAACCATGCATCTCATTAAAAGTGGGGAATTTATAGTTTTTCCCTCCTAAGCTTATATCTTTTTCCACCTGATTCTCCTCTCATTCCACTTCCATAATCCTAGGGTGCGAACCAAAAGCTCCCTCCTCTCCCAAGGGTGTATCCCATTCTATTCTAAGTCATTTTAAGTGTCATTTCTTGTGATTCAAATCCCCAAGTAAGTCTATAAGTCTATTTCATCCTATTTTCTGAAAGATTCATAGTTTAGTTTCCCCTCTTCTTATAAGTATCATGATCCATATTTTCAAGGAGTACTTCTCTTTTTTGGTTGTGGTCGTTTTAACTTGAATCAAATGTTAGGGTTGGACGAGTGGTTGTCTATGAGCCTAAGGTAGGTGGTCTGCAAGCTATTTCCCATAGTCTTGATATTGTTCTTGTGTATATGGTATGTGTTATTGTTCCCACATGCTGCGTAATTGATTTCTTGTTAAGAATAATAGACTAAGCCTTTAAATGATATGTTAGACCCTTCATGGATTCCTTTGAGTTCATTGATGACAATGTGACTATGCCTATGGCCACCCACGGGGTGCACCAATCCCTTGAAAATGGTGAAATGGGTTGTACATGATGGAATCGAGTGTTTATGAGTTTAGACAGATATACTTGTTGCATGTCTTGTTAGCATGTCAAATGGGATTGTTTGGCTTGTTTGGGAATTAAATGGTTTATGACATGGTAAGGGGAAGAAATAGTAAATGGTTTAAAAGGGGGCTTGTTAAGTTGTTAAATGGTTTTAAAGAACATTTGACTGTTGTGTTATATGAATAAATGGTGAGATGGTTTAAATGTGACATGGGATTGAGGGTAATGGGTATGAAGACCATGGAGGATAATGAATGATTGAAAAGGTGCACCCTTGTTGTTTTATTATGTTAAAACGTTAAATATGTTGAACCATGAAAAGTGGATCATGAAGGAATGGTTTGGGAATGATGGACATATGATGCATTTCTGGATGGAAATGGTGTACTTGATGCTCCACATCCATGGGTAAGGATGATGGGAAAGACGTTCAATATCCTTGATTTAGGATGGCAAGACATGACGTTTGACATCCTTGATTTGAAATGTCGGATATGTTGTTCCTTATTCTTGGCTCGGGTGCCGACATGACGTGTTGAGCACTAATTTCATTTGACTTGGTGTCGGTAATTGGACCGACCAATGCCCCTTGGTGCCTGAAATTTAAATGATTAACGAACACCCCTTTTGACTTAAAGTGTCGAACCCCTATGGTGTATGATTCAGACTTCTAGTGTGGGCTGAAGCAAGTTGGGTTGGCCCAGGTGACATGGTTGAACCCAAGGATCAAAGTGGTTAATTGATAACTGATTAATTGTAGAAAAAAACATGTTCCATTTATTATCTTGTTTTTGTTTCTCTTGCTTTGGTGCATACATTATTGTAGACTGAATATTGATTTAGATACCATTAGTGGTGACCAACTGAGTCGGCCCAGGACATTACACCTGAACTCGCCCGAATGAACCATATGGTGTATGGTTCAGACTGTTGAGGTTCAGCCCGCATCTTGGTGTTTTCAAATTTGAGATAAGATATGTTTTTTGGAATTTGAGATATCTTTTATCATATCACACAGATAAGGCTGCATATGTATCTCATGGGGAGATATATCTTATCTATTTAGATGAGATAAGTGTTTAAATCTTAACATGGCAGATACATGGTGATTTGAAGATTTAAGATATTATATTTCATAACTTATCTGCAATTTGAAAAAGGAAACAGTGAAGCCTATAAAAAGAGAAGCTGCTGGTGGCGAACAGGCAGAGTTGTTCAAGATGTAGTCCACCGAGAGCAAGAAGGGAGCTACCATGTCGGCGGTAGCATGTGCGGCGTCTCGGTGTTCTACAAGTGTGAAACAGCCACAATGTGATTAATGATTGAGCCACGTATCGAAAGTATTCCTGATAGAGGTGATCAGGTGGCGTGTCCCGATTGCAGATCGGACGGTACATCATGATGGCGAGATCATTCGGGTGTCGCAAGATTGTGCGAGCCTGGCGCATGTTCGGGTGAAGATCTCCGAGGTAGTGACGTTTTGGCGACAGAAGGGTGACATTTTGTCACAGATTGATCTTCCGATACATGGCGTCAGCGGTATGTTTATCAGAGAAAAGGCAGAGGCGTATCAGGGTGCGGTTTTCACACAGGTTTTCTATGATCTCTCATTTGTAATTCCAGTTCGGGCATTGCTTGAATTTTTGTATTCATTGATTCATAGTGGATATTTTGGGAATTGCCCCGTGGTTTTTTAATCCTCCGCATGGGAAGGTTTTTCCACGTTAAAAAAACATGCGTGCTGGTTTATTTATTCTGTTCATATCGCTTCCATATTTCATCGGGTTTCTCACGATATTTTTGGCAAACAATTTTCGGTCCGGATTCAGGATTCTCCCCAACACAGACTTCTAGCATGAGACGAAACAAGTTTGGTTGGTCCGGGTGACACGGTGGAACCTGGGGGGTCAAAGTGGTTAATTGATAACTGATTAATTAAAAAAAATGTTTCATTTATTGTTTTCTCTTATTTCTTTTTTGTGGTGCATACATTATTTTTTAGACTGGATATTAGTTTAAACATTATTGGTGGTGACCTACTGAGTCGAGGCAATACATTACACCTGAACCCTCTCAGACAAATAATTAGGTAATAATTTTAAATTTAATATTGTTATAAATAAATATACATATTTATATATATATTTATAAATATATATAATTATATAATTATAAATATATATTCATTTGTAAATATATTTATAAAAAACCTCTAAACTTATTTTACTAAAAAAAAATATATCATATAAGACAAATTTTGCCCAGACTCTCGCCTGCTCTTGGCGCTGGACCCACTGCGGATGGATCACATGTGGCTGGCAGTATACGGTCTACCTCCAATAATTGGGAGCACGTCATCCTGTCATCCGTCGCCTCAATCATGCTGATTCGTGCGGGATTAAGTAGATACTAAAATAAAATAAATTATCCTAAAATTAAAATATAATATCAACCAATGTCAGTCAAAGAGAACACAATATATACCCTATTTGATATTGAACATAACGATAACTAAGCTATTACAAACGCTTAAAGAAACTCGAAATATAAATTAGCAATGTTATGTTGAAAATAAATTTATTTAATGCACAGTCTGTAATATTAAAGATAACAATATTAAACATAACCGTATCTAATATTAAACATAACAATATTAAACACAATAGTATTTAATACCAATGCTTTAGATCAATATCATATTGTCGTAATCAAAATCACTCGGCTAATGCATAAAATACCCAAATAATTTAGAAAACCTTTCCCACTGCGGATGGATCGATAATTGGGACCGCGTCATGCAGTCACCGGTCGCCAAAATCATGCTGATCCTTAAAAAAATATTAAATTTGTTAAACGGCTATTATTTTGTCGCTGATAAAGTAAATTATCGTAAAATTAAAATATAATAGCAACCAATGTCAAGCAAAAAAGTGTAGGAATAAAAGTATATTTTGTTTAATAAAATATTATAATTGGACAATGATGGATAATTTTATCAAATTAATGGACTTTGAGATTTAATTAAAAATCAACATGAAAATTGTTTTTCTTAATTTAGGCTTCTATTTGTTTTCGCATTAAATTTAGTTTGTTAAATTCCATCTGCCATTTTGATAGTTTGCTCAATTTATAATTATGCTGGATATATTATGTTTGGGCCTGTTTATTTGTTGAGCTTTGTTTCTCTTGGGCCGCTCGCCAGTAATTTGGCCTGCGTAAGTATCGGATGTCATGCCGGTGATCTGGGTGTTGTTTTATGCCTTATTACTGGTCGTTAATCCTTCTACCGCCCATGTGATCCTGGCCATTCATGCATTTGTGCAATTTGATTTTGGTCATTTCTCATACATGAGGTGATCAGTCCCAAACACGACCATTAGCCAAGCGTGACCATTAGCCAAACGCCGACACTTTCCTAGTCTCTCTGTCTACCAACCCAAAACAGTAAGACAAAAAGAAAAATCTTTCTCTAATACCACTTTGAAACGTCCCGACCCAGTTCACCACTAAGACGGTGGCCGGACCGGTCGCCACATTACCTCAAGCGCACCTCCCCGTATGCCAAAGACTGCCGACTAGCAGCGATGGTGTCAGGATAGTCAGTGGGAAGACTATACCCTCTTATCAGAGTTGTGCAGCGGTATTACAGAGTAAATAACAATCAACAACGGAAGCAGTAATAGCGAAAATAAAGCAGCGGAAGATAGATTTTTATATTATTGAACAAAAGCGGTCAACGCCAGTTTATACAATAGATGAATGCATGACATGATATTGATACATTACGGAAAACAGTAAATAGTACAACATGTCTTTCAATACAATATAATGAAGGACTCAAGTAATAAAAGAACAAAAAGCCCAAAGGCTATCTCCATGAGCATCCCGAGCTCCAACTCGGTCCTTTGCTCCTACTACAAGCACAAGAAAGCAACAACAAGCAAGGTCCAAAGCCCTGCGAACAAGAAAGGTCTACTCGGTTACCCCAGTGCAATGACGGTCCGGGTAGGGTGTGAGATATAAATCTCAATAGGTCGGCACCACCAGTATCTAACCCAATCCCGACAGTATCATATAAATTAAACAGGGTGCAAACATGCATAAATAAAGCAAGCAGTACAATGTAACTAAATACCCAAGTACTTGCTTCAGCCCTCAGCTGGTGTCTGAACATGTAACCAGTTCATTAATTGAGTATTACCATTTTATTCACAAGTCACATGTGAGTAAGTTGCCTACTGAGTCCAAGGAGTTTCCTCCAAGGTAAAACGGGGCTAAGCAATGACCGGGTCCGATGGGCTTTAACCATGGCACCTACTTGTCAATACTGGACCCAAGGAGTGTATCCAAGGCATCATGTGATAGTATAAGTAGTGAATGTTCCAAGACGTAACAAGGCAACCTGACAAATATATCCAGTGAGGGAGTTTCAAGGTAAAAACCATGGTAACGTAAACTCACAGAAATCTAACTCAGTAGTATTTGAGTCTAGCTAAGGGGTAAGAGTGTAATCCAATGAGCGCAATCCAAGACATTCCACAATAAGTCGCATGCCGAGTCCAAGGTGATCGACTAAGGTAAAACGGGGCTAAGCAAAAATAGGGCCTGATGGGCTTTAACCATGACACCTACTAGTCAATGCTAGATCCAAGGAGTGTATCCGAAGTATCCTGTAAGAAGAAGGGACCCAATGGTAGTATACCGGGCATCTAAGGAATAGACAAGAACCAGAGTCTAGGTGGGTATCAACCTAAGAAAACCGTATCCTTGAATCGGAATGAGGGTTCCCGAGACCCAAGGTATTCTCCTCTCAAAATCCAAGGCGGAGCTTGAGTCAGTCCATTCCTGTTTGATAAAGAAGTCGTGTAATGATTCATCTGGTTCAAGTATTGCCTTCCATTAGTGTGGATATGTTAAGTAGAGTTGAAACCATTATTTATTGGTTCAAGCCTTGCCTTCCATTAGTGTGGAAAGGTCAAGTAACATTGCAACCATTTAGTTATTGGTTCAAGCATTGCCTTCCATTAGTTTGGAAAGGTTAAGTAACATTGCAACCATTTAGTAAAAACCATTAAGGCATTTTCAAAGGGCAAGGTCCACACCGCTACCTTCCCTTAGCATGTTAAGGGTTTCCACGGACGTGGAACCAATCCTTGTCTCATGAACCCGGGTCTGTCCATGGAATTCCTACAGGAATCCATGTATCTCCCAAGGTATGAGCATGAAAACCCATTGAGTCCATCATGACATTCCTACTTGGGAACCCACATGTCACCCAAGGTTTTATTAGCATTCAAAACATTTGAAAACAATTTGGTAACTTATTTTGAGGGTCACTCATCAAGCATTAACCATTCATTTAACTCAACTCATTCCATTTACCAAAACATGTCAATTGCATTTAAAGGGCTTCAAGTATCCATACAAAGGGCAGTTACCTATATGGGTAATTCCAATCCAAAACTGGACCAAACAATTAGACGATGCTTCTGTCCTTTAATTATTTTAAAAAGGGAAACTCATTGTTTCTAATGTCATTTGGGCCATGTCCTAAGCATGTCGTATCTCAACATAACATCAAGCAAAAAGATTATAAATATGACAAGTCAAGCAAGCAAGGTCTAACCACTACTTTTTAGCTTGAAGGTAGCGCACCTCCGTTGGAGGGGTTTTATTATAAAAACATGATATTGTTTATCAACAAATCATTTATCATCTTTAGCATTTAAAACATGAAACATGCTAAATTCACATTTAAGAGGCATTGAACATAATACTTTATTGCATGACTTAATTATAACAAAAGTGCAGTAAGAAACTTTATTAAAGCATTTATAAATTTTGAGGACTTGGAAAGGGATCCTACCCCAAGGTGGAACCAAGCCGTCCACTTCGGCAATGAACCAAAACGAAGTGAAACCACCTAGAACAACTCAACGCCCTACCGATTTAATAAAAGGGAGTCAAGGACACATAAAGATATTCATTCAAGAGGTGTGAAACAAAGGAGATGGTATAAACCTTACCCTGAGACGTTTTTGGCAGACCGAGACCACCTAAACCGCCTCACCTTTGGCGGCGGTTGTCGGAACACGCACCCACAAGTCCTAAGAGACCATTTACACCAACCTAGAACACGAGTAAACCGAAAATCGGTTCACCCCCAAAGCCCTAGGGTTCAGCCGAAACTTGTGGGTCGAAGAAGAGGCAAAAATCCTCCAAGAAAAGGAAGGGAACTAGGGCAGAAGACTGTACCTTGATGATTCGAGGAAGAATTGTGAAGAAATCGGACGGAAACAGTGGTCGAAGGATGAGCTGGGAGGGGGTCCGAGCATGAGGCGAAGGGGAGCACCCCTGGTGCGTCGCGATATGAGGAAGAGAGGGGAGTGTTTAGGTTTTATTTATTTTAATTTAATTTAATTAAATTAAAACAATTTAAATTTTAAAAACTGGGCGTCAGGCACGGTTAAGCCCGCACGATTTTCCAAACCGTGCGAAGTCTACTTCCTCCAAGATGCACCCCGCACGAGTTAGGCACACAATTTAGGAAACCGTGCACAGACCGTGCGCAAGCCACTGTCCCTTTTAAAACAGGGTCTCACGGTTAACTGCTGTGGGCCGCACGGTTTGGCAGATCGTGCGCAAACCGTGCATCCTCTACTGTCTTTAAAAACTTGATGTTTTTCAGGTCTAAAACTCCCGAAACTTCTTGAGCCACTCGGGAAACTTCTTGGGCCTTCTCCCATTCCAAAAAACATCACTTAGGAGTGATACAACTCTCAAAATAAAGTTTCGAAGCTCGGTTTTAAAAACAACCAGTTTAGTAAATGAAGAATTTCAAAAACTTCCGTATTTTAGTCTGGTTCAGAACACTGGATTCTACAATCTACCAACCTTAAAAACTTCTCATCCCCAAGAATCCTTCGGGAACAACGTAAACACCACCCAACCTACAAGGGTCGTGAAGTTTTGTTCAAATGGTTGCATTTCGTTACCAACGCCCAATGCACCTTAAGTATTCACTTAAGCAAGCGGCACAAAGCCATTAAAACTTGAGCCAATGCCCAAAGTTCAACTTAAACACACAAAAAAGCTTACTTGAGCCCGTTAAGATAGAGACATGGTCACATCATCATCTCGATTGACATTCGATCGATGGTTCTCCCTACCATAGGTCTTAACTTAAAGAAGGGGCAAATCCAAGCCACGATACCTCCACCGTCGGATATGTCGTACAAAGATTGCACTTGATTATTCTAACGACATTCCTAGTATGCTTTCATAAAAAGGAAACGGTCAAATTTTTATCAACCTAATAGAACTGGTCGAGCAAGCTTTCTCAGAAGACACTACCAACCTCAAAACACCACTTGCCTTCACCTGAAAAAATGCTTTAAAATGATTCCATCACTAACTGTAAACATTGAATTGAAAGGAAGAGAAAGAGTCGAGTCACTTGGCTGATGTATCTCGAAGAAGTCGAGCTTAGATGACCAGCACAAACTAAAAGAAATGGCTAGAGTCCATGAGTCTGAACAAGGCGTTCCTACTTGGGAACCTAGGAATCAATCAGAACTTACCAAGACTCAAAGAGAACCACACTTAAGCATGCAACACTAACAAGTATCATCCAAAAAGCTCAACATCTTTTAAAGATTTAGCACGGCGTAAGACCGACACTCTATTAGTGCATCGAGGACGACATCAAGATAAGGGACATGCCCGTCTCTTAAGAAGAGTACACTAAGAGTATTTAAGACGGGGTTTCCAGTTACACACCCAGAAACTGGACGGTAAAACAGTCGAACCAAAACAAAGTCGTGTTGTCAAAAAAGCACCGACATAAAACAACACCAACATGCCTCAAGGGAATTCAAGCAATAACCAACCATTTACCAAGTTCAAAATGACACTACCCACCTTAGGAGTGTCCTATCCACAAAAGGAAGTAAAATTAACTGCTCATAAGCACGATAGATTATAAAAATGAGACCGGTGTGTCAAAACACCCGAGTCTTTCGAAAACTAGTCCGAGTATTGAAATGGAACTGATTCTTTAACGCTCAAGTCACTTTACTTGGAGATGACCCGAGACCGTACTTAACAATACAATAAGATTTATTTTGGAGTTGTATTGCCTTATACGGCCATTTTCCTAGACGATGCCATACCAAGTCATCCATCACTAAGAAGGAGGAGTTAGACGACCTACAAAGCGGCCGACCATGCCTGAGGCACGTCTAACCAGATGAAAACGAGCATTAATCGATGTTTAATCCCGTAACAAGGTCAAGAAAGACATGACCACCCATCCGAACAAGGATTTCACTTTAAAACTCAGAGTCCTACTAGGGACAATGACACCCAATGACACCAAGAGTGAGAAAAGTTACTGTCTGAGCAAGGCATTTAAGTTCTAAGAGTGCTACCTACCACGGGTTAGCCCCTTATGAAGGAAAGGTTTCAACCTTGACACCGGGTCATGCCAAAAAAGAGTCAATAGGCTTAAAAGCCGATCATAAAGCCATTGATACAGAAAAGAATGCCTACGGAAAGTACTCACGCTTCTGTTCTAAGGAAACTAAAAGAGAAGTCCAAACCACCCTTACACAATGGTTTTAAACAGTGGACACCACTATAGGTTCCATTTCCAAGCCTCTTATATTTAGTCACCTTTAATCTTTAATCATCAAAATATTTAATCAAAACATCAAAGTGCCATTTTAAAAATAAAAAAAGGTGCTTGTTGTTAACCAACGCCCAAAAGAGCAAAACAAGCAAGTTTTATAAAAATCCCATTTAAAAAAATTTTACATTAGTTTACATTCCATAATTTTCAGGAAAATTATTAAAATAAATTCCTTTTAAGCAGATAAGGTGATCTACGAGGGTTCCATTTTAACCAAACTGGGTTCTCTAGAAAGCAACCCAATTGAAAAAGCACAATTATTAAAATTTTAAACACCCAAAAATGTCATATCATAAAAAAACATCCCTCAACTGACCTACTTGGGTCCAATTGCATTTTGAAATCTAGCCATTTGATTTTAGATCAACATTAAACCTCTTTAACACTTATAGAATTTTACAATGCATCTTTCCATTTCATTTAATACGGGTTTCTATTTCCCAATTCATGAAGCTCCCATACACTTCATGTATTGAAAATTGGCTCCCATTAATTGATACTAATGGAAATTAAGAATTTAACATGGTCAACATAACATTCCAAAATATTGGGTGGCCACCTACCAACCTGTAAAGCACCCATACACCTTACAGTTTGGCATTTGGATCCCTTTCGTCAAAACCATCTTCACTTAACAATTGAATTTAGAAACCTTTTCACAATGGTTCAATTACACAGGTTACCTTTTCCCAGCTATAAGGTGCCCATACACCTTACAATTGAGAACTGTCTCCTGTTATAACTGCAACAAATAACTTAGCCCATGCAACCATTTACATATATCAAGGTAAACTAGCATGTCACTACAAGCATCTAACACAGAGCAACAAGATAAAATCATAGAAGCAATGAAATTTAATCACATGAGCATGATATAACGAGCAATAATCATAGAAGGCATGATAATGTATTACCTAAATAGGTATAAATATAAGCATGACATATTGATAAGGCACCAAATCATACTTAGCAGGAAACCTACTAATGCAACTACATGGCATGTCGTATATGCATGGCATGTGAATTTCTATGTGCCTAATATGGTGCATGTAATGCAACATCCTTGCCATATCAGGCCAAGTAAAATTTATAAAATTTCAAACATCATAAGAAACAAAATGTACACTAGTCACACTAGGTGAAATCATATCAATTGTAACAGCGAACAACATAAACAACAATCCCAGCCCTAGTCACTTGGTCATTTCCCATACATGGGGTGACCAGTCCCAAGCATGACCATTAGACAAGCACCGAAACTTTCTTAGTATCCTTTCTACCAACCCAAAATAGTAAGACAAAAGGAAAAACCTCCCTCTCATACCACTTTATAACATCCCGACCCAGTTCACCACTAAGACGGTGGCCAGACCGGTCTCCACATGACCTCAAGCACACCTCCCCGTATACTAGAGGTTTCCGACTAGCAGCAAGGGTGTAAGGATAGTTAGTGGGGAGACTATACCATCCTATAAGAGTTGTGAAACGATATTACAGAGTAAATAACAATCAACAACGGAAGTAGTAATAGCGATAATAAAGCAGCGGAAGATAGATTTTTATATTATTGAACAAAAGCGGCCAACGCCAATTTATACAATAGATGAATGAATGACATGGTATTGATACATTACAAAAAATAGTAAATAGTAAAACATGCCTTTCAATAAAATATAATGAAGGAATCAAGTAAGAAAAGAAAAAAAATCCCAAAGGCTATCTCCACGAGCATCCCAAGCTCCAAATCGATCCTTTGCTCATGCTACAGGTACAAGAAATAAACAACAAGCAAGGTTCAAATCCCTACGAATAAGAAAGGTCTACTCGGGTACCCCAGTGCAATGGCGGCCCGAGTAGCGTGTGAAATATAAATCTCAGTAGGCCGGCACCACCAGTGTCTAACCCAATCCCGACAGTATCATATAAATTAAACAGGGTGCAAGCATGCATAAATAAAGTAAGCATTACAATGTAACTAAATACCCAAGTATCTGCTTCATCCCTCATCTGGTGTTTGAACATGTAACCAGTTCATTAATTGAGTATTACCATTTTATTCATAAGTCACATGTGAGTAAGTCGTCTACCGAGTCCAAGGAGTTTCTTCCATGGTAAAATGAGGCTAAGCAATGACCGGGCCCGATGGGCTGTAACCATGGTACCTACTTATCAATGATGGACCCAAGGAGTGTATCCAAGGAATCCTGGGATAGTATAAGTAGTGAAGGTTCCAAGACGTAACAAGACAACCTGACAAATATATCCAATGAGGGAGTTTAAAGGTAAAAACTAAGGTAACGTAAACTCACAGAAATATAACTCAGTAGTATTTGAGTCTAGCTAAGGGGTAAGAGTGTAATCCAAGGAGCGTAATCCAAGGCATTACACAATAAGTTTCCTACTGAGTCCAAAGTGATCGACCAAGGTAAAACGGGGCTAAGTAAAGACAGGGCCCAAAAGGCTTTAACCATGACACCTAGTAGTCAATGCTGGATCCAAGGAGTGTATCTGAGGTATCCTGTAAGAATAAGGGACCCAACGGTAGTATACCGAGCATCCAAGGAATAGACAAGAACCAGAGTCTAGGTGGGTACCAACCTAAGCAAACTGTATCCTTGAATCGGAATGGGGTTCCTGAGACCCAAGGTATTCTACTCTCATAATCCAAGGCAAACTCAAGTCACTCCATTCCTATTTGATAAAGAAGTCATGTAATGATTCATCTTGTTCAAGTATTGCCTTCCATTAGTGTGGATAGGTCAAGTAGAGTTGAAACCATTATTTATTGGTTCAAGTCTTGCCTTCCATTAGTGTGGAAAGGTCAAGTAGCATTGAAACCATTTAGTTATTGGTTCAAGGCTTTCCTTATATTAGTTTGGAAAGGTCAAGTAGCATTGCAACCATTTATTAAAAACCATTAAGGCATTTTCAAAGGGAAAGGTCCACACCGCTACCTTCCCTTAGCATAGTAAGGGTTTCCACGGACGTGGAACCAATCCTTGTCTCATGAACCTGGGTCCTTCCATGGAATTCCTACATGGGAATCCATGTATCTCCCAAGGTATGAGCATGAAAACCCATTGAGTCCATCGTGGCATTCCTACTTGGGAACCCACATGTCACCCAAGGTTTTATTAGCATTCAAAACATTTGAAAACGATTTGGTAACTTATTTTTAGGGTCAATCATCAAGTATTTACCATTCATTTAACTCAACTCATTCCATTTACCAAAACATGTTAATTGCATTTAAAGGGCTCCAAGTATCCATACAAAGGGAAATTACCTACATGGGTAATTCCAATCCAAAACTGGACCAAACACTTAGACGATGCTTCAGTCCTTTAATAATTTTAAAAAGGGAAACTCATTGTTTCTAATGTAATTTGGGGCATGCCCTAAGCATGTCGTATCTCAACATAATATCAAGCATAAATATTATAAACATGACAAGTCAATCAAGCAAGGTCTAACCACTACTTTTTAGCTTGAAGGCAGCGTACCTCCATTGGAGGGTTTTTATTATAAAAACATGATATTGTTTATCAAAAAATCATTTATCATCTTTAGCATTTAAAATAAGAAACATGCTAAATTCACATTTAAGAGGCATTGAACATAATACTTTATTACATGACTTAATTATAACAGAAGTGCAGTAAGCAACTTTATTAAAGCATTTATAAAGTTTGAGGACTTGGAAAGGGACCCTACCCCAAGGTGGAACCAAGCCATCCACTTAGGCGACGAACCAAAATGAAGTGAAACCACCCGGAACAACTCTACACCCTACTGATTTAATAAAAGGGAGTCAAGGATACATAAATATCTTTATTCAAGAGGTGTGAAACAAAGGATGAGGTATAAAACTTACCCCGAGATGTTTTTGGCGGATCGAGACCACCCGAACCACCTCGCCTTTGGGGGCGGTTGTTGGAACACGCACCCACAGGGCCTAAGAGACCATTTGCAACAACCAAGAACAAGAGTAAACCGAAAATCAGTTCACCCCCAAATCCCTAGGGTTCGACAGAAACTTGTGGGTCAAATAAGAGGCTAAAATCAGCCAATAAAGGGAAGGGAAGTGGGGAAGAATACTGTACCTTGATGATTTGAGGAAGAATTGTGAAGAAATCAGACGGAAATGGTGGTCATAGGAGGAGCCAGGAGGGGGTCCGAGTGCGAGGCAAAGGGGAGCACCCCCTGGTGCGTCGTGATCTGAGGGAGAGAGGGGAGTGTTTAGGTTTTATTTATTTGAATTTAATTTAATTTAATTAAAACAATTTAAATTTTAAGAATTGGGCATCGCGCACGGTTAAGCCCACAAAATTTTCCAAACCGTGTGCAAACCATGTGGAGTCTACTGCCTCCAAGATGCACCCCGCACGGGCTAGGCGCACGGTTTAGGAAACCGTGCGCATGCTGTGCGCAAGCCACTGTCCCTTTTAAAACAAGTTCACACGGTTAACTACTGTGGGCCACACGGTTTGGGAGATTGTGCACAAACTGTGCACCCTATAAAGTCTTTAAAAACTTGATGTTTTTTGGGTCCAAAACTCCCAAAACTTCTCGAGCCACTCAGGAAACTTCTCGGGCCTTCACCCATGCCCAAAAACATCACTTAGGAGTGATACAACTCTCAGAATTAAGTTTCAAAGCTCGATTTTAAAAACAACTGGTTTAGTAAATGAAGAAGTTAAAAAACCTCCGTATTTCAGTCCGATTCAGAACACTGGATTATACAAAGGATGAGCATAATACCCAGTAAGGGAAAACAGGAGAAACAATTTACATGTGATCATAGGGTAGAACAATAAGAACATGAGGTATAATGATAAGACATGACAAAGAGGCATATCATAAAATTAATAAAATGAATCTTAACATGTAAATGTGGCTACAACATATAATTGAGTCATTCATTAGCATATAACCAAAGTTTGTCACCGAGGTGTCATAAAAATTACCAAGGTTATTCACAAAGGTATTGTGAAACCTATCATCTCTAGAGATTAAATTCTTTACCCAATGCATTGGAGCGCTATCAGGGCACACCCTTCATATGACTTAATTAATGCGATCCAAAAATATAATAATAATAAAACATTTCATAAATAACCCATGGAGAATAAAAGAAACAGGTTTCATTTCAAAATCATGGTGTTTTAGAAAGTTCTTAAAAACAAGACCCTTTTTTCATTTTAAACCCATGAAAAAGGAAGGTGGGTTTCATGTATGATAATACCAGAATAAAATAGATCATTTTAAAATATATGCGAATAATCCTAGAGAAGAAATAGGTTTGAGTATTCACAAAATAAAATAAAATAATTTCTTGAGAAAAAGAGAAAACTTTTGAGAAGTAAAATTGGGAACATAATGGGTATAAAACACGGTTTTAGAAAACATTAAAAAGAGAGGGGACAAGAGTCACCCATTCATAAAAGACTCTTAATATAGTAAATTAATAGAATAAAATGGATAGAAGAACATGGTATGGATATTTGAAATTCATACCATATAAAAAGAGAACATGAAAGGAAAAGAGAAGTTGAGATTTCCCTTACGAAATTTCGGCAGTCTAACGATGTCACTTAAAAATTCATAAAATGTGTTAATGAGAAAAAAAGTCTCTCTCATAATTTTTAAATAATATGGAAATTAAGGGGGATATTTATTAACATATTCCATAATAATAAAATGGAAATTAAAAGGCATAACATAAAAAGGAGTGCTTTATTAAAAGAGGAGGGTGGTAGATTCCCTTACCTTGAAGAGTGTTCCTAAAATTTGAGAATTGGGACCTTGGGGGATTGAGGAAAACTTAGGAGGAATCCTTGGGAGGTCAAACAATCATATATTCTTTGAGGATTATTTTGGAATTAAAGTAAATGAAGTAATGGGTGGGTATTTATAGCAAAAGTGGGAGAGTTTTTTTATTAATTTCCTTGGACACCTTGTTGGTGGTATTTGAAAAACTATGGGCTTTCCCATGGAATTTTCCCATGGTATTGGAAACTTGGGAAACCTATTGAGTTACTTTAAAACATAAGAGTCGAACATCATTTTAAATTAATCATTACATCATTATGACATAACTATGATGTCATTAAACTTACCGAAAAACTCAAACTGTATTTTTACTATACATGAAAAAATAAAGTATTTTATAAAATTATAATAAATTCACCCTAACCTAAAATCGATATTCTGAATTCAAAAATGAAATTTATTTTACCATAAAAAATCTATAAATATGATAAATTTAACTTTTAACTATAAAAATACTTATTTATTAAAAATAATAGCGGACAAAAAAATGAACAGTACAGTGAAATTTCTTATACTTGAAAAAATAAAATTATTTTATCATTTATAATTAAAAAGGAGTGTTTTTATAACACTATTTAATTACCATAAACATTATTAACAATACCCTAGTTTATTATAATAATTTTTGACCCATAGATGCTGTTGGACACTATCTCTAACTATAATGGTTTTAATTATCAAAAATCATGTCATATTTTAACACATATCTTACCTTATATTAAAGATTATAATTTATGTCACAAAATTATCTTGAATACTAGATAAGTTCATTTATATAACTATTTGTGTGTGTTTAAGTCTTTTCAAGATTATAACTGACTATCTATGTGTTTATGAGTTTTAACACTCTCTGACTTTGCTGAAATGTAAGACAGACAGAACATCTAAAATTATCTAAATATGAGTCACTGACACCGAAAGATAGGTGGCCCATTGACAGGAATATCAATCACTGATGGACAGATCAAACATGCATATGTTCTAAGTATGTCAAGTTGACACTGTTGGAAAGACTCGTCGTTGGACATGACACCGACAGACAGACAACTCACCGTTACATATGACTCACCAACATAGACGACCTACCGTCAGTCCACATGACCTATTGTTGCATGATGCTACCAATGCAAGGACTCACCGTTAGTTGAAATGAGTCACTGTTGGTTCAACTGTCTCACTGATAGTTCAACTGTGTCACCGATAGTTCAACTGTCTCATCGACAGAAGGAAGGACTCACCATTGAAACAAGACACTGATATAATGATACACCGATAGAATAAGACACCGATAAAAGGAGATACCGACAGAAAGAGACATCGATAGAAGGAGACACCGATATAATGAGACACCAATAGAAGGAGACACTGATAGACGAGTCACCAATAGACTGTTTAAATCTGCATTTATTAATATTATTTCTAATAGTCATATTTCTGTTATTTAATGACTCTGACATAATTAATGCGTACTTGCAGACTTGACAGCAGACAATACGATGTATGAGGTATCTTCACATGCACATTGTGAGGTTAACAAGTTTAAATAGGCAAACAAGCATGTGAGAAAAAGGGGTGGACTAGAAGCAGGGCATGCTGTGTGCGAGAGAGGAATAACCGAAGAACATCAACTCTTATGCAACTACTATGAATCCAATAACTCAAAAGGAAGAACATATGGGGAGATCAAGAAATCAAGCTAAACCTGCTAAGATGACCTTGAAAATATTTTGAACAACAAGCTGAACAAATCATACTTCTGGAAGCCAGAACATAGGGGCTACAACACTCTGTTTTGGAGTCAACTTCCAGAAGAGGACTTGAAAATCAAGTCCACTTCATTAAACGAGTTCTGATCTTCAATGCATAACACACAGATCCTTCTAAACCTAACTTTACATCTTTAAGCTCTGTTGTGTCCATTTATTTACATTTCTGAGCAGTGTGTACATCTGTCTGTTACACACACACACTAACTCCTGTGCATAACTGGAGGATACTTTATATCCTTAATCTCATAATCTTCTTATCTTTTTTTATCCCTTATAGAACTATGGAAGAATTTATGTGTGACCTGTTTGTGTTTTTCCCACAAATAACTATGGTAGAGGTTAAGTGTGACCTGGAAAACCTTGTATGCTGTTGTAAACCCCGATCCAGGGTGTGGATAAAACTGTTTATTAATTTAAACTGCTTGGTGGCAGGTGATCACCAAGTGGAGAGGATTAAGTCTCTATTTGAGACTGAACCACTTGTTTATTTCTATTTTATTTTTACCTTTTAGTTTTACTCTGTTTTTATCACATATTTCATAAAAATAAATTGAACTCTGATAGTTAGTTTAGCAAGTGTTTATACCAGTTTTGAACCAGTAGATTAGTTTCAAAAGTTATATTAGTCTATAGATTAGTATAGTTTAGAACTAATCAATATTTTTAGAAATTAATTGAATATTCATAAATCTTATAAATTCACTACAAAAACAGATTAGATTATATTTTTTAATTGGGGGAAATTTTCAAAGAACGAATTTTTAAAAGAAATTTGCATAGATACTCAATTCACCCCCCTCTTGAGTATTCTACTCCGACCAACATTTGGTATTAGAGGTATTTTGGATTTTTTAGTTTTCAAAAGCTTTCTCAATCCTTTTCAATTGTGATTTTAGTTGTATTTCAAAGATATTAAAATTTATATCAATACTAAATTTTTATCTCTTTAAAATATTATTCTAAAACTTTTATTATGGATAATATACTGGAAGGTTCTGCTACCAACAGACCTCCATTATTTAATGGAACAAATTATTCCCAATGGAAAATTAAAATGAAAATGTATTTAGAGAGTATGGGTTTTGAAATTTGGTCTTCAATTGTAGATGAGTATAAGATTCCTGCTACTGTTAGAACTAATTAGGATGACCCAACTAAGACTGCTTATAAAAATAATTGCAAAGACATGAATTCCTTACACTTCTCTTTAGGAGATGAGGGATTTAATAAAATTTTTTCATGTAAAACAACCCATGAAATTTGGGATACTTTTTCTATTTCACATGAATGAACTTCTAGTGTTAAGGAAATGAGACTTAACACATATAATATTAAATATGATAACTTTAATATGAAGTCTGATGAGCCTATTTATGACATGTATCTCTGGTTCAATGAAATAGTGAACACTATGATCTCTCTGGGAAGAGATATTACTGCTAAAGAACAAATCATAAGGATTCTCAGATGCTTACCTGATAGATAGAGAAGAACTTATGTCTCTATTAGAGAATCATGTGACATTAGAAAATTATCTGTCAAAGAACTCATTGGAAAACTGATTATGTATGAAGAAGAGTTGAAAGTCAACAAAGAAGAAGAGGATGAACCTACGAGAAAATCTGTAGCCTTCAAGACTACCACCTCTAAGAATAAGGAAAAATATAAGGTGATATCCTCTATTGAAATCTCCATTAACGATGAATCAATATCTGATAGTGATGAAGAGATGGCTTAGTGGGCCAAAAGATTCAATAAATTTTATTGAAAGAAGAATTTTTTCAAGAAGCCCAATTATAAATGAAAATATGATAACAAGGGAAACTAGAAAAAGGTCTGGAAAAGAAATGAAAAATCAGAGGAGATTGCCTGCTATGAATGCAAGAGGAGAGGACATGTCAAAGATGACTATCCAAAGTTAAAATATAAAAAGAAGTATGAAAACAAAGAAAAGAATTATGAGAAAGCTATGAAGGTCACCTGAAGTGCTTCTGAAGACAGCTCTAGTGAATCAACATCATCTCATGATGAGAATTATTACTCAGCAAATATGTGTGTTATGACAAACACATTTGAGGTAATCTTAGATTCGCCTATACACAATTCTTATTATTATGAAAATTAAAGTAAGTATGAGAATATGAAAAGTGATGAACTATCTGAATACTGTAACATGTTGGAAGATACTTGTAACAACACCCTCTGGTAAAGCGACTGGATGATGGTGGTTATCTAGTTGAAGCAAACCTGGACGCCCTGCAACAACGCGCACAAAAAAATTATCATTGATGGGTCGTATCTCCTACCACAAAGGTAACCACCCTTGGCCCCTTACTGAACTTCACTCTCGTATTGCACACTACTGGAATACTGAAAATTGGAAACTAATCCCCAAAGGAAAAGGATATTTTCACATACTGTTAAGATCACAAGATTATTTTGAAAGAGTTTGGAAGACTGTTAATATTAACCTCAAGCCGGGTCTGCTTAAAATTTCAGAGTGGGACTCCACATTTAATCCGTGCACACACAAAAACACTTTCTCACAAGCCTGGATCAAATAACATGGACTTAAATGGTTTTTTTGGCACCCAAAAATACTGAATGATATTGTCTCATGCATAGGAACCCCACTTAAAATTGATCAAAGGACCTTACATACTGACTTGGGTCTATTCTCCGGAGCAATGATTGAAATAAACCTTGAATCAAAACTTCCAAACTCAATTAACTTCAATGCCAATGAATACAAAATTGAAGTTAGAGTGGAATATGAGTGAAAACCCCTATTTTTTGATCACTATAAAATCATAGGGCATACCATCTTCAACTGTAGGGTGATTAGGAACCAGATAATAAAACCATCTGAGAATGAATGGAAGGAAATGAGGAGACCTAAAAAAGAAAAATCCCCCATGATAGACATGCCTAAAATATCCAAAAATAAATCTAAAGTTTGGGTAAAAAAAACTCACACTTTGACACACATAGGAGATAGTTCAGGAACCAAATGGGCGGATGAAGTGGAGGAAGAAGAAAACTCTATTAATGATCAAAACCTCTCAATTGAAATTACAAATCTTGTCCTAGACACTATTAGAGTATCAAACGAGTAGGAAAAGATTTCTAGCTATCAACATGACCTAGAAAAGCATAATCTCCAGCATCCAATCTTGGATGGAGGGCATTTTTCTACTAATGAACTGAAGAAACTAGCCTGTAATACTAGTACTTCCATCCACAATAATGATTTCTGGACCAAAGAAAATGCTATGGATGAAACTCCAGACTTAGGCGCCAAGCAGACCCAGATTACTACCACTCCTAAATTAGGTATGCAAAAGGACAATTAGGAAACCCCCAGTCTTCTAGCTCCATGGTGAAACCTGACTCCATGGACTTAGAATCTCGAGCAGGCATGAAAAATATTCCAGCATATGTTTTACATGACGATTCAGTTTTGATTCTAGTACCCAAACATATGCAGGTTTTTAATGTTCCCCCAGAGCTGAAGTAGACTCTCTCTCAGAACTCTATCGAACAAAAATCTGCTCTGGATCCTGCTATCCCAGGTACTTCTCCTCTTCTTTCTTATGCTACTAAGGACTATTCCATTCTATCTAAAAAACCGCGTTATGATCAAAATGAATCTTGCTCTGATTTTTTCTCTAAGAATTTTGCTTCTCTGCACTCATGCAACCTGACCACTACTAACCCATCCCATATTGCTGAAAAAAACAATACCTCTTTTATGGACAATAGCCTGGTTTTAACTACAGGTGACTCCACAATGGGAAAGCAGCATGAGACAAAATCACATGACCATAATCCAACTCCCACTCCCATGGCTCACACTGCCCACCTTAACAGGGCTATTCTTTCCGAGCCCCAAAATGATGAGCACACACCTCATGATAACAAGAAAACTGATCCTACTGCTCATGACAATCCACCTGCTGTTCTATCGTCTGATAGGCAGGAGACTAAGGACTCCCTAGAACAGAAGCATTCTACCATGCTATTGTCCACAATGAATACAAAGTATCCAGGTTTAAATGATTCTACAGAACCAACTATGACTACTCAATTAAAAGACCCTACAAATAAGAACAATGTCATCTCTCACAGTGCTCAGGAAAAGACCACTAGCACTGAGGTTAGAAGGTCTACTAGAAATAAGGGATCTGGAAAAAAGAAGAAAGGGAGTTCTAACTCCAAAATCAGTTTTAAATGAAGATCCTTTTTTGGAATTGTCAGGGTATCACCAATTTTGAAACCCTCAATGTTTTGAAAATAATGATAAGCATGCACCATCCTATTCTTTTTTCTATTGCTGAACCTAAAATTGCGTTCTCCTCTAAATATTATCACTTATTTCAAAACAATTATGTTTTTGTTGGTGCAATCAATAACAATATTAATACTGATTATTTATGGATTTTTTCACACGTTTCTAAATATTCTCACTTCCCCTTGGTTTCTCTTGGGAGGCTTTAATGCTATTCTTAGTTCTAGTGAAAATATTGGCACATCTCACAATTCTATTTCCACGAGAGAATTCAAAACATCGATCGAAGACAACAAACTTCTTGAAATTAACCTCACTGGTGTGAAATACACCTGGTATAGAAGACATTACAATAAGGTGCTCGCCTCCAAATTGGACAGAGCCTTTACGAATGTCCCTTGTTTAGACTAATTGGACACTATCTCCAGCATTACTCTTCACAAATTGAAATTTGATCATCATCCTATCATGGTTAACTTATCCTCCAAACACAAGAAACCTTTCCCACCTTTCCGCTTCAATAATGCATGGCTCTTTGATGACGAATGTAGTCATATCATCCGAAATTTCTGGTCCTCAATGTCTCACAACAATGGGGTCTTTGATTGCAACCTCAAACTAAAACACCTCAAACAAATGCTCAAATCCTGGTGCAATTCCAAATCCAAACAAATAAACAACGACATTACTCTTCTTGAGAAAGATCTCAATGAAGTTCAAAACAAAAACACCAAATATAATCTCCACACTAATCCTAAGAAAGAAATTGACATTGCAATCCAAATCAATTCCTTACTTACTTTTAAGAAAAATTTGAGAAAGAAAGCATATAAAGTCAAATGGTTAACTGACGGGGACAAAACTACCAAGTTCTATAACTCACTCCAAAGAATTAGGAAGGCCTACAGACCTCTCACCTTTCTAAAGGATGGATATATGATTCTTGAAAAAGAATATGACATTGCTAATCATATAGTCTCCTACTATGAAAACCTCTTCAATGCCCCTGATAATAACAAAGAACTCCTCCCTGAGGTCATTACTTTAGTGATCACTGATTTGGACAATTCCTTCCTTCTTAATCCACCGCTAGAGCATGAAATCAAAGACACTGTCTTTAGTCTAAATCTTGATAGTGCCTCCGATCCTGATGTATTTAATAATGGTTTCTTCCAACACTATTGGGACGTGGTTCATATCAATGTTTGTAAACTAGATAAGTTCTTTTTTCACTATGGGGGTGTTACCCCATGCTCTCAATGCCCAGTTCCTCACCTTGATACCTAGAGTGGATAATGCCTCTGAAATTCACCTTTTTAGACCCATTTCTCTTATCAACACTCTCTAAAAAATCATCACCAAAATCATTGCTAATAAGCTATATACTATTACTGACAAAATTTTCTCCTAGAATCAGTTTGGCTTTATAAAGGGAAGATCTATTCAAAGGTGTATCTGTCTTGCCTTTGAGTGTATCAACAACTTAAATAAACCTAATAGAGGAGGCAACATAGCTATTAAACTTGATATCAGAAAAGATTTTGACACCATGGATTGGAGCCTTATCTTTAAAGTCCTTCAAAGTTTTGGTTTTAGTGCCTCCTTTATCACTGCTTTCAAAACACTCTTCAACTTGGCCACTATCTCCATTTTGATCAATGGTGCCCAAAAAGGCTACTTTAAATGCACTAAAGGTGTTAGACAAGGTGACCCCCTCTCTGCCATTCTTTTCTCAATAGTGGAAGACTATCTTAGTCGTCTGATCAATTGGCTGGTGGTCCCAAATAAACTGAATCCCATTCATGTCTCTAGTAATGTAAATGCCCCCAATCACCTATTTTATGATGATGTCATCATCCTTTTCCTCCAAGGAAACAAAAGAAACATTCTTAACCTCAAGAAAGCTTTATCTCACTATGAAGACGTTTCTGGTCAAAACATAAGTTGGGACAAATCATGCATCTTCTTTGGGAAGAACTTCCCCCTCAACAGAAAATGTAACATCATCAGTGATTTGGGGCTGAAGGAAGGATCTCTCCCTTTCACTTACCTTGGAGTCCCCATATTTTGGGGTAGACTTAAATCCTACCACTTTGTGAATATTGTTGATCAAGTGCTCAGACAACTCTCCTCCTGGAAGGGTAAGGCTCTCTCTATGGCCGACAGAACTTGCCTTGTCAAATCCACTATTGTTTCCAAAATGGTCTACTCCATGATGGTCTACAAATGGACTAGTAGTCTTATCAAAAAAATGAACACAATTATTAAAAACTTAATCTGGACCAATAGTATTCTATAAAGAAAGCTTGCGACGATCCCTTAGTCCATTTGTTGAAAGCCCATTGAAAATGGTGGAATTGGTATAAAAAATTTAGAGTCCTTTAACGATGCTCTTCAAGATCAACTCACTTGGAATATTTTTCACAATACTTCTGATTCTATCACCTTTCTCAAGAATATATTCCTTGAAAAACTTAATAATGGCAACTTGACCTACATTAATTCTTCCATTTTCCCACCCTCAAACTATCCCTCGATAACATTATGAATAATTCCAGATGGATGGTCTCTAGAGATTCCTCCATGAAATTCTGGCTAGACAATTGAACTGGAATTCCTCTAATCTATGTGATTCCTCCTAATAAAATTCCTAAAAACACCAATAGCTCTATCAAAGAAATTTTAAATTCTCAACATGATCATCTTCCTGATCCTATTTTGAATCTCATTGAAAACTATCCTTTTGCTTACAACTATGTTTTCTTAATTTGGGAGCCTACTCACAATGGTATGCTCACCTCAAAACATTAATACAATCACAATTGCTGCAACAATGAGAGTGACTTCAGCTGGATTAAACACTTCAAAAAACCTTGGATAAAGCCCTCAAGATTCAGTCTCATCTAGAGACTTTCTCACAATAGAATTCCCACTGAGGTTTGTCTTCAATCATTTGGAATTCAGCTTTTCTCTAAATGTAAAATTTGTAACCAGCACAGAGAATATGCTAACCACCTCTTCCTTTATTGTGCTACTACTGATGCTCTTTGGAAATATATTTTTGACATATTTGGTTATAGATGGTTGATTCTTGACTCTGTCAAAACTCAACTTAAGAAATGTGCAGAGATGGAGGGTTCTCAGCAAATGAGGAATCTCTTCCTTGCTGCAGTTGCTGAACTTGACCATGTGATCTGGTATGATCAAAATGCTATTATTCATAGAAACTACTCACTCAATCTTAATGTAGGTCAGACCCATATCCCCAATACCATAAAAGAAGCTGCTTTGTTACAAGAAGGTCATTGCCACAATTCCGTGCATGACTTTGGAGTCCTAAAACGTCTTCAAATTAGCGGCAACTTCTGTCAGCCTCATCGTACTCTCGAGGTGTTTTGGAGAGACCCTCTCCCTAGATAGATCAAGATTAACATTGATGGTGCCTACAAAGGTAATCCAGGGCCTTCAGGATGTGGTGCTGTCTTCAGGAACCATCTCGGCCAGATCTTAGGCTGCTTCATGGGTCATTGTGACAGTTCCACCTCCCTTGAAGCTGAGATGTTGGGTTTGATTCATGCGATAAAATTTTCCATGAACTTTGGTTGGAACAACCTTTGGATTGAAAGTGACTCGATGAAAACCGTTCAAGCTATTTGGAATGGTGTAACTCATCTAGCTTGGACGATTACCACCCGTTGGATGGAATTCAACCGTTCACTCACTGATCTAAACTACATCATCACACATGTCTATCAAGAAGAAAACATGGTTGCTGATGGCTTAGCCAACTTGGGAGTTAATCAAGACATGACCTGGTGCGAATACCTCCCTGCTTCTCTTATTCCTTTCCATGTGAAAGATTGTAAAATGATCCCATATTTTTGTCTCTTGTAATATTTCTTTTAATAAATTTTGTGCCTTGGACACTTAGATCAAGGCACAATCCTTTAAAAAAAATGAATTAAAAATGTCTAATGAGAAATTGAAGAAGGATTTAGAAAAGTTTACCAATGGAAAAAATACTCTTACTCAAATGCTTGGTAAACAGATAGCTCCTAAGTACACTTCTGGTATTTGATATCAGCCTGGATAGAGAAACTTTTCTAAAACACATTTTGTAACTAAATCTAGAAAATCTATCCTTTTACCTAAAAATCGAAACTCTGCTGCTAGTACTAGTTCTGAAAAATCTTTTACTACCTCTAGTTTTTCTAGACTAAATAGGGTTTATTTTTCAAACATGTTGCATAATTCTTATAAGAAACCCATAAGGAAAACATGGGTACCTAAAACATTGATTACTAATGTCACTGGACCCAAAAAAGTATGGGTACCAAAATCTATTTTTTTGATTATTCTGTAGGAAAGATGTTTGAAGAGCTCCTGCAAGAGTTAATGGTACTTGGACAGTGGATGTTCAAGTCACATGAAAGGATATTATTCAATCTTCAAGAACCTAATCAATATTGATGGTGGATATGTCACCTTTGGTGATAATGATAAAGGAAAGATAAATGTCTTAGGCCAGATTGGTAACTATAACTTAGTTTTAATTTCTAAATTACTTTTTTTTGATGGATTGAAGTATAATTTTCTTAGTATTTCATAATTATTTGATGATGGATTTCATGTTAAATTTGAAAATGATGCTTTCAATGTTTTTAACTCTAAAAATGAATTAGTATTTTCTGATTTTAGAAATGAAAATGTATATTCTGTTAACTTATATTCTTTAGCTTCTCTAAATGTTTCTTGTTTAAGTGCATTTCATAAAGAGTCTTGGATTTGGAATAGGAGATTAGGCGACTATAATTTACACTCCCTTAATAAATTGACCAGAAAAGGTTTATTCAAGGATCTGCCCAAACTTGAGTTTCCAAATGACAAAGTTTTTAATCCTTGTCAAAAGGGCAAACAACACAAGATATCTTTCAAATCAAAGAAATAAGTTTCAACTTCTCAACCTTTAGAGTTGGTTCACATGGATTTGTTTGGACCATATCGAGTTTATAGTTTAAATGGAAAGAACTATGTCTATGTTCTTTTAGATGACTATTCTAGGTATACTTGGACTTATTTCTTAGCTCACAAGAGTTAAGAATATACTTACTTCACCAAGTATGCTAAAAAAGTGGAAAATCTTAGTAGACTTAGAATTAAATCCTTAAGAAGTGATAATGTTCATGAGTTTGAAAATAAAGACTTTGAATCATTTTGCTCAAAAAATGGCTATAGTCATAGCTTCTCTACCCCTAGGACACCTCAACAAAATGGAGTTGTGGAAAGAAGAAATAAAACTTTACAATAAATAGCTCGAACAATGCTTAATGAATATGATATACCTGTTTACTTTTGGGATGAGGATATGAATATAACTTTCTATATAATTAACATAGTCTTAATTAGACCTATCCTCAAGAAGACTCCTTATGAGTTATATAACAATAGAAAACCCAAAGTTAGTTATTTTAAAGTCTTTGGTTGAAAATTCTATATCCTTAATACAAAGGACAATCTTGACAAATTCACATCCAAAAGTGATGAAGTAATATTCCTAGGTTACTTAACCTCTAGTAAATACTATAGAGACTTTAATAAAATAACCAAGTGTGTGGAAGAATCTGTGCATATCAAATTTGATGAAACAGATTCACATGAACCTAAGATCTCTCTAAATTACATTTAATATGATATGTCAAACATGGACATAAATGCAAAATCATCTATTCCTCTTGTCAAGAAATCTGTTAAATCAAACAGTTCTAGAAATTCTTCAGAATCTGAACATGATGAACCTGAACCTGTAGATGAACCTGAAGTGACTAGACCCTCCTTTTCCAGATCAACTAGAACTCTTAAGAACTATCCTTTGATGTTGTTGTTGGAGACTTAGACAAAGGGACACAAACTAGAGCTTCTCTTAGAAATCAGGTTGAATATCAAGCCTTTTTGTCACAGCTTGAACCTAAAAACATCAATGATGCAATTAAGGATGAATTTTGGGTGATGGATATGTAAGAATAACTTAATCAATTTGAAAGAAATAAAGTATGGAAACTTGTGGATAGACCCAAGGAAACCTTGACCATAGGCACTAAATGGGTGTTTAGGAATAAAGTAGATGAATATGGTAATATTTTTATAAACAAAGCCAGATTAATTGCACAAGGTTATATTCAATAAGAAGGCATTAACTATGAAGAAACATTTTCACCTGTTTCTAGACTTAAGGCCATCATAATCCTACTTGCTTATGCTTCCCATATTAATTTCAAACTGTATCAAATGGATGTTAAGATTGCATTCCTAAATGGATATATAGTTGAGTATTTTTTTGTTGAACAACCCCCTAGTTTTACAAACCCTCATTTTCAAAATCTTGTTTTCAAATTAACAAAATATTTATATGGTTTAAAACAAACTCCAAGAGCTTGGTATGATAGATTAAAAAGTTTTCTAATTTCCAAAGATTTTAAAAAAGGAATTGTTGATCCTATTATTTTTATAAAAATAATTTCTAAAGAAGTTTTAGTAGTTCAAATCTATGTTGATGATATTATTTTTGGATCTTTAAGAAATTCTTTATGTATTTAGTTTTCAATGATGATGAAAAATGAATTTGAAATGAGTTTAATGGGTGAACTCAAATTCTTTCTTGGATTTAAATTTTTTCAAAATAAAGAAATTATAATTTTAAATCAAAGTAAATATATAAAAGGTCTTTTAAAAATATTTGTATTTGATAGTATTAAAAGTAGTGATACTCTAATGAGTACTACTTGTAAGCTGGATCTTGATGAAGATGGTAAATCTATTGATCAAACTACTTATAGAGGAATGATTGGAAGTTTGATCTACTTGAATACTAGTTGGAAAAACATAATGTTTAGTGTGTGTATGTGTGCCCGTTTTCGAGCCAATCCCAATGAATCTCACTTGAATGATGTTAAAATAATATTCAAATACCACAAACATACTATCAATCTAGGTTTGTTTTACCAAAGGAAAATCATTTGATATAGTGATTTATTCTGATGATGATTTTAGTGGATGAAATTTAGATAGAAAAAGCACCTCTGGGACATGTTACTTTTTGGTAAAGTCTTTGGTTTCATGGTGTATTAAGAAACAAAATTCTGTTGCATTATTTACTGTCGAAGATGAATACATAGATGCTGGTAGATGTTGTCAACAAATTTTGTGGATGAAACACACTCTTCTAGACTATGAATATCAATTTATAAATATACCTATAAAATGTAACAATTCAAGTGCTATTAAAATTTCTAAGAACCTAGTTTCTCACTCTAGAACAAAACATATTGATGTAAGACATTACTTTTTGAGAGATCATTATCAAAAGGGTGATATCACTTTAGAATTTATTTGCACTGAATATCAGCTTGATGACACATTCACTAATTCATTGAACTCTGAAAGAATAAATTACATTAGACACGAGTTAGGAATGATCAATCAGTAAGAACCTATGTTTGCCTTTCCTTTAATATTTTTTAGTGAGGTTGTCATGCCGACACTGTTGTAATGTCAACAATGTTGTCATCCGACACCATTGTCATACCAACACTGTTGTTATGCCGATAATGTTGTCATGCCGACAACTTTAGTATTTTATAGATTCTATCATGTCGATACTGATGACTCATTGTGTTTCTACATTTTATGTTTTTATCAGAACGATACTATTTCATTAATTCCAGTGAACTTGGTTCATGATTTTGCGATTGTATAATTTCAAAAGCCCTAAATGATATAAATTTGAATCGATCTACTATACTCCTTTACTACTATTCTCTCTCTCTCTCGGATGCATCTCTCTTTCTTTACCCTCGACCTTTCACCTACAGACCTCCAGCCTGAACTGATTAGAATGGAATGAGTGAAGCGAGATCTGGAAGAGGGTGAGTCTTGTGTATCCAAGAAACAAAAAGGGAAATCGAGCAAACCTTCAGGTCTTTTAAATCCTAGTCTATTAAACCATACTGTAACATCAGAGAAAGAAGTTTTGGTGGAATGGATCTTAGAAATAAAGTCATTGTTGTTGAAAGTGCTGCAAGATCAAGGATGGATTTAATGGTTCGCAAAAAATGAAAAAGTATTTTATCTAAAGCTGGTATATAATTCTTCATGAAAATGGAACTTTTTCTGGAAGGAAGTGATGTTTCTTGGGTGAAGTCAATTGTAAAAGGGAAGATAATATCTTTCTCTTCCAGGCATTGGGAAGAGTTTCTTAAGGTACCTCATGAAGGAAAGTTTTATGATTACCAAGGTACTTCTCCTCCTAAAAGTGAATTCTTTTTTTATGAGACAGCTCTGAGAGAGCTAAATGGAAATGAGGAACACAGGAGACCCATTGCCTCAGAATTGAATGGTGAATGCAGAATTTTATTCAAGTTCATTCAGCACCAGATTTGTCCCAGGAAAGGGGAATTTGCTTCACTCAAGTATCTGGATGTATAATTAGTGTATTTGCTACAGAAAGGAGTTAAATGGAATCTATGAAGATATTTGATGATTCACATTAATGAGATGATAAAACCTAGTTGTAATTAAAATTCTATTTTCTATTACAGAATGATTTCATCTATGATAAAGGAAAAAGGGTGTGTAAGTGAAGATGATGATGTTTTAGTTAGTGAATGTAGTGGAATATGCTTAAGCTCTGACATCTGTACGAGAATGAAAATTAATTGGAACCCATAGAGAAAGTAATGGGTTAGTGATGAAGATATATTGTATGAGAATTTTAATCCTATAGATCATCTAGTTAGACTAAGGGATATAGTGGATCTTGACCTCGGTCCAGATAAATAAGTAACATATTATTCAAATGAGGAAGAGGAGCCTGCTACTCCTATTAGAGATGTGGGATCACTAGTTGATGATAGAAGTGACCCAGACACTACTGGACCAAAAAAAAGTCTCTATTGGACCTGAAATTCCACCTCTGGACTTACCTTCTCATGAAAATATTCTCAAATTTACTAGAAGTGAAGAAACAAAAGTTGAGGGTAGTGTAGAGTATGTTAGTGAATCCAATGAAGAAGAAGATGGAGAATAAAATGAATAAGAATAAGATAGTAGTGGTGAAAGTGGTTCAAAATCAAGAAGGGAAGAAGAAGAAGATAATGTTGATGATGAAGTTGGAGATGGAAAAGATGAGGATGTTGATAATGTAGAAAGTGATGAAAGTGGTAGTGATAGTGAATCTGGTCATCTTGATGAGAATCCAGATGCTAATCTAGATGCTGTGAGTATGGAGGTTGCTGAAGCTAATACTAGTGTATCTGTTGAGGGTGTTGTTCAAGATAAGAATGTTGCTCCAGATGAACCAACTTCTCAATTTGTATATACTAGGAAAATAACTCTTTATAAGGAAAAACAACCTAGGTAGGAAGCCTTGACTGTGAGGGAGAAATCTTTCCTAAAAGCTGACATTGAGGGGGAGCCTCAATGACCAATTTCTCAAGATGACGAAGAACATAAAATTGGAAGAGTAAGGCTTGATACTCTTACTCCTCTAGATTATGATATTATTTCTAAATGGGTAAGGAATCCTGGTTATGTAGCCTTGGGATTGGATTACGAAGATTCTGATGATGGAGTTTTTTCACTTGCTGCAAGGGAACCGGTGGATGAGACCACTACAAGTGACTATGTCACTAAGGCTGATTTTGAATGATTCAAGCAAGTGATATGTGCCTCTATAAGACACTCAGTGAAATCTCAAATGAGGTATGAGATTGATGAATCTAGGAGAGATAATACCGATCTGACTGAAAATTTGAAAGCAATCCGATCTATGGTTGATGGTGGAAAGCAAGATGGTGCCTCTAGCTCTTCTCTTGACTCAACTAGTCTGTATCAAGCTGATGCTGCTTCAGTTTCAAATATGGTGATTAAAGAAATTCATCCGAATCAAATCACAACTGTAGAAACAATTGTAACAAGAAACACAAAGCTCGAGAATGACATGAAGAATTTAACAACTGGGATCAATTCCTTGACCACTAAGTATAGGAATACAATGGAAAATTTCATAAAGGGTCTTGAGAATATTTTTTTCTCATTTTAAAGCTCTTGAGTTTTCCAAGATAAGAAAATAAGTTCAAGAACTTACCTCCTCTACTCTTTCTTCAACCTTTGCTCCACCTGCTCAGTCTTCTGAATCTGTAGATCCTGCTACTGTTAGTTCAGTTTTGAAAGAGGAGCTAAAAGCTTTAATTGCAAGTATGGCCAAAGTTGAGGACACTTCAGATAAGGTGGATGATCATGTGAACTATTATACAAGGAGTGCTTCATACACTCAGGAAGAGATGACCAAAAATATTAATGAGTTTTTCTCCAAAATAATTACAAAGCAACAAATGAATAGTCTGTTTAAGTATTTGGCCACCAATATTACTCTTCCTCCAGTGACAAAGGCTTTTAAGTATTAAATTCAGAATCTAAGAGAATTTACTCCCTTTTCATAAAAGTTTATAGAAAATAAACACTACTACAAAAATGACCTTTATCAGTGCTAGAAAAGTGCATTAACAGCACTAAAAAAGTGCTGTTAATCGATGCGAGGTTATGGGGGGGGGGGGGGGGTCCCTTTTATCAGTGCTTAGAAACGCGCTGATAAAGGCACCTTTTATCAGTGCTAAAAAAAGCGCTGATAAAAGTAAAAAAAATAAAATAAAATAAAAAATATAAAAAATATTTATATAATGCGGGGAGGGGGGGGGGGGAGCTTTTAACAGCACTTGAACCCCTTATTAGTGCTAGGCGGACCCCTCTCAATCTCTCCCATGTGCTTCCCTTCCCATGCATCCCTCACACGTGCGCACCTCCTTGCTTCCACCCAAACTCGAACCCGTGACCTCCCCCCTTGCGTGCCTGCACCTTTACCATTAAGCCATTTCATTTTTTTCTCTATTTAATGATATATCTATTTATTTATATATATAGTTATATTTATTCGTATATTAATATAGATTCATATTAATATAAATATATTTAGTTATATTAATACATATATATTTATTCATATATTAGTATATATATATTCATTCTTATATTAATATATATTTATATTAATATGTTTTTTATCCGTATATTTATTTTTATATTAATTTATATTTATAAAATTAGTTTTAAATACATTTATAAAATATGTTTTTATGTGTGTTTATAAATAAATAAATAAATAAATACATACATATATACAACGTACACACACACACACACATATATATTTATGAATAAATACATATATATGTGTATTTGAAAAGCCATAGAATGTTAAAACGACCATAAATTATAATACAGAAGCCTGTTTCAACTCCACAACTAATAAAATCGAATAAAATGAAAAAATCTTCGATATGATATGTGGTACAAGGATAACGGACATCCGGATTAGAAGTTATACCTGTTTGAATGTTAACAAATTGGGGTCTCCCGACTAAATACTCAGTTTTGGAGATCTTCTGGGACTTTTTTGGCCTTGAAAAATGTGACTAAAGCTTTTCTTTGATCACTTGAATGTAGAACTCGTCGCAGGCTTTGATTTGATATGCTGTAGAGCTCAAACGGACACCCGGATCAAAAGTTATGGCCGTTTGAAGTTTGAGTTACATTTTCAACTTATTTTAGATCTTTTATTATTATTTTTGATTTTTTGTGTCTTAAAATTGTTATTAAATGGTTTTAATCAATAATAAGTAGAAAATTATTAATTAATAATATTTTATAAAATATTTTAAATCCATTTTCACTAAATTTCTTATATATTAAATGTAATAGTCTATTTATACTTATCTAAAACATATTTAAAAAATATATATTATATTTATATCAATATAAATATACTTATATAACAATATTTTATTTTTCATGATTTTTTTGAAACATAAAATTTATCAATGGTAGGAAAAAGCACTGATAAATCCCCCTTTTATCAGTGCTACTAAAAGAAGCGCTGATAAAGGGATCCCCTTTATTAGTGTTTTTTTAGCACTGATAAAAGGGTAGTGCTTCCCTTGCTTGTTTTTGTAGCACTGAAAGATGATTTTGAAAAGGCTATGAAATATGGTGGGGAGATAATTAAAGAATTCATTAAGCTGTTAAAACCATATCTCTGTATCCAAAGTGAATCCATTGTGGTACCTCCTGCTGCACCACTTGGATCTGTTGGTTCTGTGCCCGCTCAACTGCAAATGTCAGTTTCTTAGGTTTTATCTAAGATCAGACCAGTCATTACAGAAACTATTTAGTCTCGACTTCTTTCTCAGTACAGACCTACCCTCGCTTCTACAGTTCTGGAAAGAGTACCTCTACCTCCTCTCAAAATCTATTTAGACCCTCCTGCTTCTCACCCCAATCCTCTTGATTAACATACCTTGATCCTTCTGATAAGGGGAAGGAACCCCTTGATCTTACCCTATAGTGGAGTGATATTTTTTTGATAGGTATGATTCATTGTACTTTTTCTTTTTCAGTTTACTCTGTTTATGGATGCTATTTAATTATTTCTACTTTTCTATTTTTAGTGTTCTTTTCACCTTCCATTTTTTTGCTAATCCCAAAAGGGGGAGAAATTTATTAACCATTATTATGAGTTTAAAAATTATTATGAATTTACGCATTATTATCTATGATAAATTATTTTAATTGTCTCTCTGATATATTATTATTCTGCAATGGTACTTAATAATTCCATGATTTGTGATTATCAAAAAGGGGGATATTGTTGGCCCATAGATGCTGTTGGACACTATATCTAACTATAATGGTTTTAATTATCACAAATCATGTCATATATTAACATATATCTTACCTTATGTTAAAGATTATAAGTTATGTCACAACATTAGCTTGAATACCAGATTAGTTCATTTATATAACTATTTGTGTGTGTTTAAGTCTTTTCAAGCTTATAATTGACTATCTATGAGTTTATGAGTTTTAACACTCTTTGAATTTTCTGAAATGTAAGACAGAAAAAACATCTAAAATTATATAAATATGATTAATTGACACCGACAGACAGGTGACTCATCGACATACATACGACTCACTAAAAGATAGATCAAACAAGCATATATTCTAAGTATGTGAAGCTGACACCGTTGGAAAGACTCACCATTGGACATGACACCAACAGACAGATGACTCACCATTTCACATGACTCATCGACGCAGATGACTTGCTGTTAGTCTACGTGACCTACCATTGCATGATGCTACCGATATAAGGATTCACCATCATTTGAAATGAGTCACTGTTGGTTCAACTGTCTCACCGATAGTTCAACTGTCTCACCAATAGTTCAACTGTCTCACCAAAAGAAGGAATGAATCACCATTTAAATAAGACACTGATAGAATGAGACACTGATAGAATGATACACCGATAGAAGGAGACACCGACAAAAGGAGACATCGATAGAAGGAGACACTGATAGAATGAGACACCGATAGAAGGAGACACCGATAGACGAGTCACTGATAGACTATTTAAATATGCATTTATTAATATTATTTATAACAATAATATTTGTGTTATTTAATGAATCTGACATAATTAATCCTACTTACAGACTTGGCAGCAGACAGTACGATGTAGGAGGTATCTCCACATGCACATTGTGAGGCTAAAAAGATTAAATATGCAAACAAGCATGTGATAGAAAGGGGTGGACTTGAAGTAGTGCATGTTGTGTGCCAGAGAGGAATAACCGAAGAACATTAACTCTCATGCAACTACTATGAATCCAATAACTCAAAAGGAAGAACATATGTGGAGATCAAGAAATCAAGCTAAACCTGCTGAGTTGAACTTGAGCATATTTCGAACAAGAAGCTGAACAACTCATACTCATGGAAGCCAGAACACAGGGGTTACAACACTCTATTTTGGAGTCAAATTCTAGAAGAGGACTTCAAAATAAAATACACTTAATCAAACACATCTATATCTTCACTACATAACACATAGAGCCTTCTAAACGTAACTCTACATCTTTAAGCTCTGTTGTGTCCATTTATTTACATTTTTGAGAATTGTGTGTATCTGTATGTTACACACACACTGAATCCTTTGCATAACTAGAGGATACTTGATATCCTCAATCTCACATTCTTTCTATCCATTTTTATCCCATGTAGAACTATAGAAGAGGTTGTGTGTGACATGTTTGTGTTTTTCCCATGAATAACTGTGGTAGAGGTCAAGTGTGACCTGGATAGCCTTGTATACTGTTGTAAACCCTGATCCAGGGTGTGGATAAAACTATTTATTAATTTAAACTTCTTGGTGGCAAGTGATCACCAAGTGTAGGGGATTAAGTCTCTTCTTGAGACTGAACCTCTTGTTTATTTCCATTGTATTTTTACCTTTTAGTTTTACTCTGTTTTTTATCACATATTTCATATAAATAAATTGAACTCTGATATTTAGTTTATCAATTGTTTATAATATTTTTGAACCAGTAGATTATTTTCAAAAGTTATATTAGTATTTAGATTAATATAGCTGAGAACTAATCAATCTTTTGAGAAATTAATTAAACATTTAGGACTCTAATAAATTCACTACAAACTATCTTAGATTATATTTTTTTAATTGGGGGAAATTTTCAAAGAACCAATTTATAATATAAATTTGTATAGATACTCAATTCACCCCCCTCTTGAGTATTCTACTCTGACCAAAAATAATTATATGTTTCTTGAAAATTAAAATTTATGTCCAAAAAATAAATTTATCAAAATCTATCTCAATTTGATTAAGAAAACTATTATTAAAACAGAAAATATGGAACAAAAATTTTATTAATACAAAGTGTTTACACTTTATGTAACTAAGTACTTGAAACATAACTCCTTATAACACCTATGTACGACCTAAGGTTATGGTGTGCTATGGTAAAAAAATTATTTGGTGGCTCAGATAACATCGTCCTAGTGGTAATTTCCACGAACTTTAACTTCTCCCATAGGTGATTTATTTTAAGATTCACTTGTTGAAGTTCGACTTGGGATTGGTCTAGAGAGAAGCCCAATATCGATACCTCCCACCCAAGCTTCGAAAAACGGGCTTCGTATGGCACAACTCTACTGGATGAGGTCATCGACTCTTCTTTATGCATTAATTAACCATTATCATTTCTATTTATAATAAAAATTATAAAATTAAAATTATTATTAGGAGTATTTCTTCCAACGATCATATTGACCAACGATCATATAATGGATGAAACCAAAAGGTCACATTTCAATTATACTCACTTAATTATTAAGGGGATATAGTTTTGTTTGAGTACAAAATAATATAACACACATTTTGAGGAAACATTTATCATTCAAAAAGTTAGGGTCGTTACATTCACCCCCCTTTAAAAAGTTTCATCCCCAAAATTTCAACTCATGCTTTTAGAAGAGAAAAGGTGTGGGTAATTCTTCCTCATTGTCTCCTCTAGTTCCAACATTGATTCTTCATACATGTGGTTCCTCCATAACATTTTGATGAGGTGGGTAGTCTTGCTTCGTAGAACCTTGTCCCTATGGTCCAAGATCTCCACCGACTGCTCCTCATAAGAGATATCATGTTCTAGTTGTACCACCTCCAGATTCAATACATGTGAAGGTTCAGGTATGTACTTCCTCAAGAGAGATACTTATAAACACTACTGGAAAAACGACCTATACCCACGGTTCAAAACCGTGGGTATAGCCCCCAAAACCGTGGGTATAGGCTATACCCACGGTTTTGGGAACCGTGGGCTGGAATGGCGTCGGGATAGGGGTCTTGACCTATACCCACGGTTCTAAACCGTGGGTATAGGTGGTTCACACATAAAACCGCTGCTGTACAGCGTGGCATGGGGTTTTCCCACGGTTTGAAAACCGTGGGAAAAATTTATATTCAAAAAAAGAGCTCAGCAGGTTTTGAACCCGCGCCATGGAGGACAAATACGCGCAGCAACTGACCAGCAGACCAACCAAGCTATTATACTTATCAGTATATAATGATTATTCTATATTAATATATTAATACTGATGCGGTTATTAAAAAAAGGGGACCGCCGGGTTTCGAACACGGGACCGGGAGATACGCGCAGCAACTGACCAGCGGACCAACCGAGCTATTATACTTATCTGTATATAATGATTATTCTATATTAATATATTAATACTGATGCGGTTATTAAAAAAGGGGGATCGCCGGGTTTCGAACACGGGACCGGGAGGGAGAGAACACCGTGGCGAACCAACTAAGCTAGACCGATTTTGTTAATTTAAATATACAGTGTTATACTTATATTAATATTGTTGAAATATTTAAAATTACATCCCGCTGAGTTTCGAACACCGCACTTTCCAGAACTGAAAGACTAACTAAACCAACACACCTAGCGAATTTATGTTCATTAATAGTAGTATATGTGTAATTAAATTATTTACAACATTGTTCCGACGTAAAATTTATTTCGTCCCGCGCAATTTTTTTCCCATTCCCTCCACCCGCAATAACGCGGGAAACCTATACCCACGGTTTTGAAAACCGTGGGTATAGGTCTTTGAAAAAAATACCCCCTATACCCACGGTTTTTAAAAACCTTAGTTATAGGTTTCCAAAGTAATGCCTATACCCACAGTTTTGGAAAAACCGTGGGTATAGGTCTTCACCAAAAAAGCTATACCCACGGTTTGGTCCAAACCGTGGGTATAGGGTACCTATACCCACGGTTTTCCAAAACCGTGGGTATAGGTTCCTATACTATACCTATACCCACGGTTCTGGAAAACCGTGGGTATAGGGGGGACCTATACCCACGGTTTTCTGAAAAACCGTGGGTATAGGCCCAATTTCCAGTAGTGAAAACATCATGAACTTGAGATAGATTTGGTGGAACTCCTAGCCGATAGGCCACTGATCCTATGTGATCAAGGATTCCATAGGGGACAATTTACCTAGGGATAAGCTTCCCTTTCTCCCAAATCATGTGAATCTATTCCATGGTGAAATTCAAAGGAAGAATCTGTCACCAACATCAAAATCTAATCCCCTTCAATGGTTGTTAGTATAGCTATTTTACCAACTCTGAGTAGCCTTAATGTGTTGTTGTATGACATGAACCTTTTTTGTCATCTCTTGAATAATATTAGTCTCAAAAAGCTTTCTCTCACCAGCTTCATCCCAACAAGTAGGAGTTCTACATTACTTCCATATAAAACTGCATAGGGATCCATTTGAATACTTGAATGGAAGCTATTTTTGTATGAGAACTCAACTAATAGAAGGTGTTGATCCCATCCACATTTAAATTTCATAGATCATGTTCTCAGTATGTACTCAAGTGTTTGAATAGTCTTTTTAGATTGGCCATCAGTTTGGGGGTGATAGGCCATACTAAAAATCAATTTTGTACTCAAAGCATGTTGAAGACTTCTCCAGAATTTTGCTGTGAACCTTGGATCATGATAAAAAATGATAGAAAGTGGCACTCCATGCAACCTCACCACTTCCTTAATGTATATCTTGGAAATTTAGTCAAGAGATAAGTCTTATTAGATAGAAATAAAATGGGCTGTCTTGGTCAGATGATCCACTATAATCCATATCGCATTATTTCCTTTAGATGTTTTTAGGAGACCAGTGAAAAAATTCATAGTGATATTGTCCCACTTCCATGCTAGTTTGGGTAGTGGTTGTAATACCCCTTTAGGAATTTTTCACTCTTCCTTCACTTGTTGACACACCAGGCAGCTTGTAGTGTAGTCGACTATCTCCCTTTTCATGTTATCCCACCAAAAAATATCACAAAGGTCCCTATACATTTTAGTGCTTCTATGATGTATAGAGAATGTAGATCCATGTTCTTCATCCACCATCTCCTTTATTTCTAGAATATATGGAACACATAGCTTTGTACACAATTTTAGTACACCTTTTTGATCAATATTGAACTCCAAAAACTTCCTATTATTCACAACCTCTATATTCTTATATAACAAAGGATCTTCTCTTTGAGATTTCTTGATCTTCTCTAGAAACGATGGTTGAGAAATCATTTGGGATAGGTTCGATGATGTCCCTTCCCTTACAATTCCCATGTCCAGTTTTACTAGGTCTTTTATCAAAGGATCTCCTTGAATCCTCATCATTGATAGAATAATAGGATACTTCCTACTTAATGCATCAACGAATTTGTTTTCTCTTATGGGGTGATAATGAATCGAACAATCATAGTCTTTAAGAAGTTCCAACCATCTCCTCTATCTCATTTTCAATTCTTTTTCATTAAAATATACTTCAAACTTTGGTAGTTTATGTATATATCACATTTCTCCCCATAATGATATCGCCTCCATATCTTCAGATAAAAAACAACTAAAACTAGCTCCAAATCATACGTAGGATAATTTTTCTCATGAGCCTTTAACTGTCGAGATGCATAAGCTATCACCTTTTCATTTTACACGAGGATTCACCCAATCCCTTTCATATATGAATCTCTAAAAACAATGAATCCTTCTCCGATATAGGGTAGAGTTAACATGGGTGCAATAACCAATCTCTTCTTTATCTCTTGGAAACTTTTATCACACTCCTTTTTCCAAATGAACTTAACCCCTTAATGAGTTAACTTGGTTAGTGGATTAAAAAGTCATGAAATGTTTTTTCAAAAATCTCCTAAAATATCCCGCTAAACCAAGGAAACTATGAATACCAATTATTTTTATAGGATGATGCCACTCCTCCACAACCTTTGTCTTTGTAGGGTCAACTAAGATTCCTTCACTAGTTATAATGTGCCCCAATAAAGCAAATTGCTATAACTAAAACTCAAACTTGATGAACTTTCCAAATAACCTCTCCTTCCTTGGAGTTTTTAGTATCACCCTTAGATGATCCTCATTCTCCTTGCGACTTTTGGAATATATCAGAATATCATCAATAAAAACTACCAAAAAGTTATCAAGGTAGTCCTTAAATACTTTATTCATAAAATCCATAAAAATAGTAGGTGCATTAGTCAATCCTAAGGGCATAAAAAAACTAATAATTCCCATATCTTGATAAAAAAACGGTATTTGGAATATCTTCTTTATTCACCCTCAATTGATAATAACCAGATCGAAGATCTATCTTAGAGAATAATTGAGCCCCATGAATCTAGTCAAATAAATAATCAATTCTTGGAAGAGGGTACTTTTTCTTTACCATGATCCCATTAAGTTCTTTATAATCAATGCATAACCGCATTGATCCATCCTTCTTCTTCATAAAGAGATCATGTGATCCCCAAGGAGACACACTTGGTTGGATAAACCCCTTATCCAAAAGATCTTGGAGTTGTTTCTTTAATTCATCAAACTCTACATTTTCTATTCTATATGGAGTTTTTGATATCGGCTTAGAACCATCCATGAGTTCAATGAAGAAATCTACCTCTCCTTCTAGGGGAGGTATAGAAAACTCCTTAAGAAGTACATTAATGTATTCCTAAATTATGGGAAAATTTTCTATTCTTATACTTTCATCCCCTTCTTTATCTCCATCGATCAACTCCATAAAGAAGGATATGGGTGGTTCTTCTAGACAAATATCAGGTCGATATATCTCTCCTTTTAAGATAAATTTAGGTTTTCCACTCAAGACTACTAATATTTCCTTGATTATACATTTTATCTTAGCATTATAATTTGAGATTCATTCCATCCCTAGTATAGTGTCGAATTCCAACATGGGAATGACTAATAGATTTACGATAAGGTTGTGCTCGCCAAAGTAAATACTATATTTTCTATACACCGATGAAGCTTGGATAATCCCACCAGGATTCTTGACTAATAACTCTACTTCTAGCACTCCAGGAATTGATTCTATATTCTTTGAAAACTTGAAGTAAACAAAGGAATGCATAGAGGAGGTGGAGAATTGGCAGTTGAGTCACCTGTCTCAGCCCCTTGACACAGTGATGCACCTTATGGCTTCTCTAGTACTCTGTGATCCACCTTCCGGCTACTCTGGTGCTTTCCGTGATGCACTTTTGGATGCCCTGATTCACTTTGTGATGCGCTTCGCTCTTTCATTACTACTCCTATGTCGCACGGATGCTGAGGTTTGGGGCTCGATCTAGTTCATCTCTTTGAGGATTTATTTGAATAACTTTGGTGGGTTCACTCAGATGATTGGTGTGGATCTGTTTTGGATTCAAGAGGAAGAGATGATATCATTCTTATCTAGATGTTGTTTTTCTCCGTTGTATTTTCAATATGGCTATTTATGAACTTGCAATAGTCTTGGATGGTTTGATTCTTTTGGATTTCTGAAATCAACTCATGCTTTGGTCCTTGTCTAGTTGAATTTGGTGCGGTACATGTAGGTGCTGCTGGGCGGGTGACCTTGAAGGAGGGATGGGTGTATTGATACCCATTTTCAGCCATCTGTTCTTCTCAATAGATGGGAACCCAACTTTTGAGATCTTGCATAGTTTGAACTATCTGGTTTTTATTACATCTGGTTGGAATTATAGTGATTTTTTTGCTACTTGTTGGGTGGGAGGCTTGAAATAGGGATAGGTGTACTGGAACCTATCACCTAGACCTCCTTCCTCATCCTTGTGGAAGGAGGGGTGCTCTGCCACATTGTGTTTCCAGCACAACATAACTTCTTAGCAGAGAGGCAATATCTCACCATTAACATACTCAGCTGTTGCATTTTTCTGGAGGGGGGGGGGAACGAGACTTGCATAGAAGATTGTTTGATTTTAGTTTTCCTTTGATCATTCTGTACCATGCAATACCTTCAGGGTTTCTTTCTTCTTGGAATTTGTGCCAATGATTTGTTTGGGATCCCCCTAACCCATTTTCAAAAGGGGTTCCTTGTCTTTTTCATTCAATAAAAGGGGGCTTGACACTCAACCCTTTAAGAAAAATAATGTGTATAACTATAATCCAATAATGTACTTTCTAGATTTGAGAGAACAATGAGAGTACCCTCCACCACATCATTTGGAGCTTCAACTTTAGCTGTTGTGATATAAAAAGTATGACTTTTCTCACTTGGCCTATGCTGAGGTTTATGGTGATTCACCTCCACTAGCATCAAATTTGGACAGTGATCGACAAAGTGTCCAAGCACTTTAGGAAAAGCCTGAACCATCTTCCCTTTGTCATTAGTGTTGAGAATTTTAGGCTTTACCTTACTACAATAGTTTTTAACAATATGGAATTCTCTTCCACACTTGTAATACTTCCCACTTTCGAGCATGCAATTACCTGAAGGCTTCTTCCCACATTTGTTACATGTGGAAAGTTTCACTTTCTTTCATCCGATTCCTTATTCAAAGTTCCTCCCCAAGTTTGGATCTAAATATATCTTCTTTTAATTTGACCTGTGAGACCACTACATCTCCCCGAACTCTAGTTCAACTTTCATAGTACTCCTCAAGATCTCCTCATAGTTTTCATAGTCTCATTTGGAAACATTCTTCCATAGATTAGGTCTTAGTCCACTAAAGAATCTACCAACCTTCCTATTAGGATCCATGAAAAAGATAGAGTTGTAACAAGAAAGTCTTGTGAAGTTCATATCATAGCTTCCCACAAATTAATTTTCCTTCTGTTTCATCTTTAATAATTCCTTCTCCATTTTCATTCTCATCAAATGAGGGAAATAATTATTAAAGAAGATTCCTATAAACTCTTCCCACTCACTAGCTTTAATCTCCCATCTTGGCCTAATGTTTTTAATCAGTTCCCACCATTGATCATCTTCTCCCTCTAAATGGTACACAACCAAAGTAAATTTATCTTGTTCTAAATAATTAAGTACATAAAATATATTTTCTATTTATCTTACCCACTATTCCTGAATCAATGGGTTGGTAGATCCACTGAGCGTTAGTGGTCGTTGATGCCTAAAGGACTCAACAAAAAGTTTTTCCCTTCATGGTGAAACCATTATCTTAGCTTGATTCAAGTTATTTCCCATAAATTGAGTTATTTTATTCATCATTCTCATGAATGTTTCCATTTCGGCTTCCATCGGAGGGTCTTTAGCGCATGGTCCATTGTGCTCACCATTTAAATGGTTCCTCCCATTTCCTACCATTTATTAAAATAAGAGAAACACATTAAGAAACATGTTTATTTTAATAATTTTATAACTCTAAAAGAATTTTATATCTTAAAACATCATGCTTAAATTTTTTATTCATTAAAACAATTACATTTTCTATAAATCCTTTATAATAGTTCATAAAAATCTTGTGATTAACCAAACATATACCCTAGAAGTGTCAAACCAAGAGTGAAATAAAGCTTGTTGTCACACACTAGTTCTCGTTTGATTCTATCTCAAAATGGTGTTTTTGGGTTTTACCCCTAGATACATCTGTGCCAAAGCCACATCCACTTGTTCGTATCGAGACATATATATCTTTATTTGGAAACCACTTAATTAATATTTCACCAAAATACCAGGAAGTTTTCCTATATTTAAAATTTTATCTAAGGTTATTCTTAAATTATTCAAATCCTAATTTCCACAAATAACTAAACCATCCTTTGATACCAACTATGGAATCCTGTCCTTTTATTACATAACTTTACACAACATTTTACAAATAGAGGTCCTTTTAAAGTTCAGTGTATTGGAAATAAGCTATATAATACATGAGAACATATAACATTATTTTAAACCACTTGAATGAATCCTTAATTGGTTCATCCTAAATACAATTACCAGATATCATAACCCAAGGACATACATCAAAGGAAATGGTGAGCATAATACCTAGTAAGGGAAAACAAGGGAAACAATTTACATGTGATAATGAGGTAAAATAATAAGAACATGAGATATAATGATAATACATGATAAAGAGGCATATAATAAAATTAATAAAATGAATATTAACATGGAAATATGGATACAATATTTAATTGAGTCATTGATAAGTATATCACCAAGGTTTTTCACTGAGGTGTCATAAAAATTACCATGGTTATTCACCAAGGTATCGTAAAACTTGTCATCTCTAGAGATTAAATTCTTTACCCAATGCATTGGTACGATATTAGGGTACACCCTTCATATGTCTTAATTATTGTGAGAAAAAAATATCATAATAAAACATTTCATAAATAACCCATGTAGAATAAAAGAAACAGTTTTCATTTCAAAATCACAGTGTTTTAGAAAGTGCTTAAAAATAAGATCCTTTTTTCATTTTAAACCCTTGAAAAAGGAAAGTGGGTTTCATGTATGTTAATACTAGAATAAAATAGATAATTTGAATATATATTAAAATAAACATATAGAATAAATTGTTTTGGGTATTCAAGAAATAAAATAAAATAATTTCTTGAGAAAAATAAAGAAATTTTGAGAAGTAAAATCGACAGTATAACGTGTATAAAACATAGTTTTAGAAAACATTAAAAAGAGAGAGGTCAAGGGTCTCGCATTAATAAAATAATCTTAATATAGTAAAGTAATATAATAAAATGGAAAAAATAACATGGTATGGATATTTTAAAGACATACCACATAAAAAAGAGAACTTTAAAGTAAAAGAGAAGTTGAGATTGCCCTTATGAAATTTGGAAGCCTAACGGCGTCACTTAAAAATTCATAAAATGTAATGATGAGAAAAAAAGAGTCTCTCATAATTTTTAAATAATATGGATAGTAAGGGGGATATGGAATAACATATCCCAACATAAGAAAATGGAAATTAAAAGGCATAACATAAAAATGAGTGATTGATTAAAAGAAGAGGGTGGTTGATTCCCTTACCTTGGAGAGTGTTCCTAAAACTTGAGGATTGAAACCTTGGGGACTTGAGGACACCTTGTGAGGACTCCCTGGGAGGTAAAAATATCATATATTCATTTAGGATGATTTTTTAATGAAATTAAATTAAGGAACTGGTGGGTATTTAAAGAAAAAGTGAGGGTTTTTTTATTAATTTCCTTGGAAACCTCATTGGTGGTATTTGCAAAACCATGGGATTTACCATGGTATTTTCCCATAGTATTGGCCACTTGGGACACATATTGAGTTAATTTAACACATAAGAGTCTAACATAATTTTAAATTAATCATTACATCATTATTACATAGCTAATATGTCATTAAACTTACCGAACAACTCAAACTGTATTTTTACTATTCATGAAAAACTAAAGTATTTTATAAAATTATCATAAATTCAACCTAACTGAAAATTGATATTATGAATTCAAAAATGAAAATTATTTTATCAAAAAAAATCTCTAAATATGATAAATTTAACTTTTAACTATAAAAATACTTATTTATTAAAAATAATAATAGACATAAAATGCATAGTAAAATTGTATAGTGAAATTTATGATACTTGAAAAACTAAAATTATTTTATCATTTATAATTAAAAATGAGTGTTTTTAAAAAATTATTTAACTACCATAAATTTAATGTCCTGGAACTCTTCGGTCCATTCCTTTGTGAAAATATGATGTTTGAGGTGTTCTGGGAGGTCAAGGTGACTTATTCCTAACACTTAAAATTTTCAGTTCTATAAACAGTGTTTCCAGTTTTGTAAATAGTGCCATCGATGAGACAAATGTGAATGGTTTTATCTGTGAGATATATGTGAACAGTTTCATTAGTGAGACAGATGTGAATAGTTCCATCGGTGAGATAGATGCGAACAATGTCAACGGTGAGATAGATGTGAACAGTGGCATCGGTGAGACAGATGTGAACAGTGCCATCAGTGAGATAGATGTGAAAAATTCCATCAATGATATAGATGTGAATAGTGTCATCGGTGAGACAGATGTAAAAAATGTCATCGGTGAGACATATGTCAACAGTGTCATCGGTGAGACAGATGTGAACAGTTTCATCGGTGAGATAGATGTGAACAGTGCCATCGGTGAGAGAGATGTGAACAGTGTCATCGGTGAGACATATGTGAACAGTGTAATCGGTGAGTCACGTCGATGACTCACATCGGTGAGTCACCTGTTGGTAGGTCATATATCGATAGGTCATCTGTTGGTAGGTTATCTATTGGTAGGTCGTCTGTCGGTAGGTCCTCTGTCAGTAGGTCGTCTGTCGGTAGGTCGTCTGTTGGTAGGTCATATATCGATAGGCCATCTATTGGTAGGTCATCTATCGGTAGGTCATATTTTGGTAGGTCCTCTATTAGCAGGTCATATTTTGGTAGTTCATCTATCGGTAGGTCATCTATCGGTAGGTGCTATAGTATTTCCAGATCAGTTGGTGAACAACGTTTCCAACATCTTACAGTTTCGTCCATTTGAAATTATCTTTAACGTAAAATGTTTTCAAAGACTTTTTTTAAGAGATTTAAGGATGATTAAAATCCCATAACTCCTATCTTAAATTATCTAAGTGTCCGGGTGCCTTTAATCGGTCAAACCGCATAGTCTTGACCAGATCCGCCTTTAATGTAAAATCTAAACCGTATTTAAACTGATGCTCTGCTTAGATTTTCAAAAGGGCCAAGATACATTCTGAATTTCTCTTACTTCTCCCTTCTCTTGGTGTGAGGCACCCCGAACCTTTTTTCCTAAGGAGTTGTGTGATTGTGCTATCCTTGGATCGTTTCTCCTTGGAGTTTTTCCTACTGCATGCTCACCCCCTGTATTGGTGCAACTAGGAAGTGTCGATCCATCTTCAATATAAGGTATGTTATACCTATTTTATTCTTCGTTACTCGATATGTTTCCTAACATTCTCCTTTTTGTGTTAAAACATGTGATCTACATGTTTCTAGTGGACCTTTCTTGGGTGTTGGTTGATGCGGTTGTGTTGCGGCGTCCTCAGGTGGACGCAGTCGTTGTAGGAGAGGTGATTGTGATCCATTATGTTGGTCCGTTCTCATGAAAAGAATGTCATAAACCTTTTGAGGTAGGGTATTTGTGGATTCTCTATTCTTTTAAGTATAATCATAGAGTTAGAATGTTTTATCCACTAGATCACAATGAAATTGACATAATAAATACTTTAACTGGATTAAAGAATTGGTATCAATTGCTTAGGGATGTTATTACCTCTTGATTTGCTAGATTGTGTGATATCTATGCTTTTATTTTTTAGCATTTCATTATTGATGGAAATTCTTAAAGAACGTAATGACAAGATTAATTATAAATTAATTGGATAAAGATAAAGAGGCATGTTTAAGGAATCTGGTTGTTGTTGTTGTGCTTGGTGATAATCAAATGGATACAGTTATGCATGTTTAATTGAATTGGTTAATTCAATGTGTAATAAAGGACTGGTTGTTCAATAAATATAATGCCTTGAAGTATTTTGAGTTACCCTCTTTCTTTTAAATTCCAAGTGCCTTATGATTTGGAGCTGTGAGTGCTCGTTTTGTGTGAAGGCTGAATGTCTTATTTAGGTCCCAGAGCCTAGTTGGTATGTTGTTTGTTTCCTGCTGCTTGTGTTGTGGTGTGATCCTGGGATGACTAAGCATGGAGGGATGTTGTGGTATGTGGGGTTAGGGAGGCCTACTAGTGGTGGCAGTAGTTGATTCCTAGAGTGGTGAGGTGCATCGGTTTATGCATGTGGGTGTGAGGGAGGACACCGGGGATGATGGAACAGGTTGAATATGGGCTTACTCGTTGATATGAAAGTGGTTGATGTTGAATATGATGTTTGTTTATCTACTTTAATTTCCCCACTGCTTGAGAATGATGTTCTTTCTTACCCTCCTTCTAAAAGAGGTGAAGATGCACAGGGTATGCCACGTGCTTTCCGTGTTTAGCTTCTCGAGGATGGCTGGGCCTGCGCTCCAGCTATAGGTGGAAAAGACTCGATGGGTAGTTCATCTACTCACTTTGTTAGGCCCCTTGTGTTTGGAAGCTTAGAATTATTTTCTAGAATACCTAGAATTATGGACCGGTGATAATGCCGTTAATAAATGATTGAATAAATGGGGTTGGATCTTGTTGGGATGCAATGTCGAGGTTACAATTTAAAGGAACTATGGACTTGGTTTGGTTATGCCTACAGGGCATGGAACTTTGTTGTGATGATAAATAAATATAATTTGGAAATTATAATGGTTAATTAATGGTTAAATAATTAATTAATGTAAAGTTAAACTGATAAAAAGGGATAAAGTAATATAATGAAGGTCTTTAAATGGTTGCGTGCTTATAAGCTACCTAGTCTTAGCAGTGGCAGCCGGGAGTCCGAGAGACTTTAGATACAGTTGAGTCTAAGACTAGGTTATTCCCATAGTGTGGTTGTGAGATATATTATATTATGTAACTTTTGTGTTTCTATATTATACTCCACCATTCCAGTTAGGGAAATTGACACCCCCGGGATTCTGAGTCATGGGGTTTTTCCCCAACATCCTGATGGGAGGATGGATTATTGACTACCCCTTTGACCCTCCTCTCTTCTCTTGGTAGTTACTTGTGCTGGTAGTCATAATGGTTAGTTTTCCCCATATATGTGTGTATAGGGCTATAATGGATTGTGGTTATTCATACACATATATTTTGGATATAGTTTTCTATGGACTACTATAGGTGTAACGTGTATAGGTTGTGATTTATTAAGGATCTTTACTCGGTTTATGGGGTGTATTGGATTGAGGTATAATAACTGAAATATGATACATGTTATATGAGCTGTGGTGGATCTTGGAAACTACTTGGTTACTTTTGGTTGTGTGGTTGTGGCGGTGAGTTGCACGAGGTTCATGTTGTGTGCAAAGATCCAAATTGTTATGAATACAATTCCCTTTATTTTAATTAAATGCCTTATGTATATAGAAAACACATGCACTCATTTTGTTTTATTATATACAATTGGTTTTAAATGATCATTATTTATCCTTACCATTGATAATATAACTATTTAATAATGATCACATGACTAGTATAAATATAGGGTTTTAAAAAATCCTTTTGACACAGACAAAGGAAGTGATGATCTCAACCAGTAGGATCGTACCCTATGAATCCCATTTATCATAGCTTCCATGTGAGATATTATTTCTAGGATTTTACCTATACTAATACCAAGTCGAGATCCAATAACTTTAGCATGAGAAAAACCATTTACGGGAGAATTTCAATCTCATCGAGATCACAGACCAAACCATGTTCACCGAACGACCCCATGAAAGCCCCACCATCGCACATATTACTCTTAGGGAATATGCTGGTTTAATAAAGGGATATGTAAAAAGACCATATCATTATGATTATGTGCACTATTTTTGTATATAATAATGAATATACTTTCATTCTATTATTGTTACTTTGAAAATGATTTTTAAAGCACAAATAACATTTTTGGTTAATATTTGAATTTAATTAAGAAATCTATTTTGATGAATTAATGGATTTTTAATTAAATAATATTTTAATAAAATATTATTATTAAATTAATTTTATTAATTATAAATGATAGTATAATTTTTATGAAGTCAATTGTAATTTTTATTAAGGCTTGAAAACTGTTTTTATCAAAACCCGTCAATTTTCAATAAATGTCAGTTTTTATTTTAAAAGTGAAAATTCACATATTTAGAAAATTATTTAGATAAAATGAATATTAATTTTTTAATTAGGATGTCACAATTATCTAATAATGATTTTTTCATCATTTTCCGAGACAGTCAATTTTTTAGGTAAAAAATTAAACACCGTACAAATATATAATGTGTTTTATGACATTATAATGACCCAATGATGATGTAATAAAATACTATAAAAGGTATATTCAGACAAATATATGTTTTTAATTTAAAATAATGTAATTTTATGTTTATTTTATTTATTTTATAAAGCCTCAGTAAATCCTCGAAGACATATAAAATATTTTAAGATTTTAAAATCATTTCCCTGAAAGTGTGACTCACCTCCACATAATCAAGGGAAATATTTTAATATCTCAGTCCCTTAGTCTTTTAAAATAATTTATACCACTCCCCTTTTTTAGAAACCATGGGAAAAAACCATGGTATAGTTTGTGGTTTTGAATATTTTAGTGTGTAGGGTCCAAAACCAAAATAATAAAGAATCCCCTCACCTTTCCTATATAAACCCACCCAAGAATCCATTACTCTTCACTAAAGATATTTGAATATATACCACCCTATGCCCCCTAATCCCTAGAGTCCTTACAAGGCTCCCCTAATCTCCCAATAATCCTCTCCCAAGCCTTTGGGATTACACATCCAAGTAAGGGATCCTCACCTTTCTCTCTTCCTTTCAATTAAATGACCATGTTTGAAATTAGTCATTTTAATTTAAATTGGTTAAATTTTCATCCTTTTATATTAAATTACCTAATGTACATCTGATGTTATTTCAATGAGGGATCATTTATCCTTCCCCCATTTAGACCCTTACCTATGCTGTTACTATGCCAAAATTCTGTAAGAGAATCCTCTCTTCTCATTTCCATTTCAAGCACTTCATTTGTATTTTGAATATTAAATTACATATAACATGTTGGGTTATTATGTTCCATTATCCTCTCACTACCCATTTCGTGTATAAATGATGAGATACCCCTTTCTCTCTCATATACCCATTTTATGAATTTCCATATAACGCCGTTATGCTGCCGAAATTGCACCATGTTTTTCCATGCCAAAATCATCGTGTAGTGAATACCATACCCATTCCTCTATCAAGGGTATTCACATTTATTCACATATACTCATTTATTTGGGACTTACATGTATGTATTCCAAATTCTTAGATCATGTAATAAATGATGATGTTTAATTAATACATGTTATATGATCTATGTGACACACTTAAGCATGATATTGAAATGATTATGAAGGGTACACCCTAATAGCACTCCAAATCATTGGGTAATATTTAGTATCCTAATATATCATATTGGGATAGGGGTTTTCCTGATTCCTTTATAGGAATTTTTTCCATCATGTTGGGACAAGGGTTTACCTGATTCCTTTATGTTAATGATACAGTGTTTTAAGTTGTTGCCACATTTCCATGTTATAATAATCATGCTATATCATTCCTTTATGTTCATGTTTCACTTATGATCCATTGATATTACTATTTCCTAACATGTATTTTATTATTCATTTTATTCCTTTTTTACTACCTTACTGGACTTTATAGCTCACTCTTTTCTTATGTATGTCCTCAGGTTATCCCAAGCAATTCTAAGTACAAAGGAATGTTGTGGTCATGTAAGATAAGATTTCAATAAATATGTGTATTTCATGTTTTAAGTTGTTATGTAATGTTACTAAGCCCCAAATACACTAGACCTCTCAATCTTCTGGGTTGTAATAAGTGCAAGTTTATGTAATAAATCATGTTTACGCATGTAATAAAGACTAGAGCTGTTATAGTTGGTATCATAGGGCATGTTTAGTTATTTTTAGGAGCATGATTAGAAAAATCCAGTGAAATACTTAGGGATAAGACCAAGTATAAGAAAAAAAATCTCTAAATTTTTGTGAGTATATATTAAGTGTTTTATCAAGAAAATGCATCCCTATCTGGATACAAACCAATAGAGGTGGGTCTGGAATAGATGTATCTAGGGGTAAAAACCAAAAACACCACTTTGATCTAGACTCTAACAAGAACTGGTGTATGATAAAGGGTCTTGATTCACTCTTGAATCGACACTCCAGGGGGATATGCTTCAGTAAATTCATAATCTTAGTACGAACCATTATTAAGGGAACACAAAAATTCCTCTAAGAATATATGTTAGGAAGTAGATCATGTATAAATTAGATCAAATCTTAGAAATTCATAAGTTAAGGAGATAAATATAATATATAAGTTATCACTTTATGTCATTATATTCCCCTCTATGTGTTTAAATGTTTAAAATATTTACCCCTAATTTTTCCTTTTATTCTATCCAATGGCCGGTAATAGGAGGAATCAGGATAACAACTGATGTAAAGATCAATGTGATGAATTTTCTAATGAGATAACCAATATGATGGGAGAGGGAATCACAAACTTTTTCACAATACTCTCTTAATTAACTCAAGTTTTGAATAGAAATCTGGATCAAGAGGAACATTCAACCCCCTAATAAAGAAAAATTCACAATTGAGCGATTCATGAGAAAAAGGACTTCTACTTTAAATGATTCATATGATCCCTCAATCACCGAACAATGGATCAAATCCATTGAGAAGATATTATCCATCGTTCAATGTTATGAATAAGAGTAGGTTCTTCTGGATACTTATCATATGGTGGGTGAAGCTGATCAATGGTGGAAATTGATCAAAAATATGAAGCTTGAGGAGGAGATCGAGGTTATGGGATGGAAGGATTTCTAGAAAATGTTTTTTGATAAATACTTTCCCTGTACCCTTCATCTTAAGATGGAAAGATATTTCCTTGTACTCAAGCAAAAGGAAAATGAGTCTATTGGGGTGTATGAGGAAAACTTCACTAGACTTTCATAGTATGCCTCTAGTTTTTTCGTTACCCCCGAATGTAAGGTTGATCGCTTCTTTGGTAGGCTAAAACTGAGCCTACAAAAATCCTTGGCGATCCATGAATTTCAAAGATATGAGGGGATTGTCCTATGTGCCCTCAAAGTTGAAATGGAGATAAGATAATCTTAGGGGTATCATGGGGATAAGAAGCGGAAAGTGGACTTTTAATTCTAGTGGTCCGATGGATAAATCCAATGGTGCTAAAAAATTGCAGCACCCCTCTTGTCAAAAGTGTGGAAAGAAGCATCCTGGAAATTTCCTAAATGGGATGAGGAAATGCTTTAGGTGAGGGAAGGAAGGGAACCTAGCTAGAGATTTTCAGCAAGAAAAACCCACTACTGTGATAGAGGAAAGGAATGATCTATTTGATCCTAAACGCATTTTTCATTTCTACAACTACAAAGAACTAGGGTACTTTGCAAACCAGTTCCCTAAGACAAGGGTTTTCGGAGGCAACCAACAACCTCTAAGGCAACAAGGGTGATATTTTTCCATCACTACCACCAAAGTGAATCTCGACAATTAAGTGGTGATAGGTACGCTAGTTATTCATTCATGAATAGAAAATGTACTTTTTTATTATGGTTCTACGCATTCTATTATATCCCAAAAGTTTAGTATAACAATCCAAACATCACCACAAAGAATAGAAGTAGATATTTGGGTAAAAACGACAAATGGGGAAATTATTGCATCCCATGAATATAACTCCTCCCCTATCACAATTTGTGGATTGAACTTCCTAGTGAACCTCATCATACTTACCTTGGTGGAATTTGATGCAATTCTTGGCATGGATTGGATTTCCCTATATAGAGCCAACATAAATTTTTGCAAGAGGGAAATCACTCTCCATATGGAGAATAGACCCATGATTCTATACAAGTGTAAGGAGGAGGATGAATCTTATTTAACACCATCATATCAAGCATGGATATTACTTCCCTATGATCACACATATCTTTCTCATATGATTGAGTCTAAGGAAGGAAACATCCTAAAAAATATGCCTAATGCGAGGGAATTCACTGATGTGTTTCCCGAGGAATTTCCCGGTCTTCCTCCTAGAAAAGATGTTGAATTCTCAATTGATCTTATACCTGTGACATTACCAATATCCAAGACTCCATATAGAATGACTGTTGTGGAGCTTGAGGAGATAAAGAAACAACTACAGGAGAATCTGGATAAAAGATTTATACACCCAAGTGCTTCACCATGGAGTGCACCGGTCCTCTTCATCAAGAAGAAGGATGAGTCAATGTGCCTTTTCATTGATTATCGTGAACTCAAAAAAATCATGATAAAGAACAAGTATCCTTTTCCATGAATTGATGACTTATTCAATCAACTACGTGGATCACAATACTTATACAAGGTGGATCTGCGGTCTGGATATTACCAAGTAAGGGTGAAGAAGGAGGATATTCCCAAAACTGCTTTTCGTACTAGGTACAGACACTATGAATTCATATTAATTCCATTTAGACTCACTAATTCTCTAGTAATCTTAATGGACTTGATGAATAAAGTCTTTAGATATTACCTCGATAAATTTGTGGTAGTCTTTATAGACGATTTTAGAATATACTCAAAAACCAAGGAGGATCATGAGGAGCATCTGAGCACTGTGCTAGAAACCTTGAGAAAGGAGAATCTCTATGTAAAGTACAACAAGTGTGAGTTCTGGTTGAAGGAAGTCTCATTCTTTGGGAATATCATATCAAGCAATGGGATATCTATAGATCCTTAAAAAAATCAATTGAGGTATGGACGAGGCTGACATTAGTGATGGATATCCAAAGAATACTAGGGTTAGCTAGATATTATCGCCGATTTTTGAGAAATTTATCATGATTGTCAAAACCTCTTACCAAGCTAACTCAGAAGGGAGTCAAATTTTCTTAGAATTATGAATGTGAAGAAAGCTCCCTGGAGTTGAGGAAGAGGCTTATCAGTGCCCCTGTGCTCACACTACCTACAAGTGGGGAGAATTTCATAAACTTCAGCGATGCTTTGAAGAAGATCATGGGATGTGTGTTGATGTAGAATGAAAAAGTCAATGCCTATGCCTCAATGAAATTGAAAATCATGAGCAAAAATATACCATGCATGATCTGGAGTTGGCAGTGGTGATATTTGCATTGAAAATATGGTGGAATTATCTCTTTGGGGAGAAGTGTGAAATATATATGGATAAAAAAAGTCTCAAATATATATTCACATAGAAATATATGAATATGCATCAATGAATATGGTTAGAGATCATAAAAAATTACAACTTCTCAATCCATTACCACCCTGGGAAATAAAACAAGGTCGTAGATGATATAAGTATAAATGACCCAATAATTATATCATTGATGAGAATTGAAAAGGATCCAATATTCTTAGATTTGATGAATATGGACAGGGGAATCCTAAATATGGGAACATCATCAATCCTTTCACAAATGATTTCTCAACCATCTCTTTTGGAAAGGTTAAAGGGTGCTCAAAAAGATGATGTGGGAATTCAAAAGAAAGAGGAAACTATTAGAAAAGGGAAATCCTTAGAGTTTAATGTTAATGAATAAGGAATTGTGAGATTTGTGTCAAGACTATGTGTTCCATCAAATCCAGAGTCAAAGAAAGAACTTTTGGATGATGCACATAGTTCTAATTTCTCCATTCACCGAGGAAACACAAAGATGTATAGAGATATATGGGAGAATTATTGGTGGGATAACATGAATAAGGAGATCACTAAATATACATCAAAGTGCCTGGTATGTCAATAAGTGAAGGCTGAGAGGAAGAAGTCTAAGGTGATGATGAAACCATTACCCATACCAACATGGAAATGGTAGAACATCACCATGGACTTTGTTAGTGGACTTCCAAAGACATCCAAAGGAAACGATGCTATCTGGGTTGTTGTAAATCATCTTATAAATACTTCACACTTCATTGCAATTTCAGAGGATTTATAATTGGATAAAATAGCACAGACATACATTAGAGAAGTGGTAAGGATACATGGAGTACCACTATCGATTATGTCCTATTGAGATCCAAAATTCACCTCTAAGTTCTGAAAGAGTCTCCAATATGTTCTAAACACTGAGTTGAACTCCAACACGACCTATCACCCTCAAACTGATGGCCAATCTGAGTAGACTATCCAGAAACTTGAGGAAATGTTTAGAGATTTCTCAATGGACTTCAAAGGTGGATGAGACCAATGTCTTCCTTTGGTGTAGTTATCTTACAACAATAGTTTCCACTCAAGCATCCAAATGGATCCTTATGAAGCCCTTTATGGGAAGAGGTGCAGAACACAATAATGTTGGGATAAAGTTGGGGGATAAAAACTTCTAGGTCCGGAAATGGCCGAAGAAATGGTGGAGAAGGTTAAGACCATCCAACAACACATCAAAGCTGCCTAGAGTCGAAAAAAGTGCTATGCTGACAATTTGTGTGTTTACTATACCCTCAGTGTTAGTCTCCAACCCGGGACCTACTGGAGGTGGGAATCAGAGGTCCTTATCTCTCTTCTCACATTTCCAGCCTAATATGGGCACACTTTATGGGGAGGGGTTCATGAAAATAAACATTATTAATAATACCCTAGTTTATTATAATAATTATATGTTTCCTAAAAAGTACAATTTCTGTCTGAAAAATAAATTTATCAAAATCCATATCAATTTTATTAATAAAAAATATTATTAAAATACAAAACATGGAACAACAATTTCATTAATAAAATGGGCTTACACTTTATGTAACTAAGGCCTTGAAACATAACCCCTTATAACACCCATGTAAAACCTAAGGTTAAGGTGTATGATAATGATAGAATCATTGGGAGGCTCAGACGACATTGTCCAAGCGTTAATTTTCACTAACTTGAACTTCTCCCGTAGGCAATTTCTTTCAAGCTTCACTTGTTGAAGCTTAACTTGGACTTGGTTTAGAGTGATGCCTAGTGATGCTACCTCCCACCCAAGCTCCGACAAATGGGATCCGTATAGAAAAAATCTACTGGATGAGGCCATCAACTTTTCTATCTTAATTAACTAACCACTATCATTTCTATTTATAATACCAATTATAACGTTAAAATTATTATTAAGGGTATTACTTCCAATGGTCATATTACGGTCGAAACCCAAAGGTCACATTTCAATTATACTCACTTAATTATTAATAAGATATAGTTTTGTTGAGTATAAAATAATATAATACACATTTTTAGGAAACATTTATCATTCAAAAAGTTTGGGTTGTTATAGTATGTATTGAATGGAAAGATCTATTCATGACAGTTGGGTAGTGTTTACAATATAAAAACTGACAATACTATGATATGACATAGAATATTGGGGCATGTAATCTCCAAATTCTTAGAGGAACCCAACAAACAAGGATTTTTAAGTGACATAAAAACTTTTAATCTTTCATTCTATAAATATTGTGGGATGGGAAAAACTAAAAGGGTGAGTTTCAATAGGTCCTCCTTCAAAGATGTCATCACACTTTAATACAACCATTCATATTTGTGGGGTCCATCAAGGACCAAATCTCATAGTGGATGAACCTATTTCATCGCTTTAATTTATGATTTATCCAGGAAATTTTGGACTTACATCCTAAATAATAAATATGATGTTTCCCAAACCTTGAAAAAATATAAAGCTTCAGTTTAAAATCAAACTAGAAATAATATTAAAACCATAAGAACATATAATGGGATAGAGTATTTATCTACAAAGTTCATTCAATATTGTGAATATGAAAGGATTAAAAGGCACAAAATTGTTAGGGAAACTCCCCAATAGAATAGCCTAGCAGAGAGGATGAATAGTAATATACTTTAAAGAGTCCATAACATGCTTGCATGCTTAGGCCTCCCCAAATATTTTTGGACTGAGGCCAATAGCACTACTGTTTACTTTATCAATAGGTATCCCTTATCTATGAATAAGTTCAAAACTCTTGAAGGGTTGTTGATTGGAAAGACCCCATCTTACTCTTACTTAAGAATTTTTGGGTCTACAACCTATGCTCATGTCAAGACCGAAAAATTAGAACCAAGATCCCTCAAATGCATTTTCATTGGTTATCCTGAGGGATTTAAGGGATACAAACTCTCGGTAGATAAACTAGGATACAAGAAGTGCATTATTAATAGGGATGTGGTATTTCATGAATCATATTCTCCTAAGACTAATACTGCCAAATATGGAAGTATTGAACCAATCCTTGATAAGGCTGATGAATTTGAGCCCCCAGCTCACCTTGAGGCTAATGTTCAACCTATTCCAGATCCTCCTCATCCAATTGATGTGGTTGACTCTGAGTCCATTTTCAGTTCATATTTAGATTCTGAACCTCTTGTTACTCATCAAGATTATTAGTTGACCCGTGACAGGCAAAGGAGAGTCCCCAGACCTCCTTCCCACTTTATCCAATATGATATGGCTTCATATGTCTTTCATGTGTCCCAAGATCTTATTTATGATGATCCTAAATCTTAAAGGAAATATTTAAAATAAAAGACTCAAATAAGTGGGTCTTTTCCATGAATGAAGAAATTCAATCCTTAAGAAAGTTCCACACATATGATGTTGTAAAAAAACCAATTAATGCTAAAGTAATTGGTTCCAAATGGATCTTTAAAAGAAAGGAAGACAATGCTAAGGGATGTAAAATCAAATATTAATATAGGATAGTTGACGAGGGATTCCTTTAAAGAGAAGGAATTGATTACTCTAAAATATTTTCCCTAGTTGTGAAGCAATTTTCCATTTTTCTTTTTTTATCTTTTTTTGCTTATAATATAGAGCAATTAGATGTTAAAACAACTTTTCTGCATGGTGATTTGAAATAAAAGATTTATATGAAACCTCTTGATGGTTATCCTACTAAATTCAAACTAAATAAATTATTCCTTTTGAATAAATCTCTATATGACCTAAAATAAGCCTCTAGGAAGTAGTACTTGAAGTTTGATTCATTTATACTAGGTAAAAAGTTCATTAGGAGTCTGTATGATTCTTACGATTATTTTAAATCAACTAAAACCCGCATCATTTATCTAATATTGTATGTCAATGACATGCTCATTATTTACAAAGATATAAATCTAATTTATTATGTCAAATCCCAATTTATTTTTTTGAAATGAAGGACCTAGGTGAATCCAAGAAAATCCTAGGTGTTGAAATCATAAGATATAGAATAAAAAATTACTTTATCTATCTCAACATGATGATGTTTTAAAATTTTTAAAGTGGTACTTGTTTGAAACTCTTAAGCCTGTTAATAAAACTCTTTCACAACATTTTAAATTATCTTTGAATCAATCCCCTACAGATAAATAAGATATTTATTTTATGTATAAAATTCCTTATGCTAACATAGTTGGTAGCATAATGTATTCTATGATTTATACTCAACTTGATATTGCATTTGCTGTCTGCACTTTAAGTAGGTTCATGGACACTACAGGTAAGACACATTGGCATGACCTTAAGTTGATCCCTTGGTATCTTTCTTGTACTTCTAGTATTTATTTGTGTTATGGTAGAAATGTAGATTCTACTAAAATTATCTGTGGTTTTATTGATGCTGACTATGATAGAAATTTTGAAATTCTTAAATCTTTAACTGGTTATGGGTTTACTACATTTGGAGGTTCAATTTCCTAGAAGTGCAACATGAAATATGTTGCTTCACTTTCAAAAATAGAATCTGCATAACTGAGGAAATTTAATAATCCCTGTGGATCAATGGTATGTCTTTTGAACTTAGTATTTATAGTTATGTTATCAATATTTATTCTGATAGACAGTTATTAATTAATTTATCTAAAAATTTAGTTTTCTATGGTATGTATAATCACATAGATATTAGATTACATTTTTTAGAGATGTTGTATAATCAAGAACCACATGCATCAATAAGATACACACTGACATAAACCCAGTTGATAGTTTGACTAAAAGTGTGGTTCTGTCTTAGTTTAAATTCAGATTATATCGGATAAACTTGGTTCCTTTTATATGAACCTTGGTGAAATAAAATCACTAAATTTAATTGAAAATGGTGGAGATTTGTGAATTTAGGCTTCTATTTATTTTCACATTAAATTTACTTTGTTAAATTTCATCTACCATTTTATTCTTATGCATTTAATGTTATTAATTTATAGTTTTATAAATTTATAATTAGTATGGATATATTATGTCTAGAAATGATGAGATTTGTTTCTTTTGGTACACTCTCCTATAATTTGGCCTGCTTAAGTATCAGATACCATGCTAGTGATCCGAGTGCTATTTTGTGCCTTATTACCGGCTGTTGATCCTTCTATCACCCTTGTGATCCTGGACCTTCATGCATTTGTGTGATTTGATTTTGCTTTGCTGGTTTTCTATTTCAAGATGGACCCATGGAGGACTCTCCATGTATGTGTAGTTATGCCATTCAAAATTTTCATAGGGATTTCATCACCCTTTGACCCTTTATTCTCACAATGATTCAATCAACTCCTTCACTGTGGCTACGGTATATTTTCCTCTGGACTCTGGATCTCAAACCCTAATTCTTGGGTTGTCTCAGTGGTAAGTCTCGGGTAGTAGACGGTCTCTTTGGTACACTTTTGGTGTACCGCTTCTATTAGAGCATCAAAACCTACTTCCTTCAGCCTCGACGACACATAGGCCATCACCTGAGCACCTTTGATCCAGATCCATGAGAACTTTGATGATCACTTGTTAGTAGTAATTCCAACGAGCCAAGAATATCACACAAGTGGCGTCTTAAAAGGATCTCAATATCCAGACCCTAATGCGTCTCACACTATAAGTTTCCCTTATTTTTCCTAGTTCTATGTTTTAATTTTGGCACTTCTTTGTAATATAGTTGTTTGTCTTGCTTCACCTTTGTATATTGTAATCCAGTTTCCTTTTTTGAGAATTTAATAAAAATTGTGTGTGTGTGTGGTGTTCTTGCCGTGTAGTAGGACCACTAAGGGTCCAAAGCACGTTAAATCCTCATATTAATTTATTTTCTTACAATTTGTATTCTATTCTGTTATTTTCATTATTGAACCCATAGTTCCAGTTTCAATCTTTCATTGCACTATGGTTGTTTAGAACCATTTTCCCTACCTCCAACCAAAATATTTTTATTTCTATTTTAAGTGTCATGTCCTTGTCAATTAATTATCAATAATCATTTTGGTATGCTCCATCAAAATCACAATGAAATAGAGAATAAACAAAGGATATAAATAATTTAAGCGGGATAAAATCAAGGAAATTAAAATCAATAAGATTCAATGGATCAATATTTTTCTTTTATTTTGAATTTTATTTTTATAGATATGTAATAAATATAGATTTCAAAGATCCTATAATAAATGAAAATAATTTACATGTTCTATTGGAGCTGTTTGTGAAATCTCTATTTTCCCATATTTAAATTAATTATATATTGCATTAAATTTAGAATTTTAAATATGGATTACGTTCATAATTAAATGGATTTAATGAATTTTTTAGATTTTTCCTTACTTTTAATGATTATTTATAATAATAATATCAACAGTGGTATATTTTTGGTAATTAATTATGTTGCGTTGATATTTTTTGAAACTGCCATGCTATCTCTTCATGATTTGAAGAAAGTACCATGCTACCACATTATTTTATTAAAAAAAATCATGAGTGTGATTTTACCTTTTTATGATATTTGAAAATTCAAATTATTTGAATATTTTATGTAGATTTTTTGAAAATAGATTATGTTCTAGATTTTTTGTAATACAAATATTTTATGATAATTTTTGAAATCTAAATATGTTGTGTAATTTTTGAAATCCGATTACACTATCTCACACCTCATGATTTTAGAAATTGAAATCACATTTTATTTATTTATTTTTATTATTAGATATTAAATTGGATAAAGTTACAGTTAAAAAAATGGTTTGATATTTTTTTAAGGACATGAGAATTATTTTATATTTGAATGTTGTTAATTTGGGTATTCATTATTTTCATATTGAAAATTAATCCCATTTATACTGCCATCTAATTGTATAGTTACATGCATTTTATTGTTAAGTTATTTGATAAATTTTAATATATTCTTGGTTTACTTATTCCCTTCTTGAGCCTGTGTATTTGGGTTGTTCCTTTGGTCTGCTTCATAATCATATACCACCTTAGCTATATAGGTGTCCCCTTTATTTTAATACTAACCATTGATGAGTATATCCACCCATTTCATCTTTCCCATCCACCTATTTTCCCATACCATTTCACCACTGGGGTTTCTATTTTGTATATGTTTCGTGGCGATCTCTCCTTGGATATGTAGTTATCGAGTTATGGTTCTGGTAGGGGGTTTCATCAGCCCTGTGACACCTTCATTTGAAAGATAGAACAAATAAAAATTTCTCCTCTCTCTCTCTCATTGTGTGGTGTGCTTCCCGGGGTTTGGCTCTCAAATATCAGAGGCAGTCTTGGTACCTGACGATCTCCAGCATACACTACTGGTGGTTCACCTGTGGTGGAGCTTCAATTTCATGTTTCCTTTAGCCTCGACTACACGTAGGTCTGCTCTTGATATTGTGACGATCCAGATCTGGGAGTTTCTTGATGAGAACCTACTTTAGCAATGACTTCCGGGAGTTGGAACAATGTTCGAGAAAATCCTTGAAGCGACCTGGACAGCCAAACACCAATGCGTCTAGCGTTGTGAATTTACTTTATTTATTTTTTTGACGTTTTTGAAACTTTGGTTGCTGCTTGTTGACGATTTATTCACTCTATATTATACTGTTTCTATTTTTCATTTTACTTGTATCTTGTAACCAGTTTCGTTTTCTTTGAGAATCAATAATACAAGCATGTGTAGGTGGTGTTTTTTTCTTTGAATTAGGTCCCAAAGGTACTGAAGCACATAAATCCGGTGTTCTTTTTCAATATTTTACTTTCCTTTATTTTCATTCATACTAGTTTCTCTATTCTCCTTAGTTTCATTCTGTTTGTTTACATTTGTATCTTATTCATATTTTAATTCTATGATTTGAATATTATATTTTATCATTTTTTTGTTTGGAGATACTTAGATTTATATTTGGGGTTTTTATTCCATCATTACCCCATAAAAAAGTGGTATCATATCCACCCAAATAAACAATGGATTCTTCGAAATATGAAATAGAAAAATTTGGCGACACAAATGATTTTAATTTGTGGTGATTAAAGATAAGAAACTTGTGTCACGAGCTAAGTATCTTAGCACAATGGTTTTCCCGTACAGAACCCCAACCCCTCCTTAGAAGGTGGGTTTAGCTATCCAAATCTTTAAATGAGGTGTGGTTCACTGGTTTTGTCTTACTATGGACTCATCAGGAGAGTGGCCCCAACTCCCAATGAGGGTTGTGTCGGGAATGATACACACCATCTTCCGCATTTTCGGGGTGACTTCCATATCTTCAATAAGGGAAAACCACATGAACCACAACCTTGATGTTCTTACTGTTGTTGGAAAATACCCCCATGATTGAGTCATGAAATTCTCCCACCACCATTCCATTCATGCCCTCATGCATGCAACATTTTTGTCTTGATTGTGACTGTAAAATGGTCTTCTTCCATCCAACCAGATGCCATGCATGGCCAAGGGGATGCTCTTTCCTCGTTGTCACCATCATTGGTCCAACCACTCTCTCTAGGTTGAAAACCATCATGGTTCACCCTCTCTCTTAGGGTCAAAACCACCTCCTTGAAACCCACACTTCATAGTGGCGTTTATGCCACTGAAATTCTCTTGAGCATGACGATCTCTATCATGTCACCTCCATAATAACACCCTGAGACTCCGCTCCCACCACGAAGTTCCAACCATCAACATTATTAAAACATCATGAATAAAACCTACCTCTGATACCACTTGTCACAGGATGAGAATCTCAGTATAATGCTTCACCCATGCGGCACCCCATCCCCCTCCTCAGTAGGCAAGGTTCAACTGTCTATCTCTTCAAATTATGTGAGGTTCATTGGTTTTGTTCTGACATGGACTCATTAGGAGACTAACCCCAACTCCCAACCAGGGTGGTTTCGGGACTGACACACACCATTCTTCACATTGGTGGGGAGACTTTTATATATTCGATAAGGAAAAATAACATAGACCACAAACTTTATGTTCTTACGGTTATGGGACAAGACCCCCGTGATTGGGTTGTGACACCTGTTAGTCCAAAAAGGGCTACAATATACCCTTTGTGGACCGATGAAACCCCATGTATATCTATCTACTGATGGTCAGATAGTGACGACCTATTTAGATGCCCCTCCAGATGTTTTGATGAAAGAACATAGCTCTTTAACCTTGTCTTTAGGTGATAAAGTCCTGCGAGAGGTTTCTTATGAGACTTCCACAACAGGTATTTGGTCTAATATTGAAGAACTTTATATGAAAACATCCTTAATTGGTCATCTACATAAGAATAAAAAATTATATACCTTCAAGATGCATCATGGAACTACCATCCAGACACACCTTAATGAGTTTAATAAAATCCTATTAGAGATAGCCAATAAAAATGTTAATATTGAAGATGAGGAACAAGCCATATACTTTTAATTTATTTAGATAGTTCATATGAACATCTTATTGATGCTATGATGTATGTAAGAGATTCATTGACCTTAAAGGAATTCAATTCTGCCTTACTTTCTCATGATTTGCATACCAAGGCTAAGGTTTAGCTTGAAGCCGAGGGTCTGAATGTGAGTGCTCATTCAGAGTTTCAAGGTAATAAAAAAAGGTAAATATAGGAAGGGAAGCAAGAGTCATAGACAATCATAGTAACATCAGTCTAAACCAAAGCCGAAGGAGGTTAACTGCAACCATTATGGGAAACATGGTCATATTATACCCAAATACCATGATTTGAAATATGGTGGTAAACCTTATAAAGAGTCTAGTGATCATTCTCTCTTTTCCGACCAAGGATATAAAAGTGATGAGGTGTTTTGTGTATCCCGAAATGATCTTTATGCAGATTGGGTCTTAGACTCAGGATGTTCCTTCCATATGTTCCCGGATAGGAGTTCCTTTTCTTGTTTGATTGAGTGAATTGAAGGAGAGTTCGTTCTTAGAAACAATACGAGATGTTTCGTCATGGGTAGAGGTTTTGTTATGCTAGATCTATAAGAACATTATATTATAAACTTATTAGATATGAGATGGGTTCCATATTTACATAGGAATTTGATCTCATTATGTGTATTAGATTAGATAGGATTTAAATTTAAATCTGATTCTGGTTGTCTCAGAATCTCTAAGCGAGATCATACAATTCTTAATGGATCCTTTTTGAATGTGTTATATGTTTTGGATGGAAGAAAACATGTCAAGAAGTCGGAAAAAACCTATGTCACTAACAATGAAAACAATATGCTTTGACATAGGCGACTGAGACATGTGAGTGCTAAAGGGATAGAGGAATCGAGAAAGCAAGGGATGCTCAATCAAGTTTCATCAAGTAACATACCCTTTTGTGAGGATTGTGTCATGGGTAAGTCCAAAAGAGTCAGTTTTCATAGATCCAGCCTTAAAGATGGTCACCAACTTGAGTATGTTCACTCTGATTTGTAGGGAACTTCTAGAACTACCTCCCAAGGTGGAGGCTTCTAATTTTTCACCTTTATAGATGAATTTTCAAGGAAATTCTGAGTTTATATTTTTATAAATAAATATGATTTCTTTGAGGTATTTAAAACTTGGAAAGCCTTTATATAAAATCAATCTAGGAAGAATTTAAAGGCTTTGAGGACTAATAATGGCCTTGAATACTCATCTACTGAGTTCATCAAGTTTTGTGAAAGTGAGGGAATTTTAAGGCATCGAACCATGAGTCACACTCTTCAGCATAATAATCTATCTGAGTATATGATATGTACCACTCCTGAGTAGGTTCGTAGAATTATCAATCTTGCCCAACTCTTTTTTGGAAGAAGGAGGTGTCACTTTAATAGTTTTATTAATCAATAGGTGTACCTCATTTTCCAAAAACTTTAAGACTCCTATTGAGTTATGGAGCAATCAACCCCATCCTAGGAACAAATTTGGGTGTTTGGATGCACTACCTATGCTCATGTTAAAGATGATAAACTTGAGCCCAGGCTGTCAAGTGCATATTCATAGGGTATCCTGAAGGGGTGAAGGGGTATAGGATTTGGGTAGATAAACCTAGTTTTCAAAAGTGTATTCTTAGTAGGGATCTAGTGTTTCAGTATTCTTTTCCAGCTAGATTCCAGCTTCCCACTAATGATAGTGATGATCCTTCTTAGAAGAGGGATCTCATGGTTGATCCTCCCAATGTTAGTGAGTTTCCTATTGAGACTCCTTCTACCTCTCAAGTGCCCCTTTCTCAGCCTGAGTTAGGATCTAGGTACGATTCTGATGATACTCCTGATGATGAAGTTCCTAGTGACATTAGGGGTTATCAGCTCACTATGGATAGGTAAAAGAGAGTCATTAGACCTCCTCATATATACAAACATGCTGATATGCTTACCTTTTCCTTACATATGGTAGTAGATATTGGTGGATAAAATCTCCAAATATACAATCAATCTTTCAATGATAAAAACTCTAAGCAATGAATTTTAGCTATGGAATATGAGATGGAATCCCAAAAAAAAGAACAATACTTGGTCTATAGTCAATAAAACACCTACTTCTAAGGTGATTAGTTTAAATGGATATATAAAATGAAAGAAGAAAATACTATAGGGAATAAAATTAAGTTTAAAGATAAACTTGTATCTAAAGGCTTCCTTCAAAGAGAAGGAATTGATTACTCTAAATTTTTTTCTCCTGTAGTGGAACATTATTTAATAATAATTATTCTTGCTTTTTCTGCCCATTTAAATATGTATATAGAACAAGTAGATGTCAAAACTGCCTTCCTGGATGGTGATTTAATTGAAAAATTATACATTAATCCTACTACTAGTTTTGAACATGAATTTAAAGCTAACCAAGTTTTTTTATTAATAAATCGTTATATAGATTAAAAAAAGATTCAAGAAAATGGTAGAATAAGTTTGATTCATTCATGTTAGAAAAAGGTTTTAGAAGGAGTTAGTTTGATGCATGTGTATATTTTAAATCTATTAAAAAATACAATATTTATTTACTGCTCTATGTAGATGACATGTTACTCATATGTAGTGATATGAAATTAATCACCCACGTTAAAATGAAATTGGATTCATAATTTGAAATAAAAGATCTAGGTTGTTCTAATAAAATTATGGGCATGGTAATTATTAGGGATAGGAAGAATAAGCTTCTTTATGTATCTCAATGTTCTTATATCCTTAAAGTTCTTAAGAGGTATTTTTTTGATGATTTGAATCTTGTTAGTGTTACTTTAGGTCAAAATTTTAAATTTTATTTATCTCAGTCACCTACCACAACTTTTGATATCTTATGGTATTAAATATATGAGTATAATTCTATATGCTAATGTAGTGGGAAGTATTATGTATACTATGATTTTTACTCAAATAGATGTTGGTTTTTCTATCCATACTTTTAGTTGGTTTATGGAAAATCTAGGCAAGAAACATCGGCATGATCTTAAATGGTTGTTAAGGTACATTTCTTCTACTTCATCTCTTTCATTTTTCTATGGTAAGAATGTTAATTATTCTGAATTAGTGACTCGTTATGTGGATTCTAACTATGATGGAAATGTTGATACTAGGAAATCACTAACTCGTTATGTCTTTACTACATGTGGAGGACCTATATTAGGGAAGTAAAATATGCAATCAGTGTTGGCCCTCTTAACCACTAAAGCTGAGTACATAGCACTGACATAAGCTGTCAAAGAATCCATATGGATTAAGGGTTTGATTTATGAGCAAAGTTTTATTAATTCTATTATTACTATGCATTGTGATTCTCAATCTTCCCTTTATCTATCTAAAAATCTAGTATTCCATGGTAGGTCTAAGAACATATATATTAGGATTCATTTTATTCAATAAGTTATTGAAAGTGGAGTAGGTGTGTCACTAAGATACACACAGATGAAACCCAGTTGATAGTTTGACTAAGGCTATAAATTTATCCATGTTTAATAATTTCTTAGATATCTTGAATTTGGTTCCACTTGAATATCATTTAGGTGCAAGAACATTACCAATTTTCAATTTAAAATGGTGGAGATTTGTTAATTTGGGTATTCATTATTTTAATATTGAAAATCGATTCCATTTATACTACTAATTAATTGTTTAGTTACATTAATTTTATTATTAATTTGTTTTCTCAATTTTAATATCTACTCGGTCTACTTATTCCATTCTTTGTCTTTTGTATTTGGGTTATTCCTTTGGATTAATTCATAATCAAATAGCACCTTGGTTATCCATCTATTCCCTTGTATTTTACTAATGGTCGTTGATGAGCATAACTGCCCATTTTATCTTTCCCATCCACATATTTTGCCTTAACATTTCACCACTAGGGTTTCTATTCCATGGATGTTTCATGGCGATGTCTCCTTGGTTGTGAAGTTATCTGGTTAGTGTTCTGGAAGGGGGTTTCATCACCCATGCGACACATTCATTCAAAAGATATAACAAATCTGAATTTTTCCCCTATCACTCGTTATGTGGTGTGGTCCCTGACGTTTGTCTCTCAAATCTCGGTGGTAGTCTTGGTACCCGATGATTTCTGGCATACACCATTCTCGCCTATGGTGGAGCTTTGATTTCAGGTTTCCTTCATCCTTGACTCCAGCCTTGACTATGCATAGGGTTACTCCCGATATTGTGATGATCCAGATTCAGGAGTTTCTTGATGATCACCTACTTCAGTAATGACTTGCAGGAGTTGGAACAATGTTTGAGAAAAGCGTTGAAGCAATATAGAGAACCAGAACCCAATTCATCCTCTGTTGTAAGTTTCCTTCCCTTTCTTACTTGCAGTTCCTATAGATTTGGTTACTGCTTGTTAACGATTGGTTCACTCTTTATTGTGCTATTTCTATTTGTCATTTTACTTGTATCTTGTATCCAGTTTTTTTCTTTGAGCATAAATAATAAAAGTGTGTGTGGGTGGTGTTCTTACCGTGCAACAGTTCCCAAAGGGACCGAAGCACATAAACCTGGTGTTCTTATTCCCTGTTTTACTTTCCTCACTTTTCATTCATATTAGTTTTTCTATTCTCCTTAGCTGCATTTTATTTGTTTACATTTTTAGTGTATTCATATTTTAATTTTTTTATTTGAATATTTAATTGTATCATTTTTTTCATTTGGTGATCCTTAGATTTATATTCGGGGGTTGTATTCCAAGATTAACCCATAACAAATGTTTCATTATTAGTATTAAATTTCCATTTATAGTGATCGTTAACTTAATAGTTAAAAAATGTGGAAATTAAATAATGGTGTTTTATTTTTATTTTTTAAGATAAACATTACACCTTTAAAATTATAGTTATGCAATTTAATTGATAAATAAATAATATTAAATTTCATTATGAATATGTGTTTTAAAATTATTGGCTTGTTTTCATAAAATCATGATAGTGGTTAGTATGATGTTATGATGTTTTATATATGGAAAATTAATGAATGATATTTTTTAATCACCAAAGTGGTCAAATCAAAAAGTTATAATTGTTCTAAAATTATGTAAAAATATATATCAATTACTTATAAATTTGATACTATTATGATATTTTATTAGTAATTGAAATTCATTATTATGAGAATTTATTAATTTCCTAAAGGAAATTTTTATATTATTATAATTTATGAATATAATTTTTGGTGATATATATACATTATGAGAATTTATTTATATATCCAAAGATAATAAATAAATCTATTTTTTTGAACAAAGGAAGATAAATTAAATAGATAAAATATCATGAATAACAAGGGACTTCATCCAAGGAGGAAAGTCATCCGACCAAACATGTTTAATAATATAAAGACCTCAAGAATCCAAAAGATGAGAAGCTATATTCCCCTCCCTTTTGATTAAGGAGAAAGATAACTTTGAGAAATGATGGAGAAGAGACCAGATATTGAGAATCAAAAAACCAAATGATTGGAAACCTCTCTCCTCCACCTGAATGACATTGCTGATGGTGAAACAATCAGTTTTTTTGATGATAGATCCCCACCCCTTTTAAATATCTAGAGATAAACCGACCCATGTTTCATGGGCCTCAGCCATTGGAGGATCCCAACATGCATGGGTCAACTCATGGATGTCTGAAAAGATACATCCAGAGGAGTCACAAACCATAAATCCAAACCCAATGATCACATTATTAGGGAGAGAAGCATAAAAATTGGTTTTAAGAATTCCTGTAGGGGGAGGAGTCCATGAGGTGATAGAAGGGACTACACTAGGGATCTCTATCTGAGAATTATCCTACTTCCACGTCTTTAACCAAGAAGTGTCTCCTCCAAGCCAGAAACCATTTTGTTGTTTTATTTAGTTGAAGATGAAATCATTACAATGAACCCAGATGAACCATGCCAATGTGCATAAAAGTACACCTTCTCCACAGTAATAGAGGAGTCCCATAAAACCACCAACACTACAAGATCTGTCTACATCTTGAAAAAACAATCTCCTATTTCCGACGCATTCACCGAGGCCACTGCCTACGTGTTTGTGTGCACTGGAATTCTTGTTACCCTATATTCCCACTTACCAAGTCAAGTGTATTTCATCACCTTCAATGGTGATTTCTGCTCCTTGATCGAAATGGGATGATGTGATGTTGATTCCTCCTTCCATGGATTCCTCCTTAGAACTCCACGCATAGTCCGGGTCTCCCTTCTAGATCTGAGTCATGTTCATGGAACTCATTTCCAGTACCATCTCTTTGTGAATGTTGGGTAATTACACTTCTTCTGTCTAGACATTCCAGTGAGTCTTGATTAGGATGAAACCTTCGGTCAGGAGAGTTTTCATGTTGTGACATTGCTGGCATGTATGGATGTTGGGAACATTGGTCAACTGTATTCTTCCTCATAGGAGGGAGTCTCATGGAGGCATCTTAGGCATGGGATACAAGACAACTTGTGTCGATCATGAGGTATCTAATGCTTAAGGCATATCTCTTCCATGTATTTTACCACAAACATCCCATGTTTTTCATGTGGTAGCTGATTACATAGGCACATATCTTCCAAGGCTTTCACCTGAGGCATCCCATACTTATTCATAGGGTATGTTCTTGGGTGGGGTCACAAGTTAAATTTCTTGTAGAGATGGGTGAGATTGATTAGAATTCCCAATGGATGTGGATCAAGAAGGTGTATCCCTATGAGGGAACATTATAAAGTTTACCAATGGATGGATTGGAAGGCCTCATAAAGGTGAATCTGGGAGGTGAGTCCTATAAAGGGAAGATGTCACATCATGAAGGTGGATGGATCATAAACCCTTATGGAAGATGATTCAGGAGGTGTGTCCCATAAAGGGAAGATGTCACACCGGGAAGGTTTACTGATGGATGGATTAGAAGGCCCCATAGAGGCAGATCTGGGAGGTATGTCCCATAAAAGGAAGATGTCACACCGTGATGGTGAAAAGATCAGAACACCTCATGGAGATGTGTTGGTCGGAGAAAGAAAGGAAGTGATGGCAAGAGGGGGGTGAATTGCCTTTTAAAAATTAATTAACAATTTAAAAATCAATGTGAAAGTGCAGCGGAAATAAAGAGGCAAGACACAAGAATTGATAACGGAGTTCGGCCTAAAACCCGACCTACGTCTCCGCTCCCAACTCAACCGTTGAGAGATTTACTACCGCTTGCTTTTCAATAGTTGTAGCAAGAAACCCACTAGCCTTTTTACAGGTGAAGGCTATCTCACCTATTACAGCTTGCTTTTTAATGGTTTGAGCAAGAAACCCACTAGCCTTTTTAACGGGTGAAGGCTAGCTCACCGAGAACTCAAGCCTTTTAAAGGGAAGGCTCGACTAACCTCTTCACACCTTGAAGGTGGTGTGAAAACCCAAATGAAGAGAGGAATGAAAGAGATGGGGGTTTGTAGGCACAAACCCAATTTGATGCTCAAAATGAATAAAACAAGAAAAACCGTAATTATGGAGAAGCCTTGGGCGCCAATGGATGATTGGAGTTGAAGACGTGCACTCCCAAGCTTCTATGGTGGTGCTCCTTGGATATGGAATTGGATTGGAGCAGTTGGGGTTCGACTAACCTCTTCACACCTTGAAGGTGGTGTGAAAACCCAAATGAAGAGAGGAATGAAAGAGATGGGGGTTTGTAGGCACAAACCCAATTTGATGCTCAAAATGAATAAAACAAGAAAAACCGTAATTATGGAGAAGCCTTGGGCGCCAATGGATGATTGGAGTTGAAGACGTGCACTCCCAAGCTTCTATGGTGGTGCTCCTTGGATATGGAATTGGATTGGAGCAGTTGGGGTTCCTTGGAGGAAGTCCGCCGGAGGTTCGCCAAATGATGTTAAATATGTCCCGTGGGCTTCCGTACATGTGTCTTTTTTTTCCGGGGCTTCAAGGTCCTTTATTTATAGAGGGGGAACCCTCATATGGCCATTAGAGGCCTTTGGAGCCGTTGGAGAGGCTTTCAGAGCCGTTGGAGGCCAAGTGGACAGGCTGGTCAAAAGCCCAACGGCTAGTTTGACTGGCTCCACCGGCTGACCGGTACAGGGCCACCGGTTGGCCGGTGTGTGCAAAATGGAGGAGGGCTCGGGCTCAGGCTCCACCGGCTGGCCGGTGAGGAGGCCACCGGTTGGCCGGTGCTGAGGCAGTAGCAACCACTGTGCTGTCTGGGTGCCACCGGCTGGCCGGTGCAGAGGCCACCGGTTGGCCGGTGTGGAGGCAGTGGCTGGACTCTCGGTCTGGGCTCTACCGGCTGGCCGGTGCCGAGGCCACCGGTTGGCCGGTGCTCTGGACAGTGAGGAGACTCTCTGCCCAGGCACTACCGGCTGGACGGTGCTGATCCACCGGTTGGCTGGTGCACATGAAAACAGTGCACTTTGCTCCTTTCTTGGCTTCAGCTTGCTTGGCCCAATTCCTTGGTAACCTGAAATGATTCCTATCATCCAAAAACACTTGAAAGAGGATTAGATAAAAAATAGAGTGATTGTGATCATGAAAATTAAACCTCGAGGGGTACGAGAGGTACAACAATCTCCCCCTATTTTGATGATCACAATCACCAAAACAAACAATGTAAAAGATTGAAATGAGAGGCATGCTTTAAAAGATTTTTCCCCCAATCAACCAAGAATTTCTCCCCCTTTGTGATTATCAAAATAGCACGGGGCATAAAACTTGATTGAGGGAAAGGTTGAAAAACGAGATAGAGAATTTAAACCAATTGAAATTTTTGAAATTTGAATTGAAAGTTTTGAATCAAAAATTGAATAACAGTTTGAATTGAAAGTTTTGAAATGAAAATGAAAATGAAAAATTTGAATTGAATATTTTGAAATGAAAATTTTGATACCAAGTGTTGAAATTGAAAGTTTGAATTGAAAGAATTGAATAAGAATTTGAATACACAAAAAGGCTTAAACGATCCTAACTCCCCCTAAATAAAAACAACAAATCACCGGGGAGAGGTTTTTGAAACCGAGACAAATTTTGGCCCGGTGAGACTCGCTAGAAGGCATTTTTCAATCCACACTTGTCTAGTGGCGGGTCTTCTACTATAAAATTCATCATTTAATAAAATGTTTTTGGGCCTAACGTACCGGGCATTTTTGCAATCGCACTCATAAATTAAGTGCCCGGGTTTTTTACAATAATTGCAAAATTTAAATTGAGAGCTCCCCCTTACAAAAATAGTGGGTGCATGGGAAGAGGAAGCTTGCTTGGAATAGCCAAGCCCTTCGGTGGTTCTAGAGATGCGTTGGGAACCAAGGAGTTTGGTCAAATTTTGTTCACCTTGGGTGAACTTGGCTAGGGATTCCCTTAGATCTTTGATTGTTGATTCCATGGAATCAATATCGGGAAGGTTTTGGATTTTGAGGGACAACTCTTCCTTCTCTTTGAGAAGTTGTTCTTTTTCGGAAGAGAGTTTTTTGAAATTCTTTTTTAAAGAAACAAATTTGGAAGAAAGTTCGTGAAAACCTTCCTCCAATTGATCTCTAGCGTGTTGGAGATCCTCATAAGACATGTGATTGAAAGAATTTGAATTTGAAGAACAAGATGAAGAGGAGTCGGAAGATGTTACCTCATGTAATGCCATGAGGCATTTGTTACCGTTGTCGCTTGAGGAGGATGAGGAGGATGAGGAGCTATCACTCCATGTGGCCTTGAAAGCCTTCTTCTTTTCCTTTTGCTTGGCCTTTTTCTTGTTGAGTGGGCAATCGGTCTTGTAATGGCCTTTCTCGCCACACCCATAACATTTTACCTTGGGCTCAGATTTTTCATTGGGTTGAGCCTTGCGGGATTTCTTCTTCTTGTGCTTCTTCATAAACTTGTGCATTTTGCGGGCAAGGTTCTCCATTTCGGAATCGCCGCTTGAAGAGGAAGAAGAGGAGGAGGAGGAGGAGCTATCTTCTTTTTGAACTTTGAAGGCGATGTTCTTTGGAACTTTGATCGGTTTGCCTTCTTTTTCAGCTTGCCTCCTCATTGTGATCTCATAGGTCATGAGAGATCCGATGAGCTCTTCGACCAGCATGTTCTTGATGTCTTTTGCTTCTTGAATTGCCGTTACCTTTGGAGCCCATGAGCTTGGTAGGATCCATAGGATCTTCTTGACCATTGTTTATGCAGAAACATCATCACCAAGGGACTTTCTCCCATTTCAAACATCAGTAAAACGAGTAAACATATCAGTAATATTTTCAGATGGATGCATGGTAAAAGACTCGAAATCTTGACGGTACATATCCAATCGAGTATCCTTTACTTTTTTGGTCCCCTCATGGGTAACCTCCAAAAGTTTCTAAATTTCATGTGAGGAGGTGCATGTGGAAACTCGATTGAATTCATTACGATCAAGGCCGCAATGTAGAGCGTTCATGGCTTTGCCATCAAGCTCGAAATTTTTAATATCGGCTTGAGTCCATTTGGATTCATCGGGGGAAGAGAGAGTGTAACCTTGCATGACAATTTTATATATGGGATAACCAATGCTTCTAAGAAAAGTGGTCATGCAGGTTTTCCAATAATTATAGTCGGTTCCATCAAAAAATGGAGCACGACCCAAAGAATATCCTTCGGGGGCGAAAGAGGTAGAAGCCATCAAAATGGATCTTAAATTTGAAACCGGTGAAGGTATTACTCAAATTTCCTCTGATACCAATTGTTAGGCGGAGGTTCGCCAAATGATGTTAAATATGTCCCGTGGGCTTTCGTACATGTGTCTTTTTTTCCGGGGCTTCAAGGTCCTTTATTTATAGAGGGGGAACCCTCATATGGCCGTTAGAGGCCTTTGGAGCCGTTGGAGAGGATTTCGGAGCCGTTGGAGGCCAAGTGGACAGGATGGTCAAAAGCCCAACGGCTAGTTTGACTGGCTCCACCGGCTGACCGGTACAGGGCCACCAGTTGGCCGGTGTGTGCAAAATGGAGGAGGGCTCGGGCTCAGGCTCCACCGGCTGGCCGGTGAGGAGGCCACCGGTTGGCCGGTGCTGAGGCAGTAGCAACCACTGTGCTGTCTGGGTGCCACCGGCTGGCCGGTGCTGAGGCCACCGGTTGGCCGGTGTGGAGGCAGTGGCTGGACTCTCGGTCTGGGCTCTACCGGCTGGCCGGTGCCAAGGCCACCGGTTGGCCGGTGCTCTGGACAGTGAGGAGACTCTCTGCCCAGGCACTACCGGCTGGCCGGTGCTGAGCCACCGGTTGGCCGGTGCACATGAAAACAGTGCACTTTTCTCCTTTCTTGGCTTCAGCTTGCTTGGCCCAATTCCTTGGTAACCTGAAATGATTCCTATCATCCAAAAACACTTGAAAGAGGATTAGATAAAAAAGAGAGTGATTGTGATCATGAAAATTAAACCTCGAGGGGTACGAGAGGTACAACAAGATGGATCCAGGAGGTGTGTCCCATGAAGGGAAGATGTCACACCATGAGGGTTTACTGATGGATGGATCAGAATACCTTTTATAAGTGGACTCGAGAGTTGTGTCCCATAAATGGAATATGTCACACCATGAAGGTTTACTGATGGATGGATTAGAAAACCCCATGGAGGTAGATCCAGGAGGTATGTCCCATAAAGTGAAGATGTCGCACTGTGAAGGCGGATGGATTAAAACACCTCATGGAGGTAGATCTGGGAGGTGTGTACCATAAAGGGAAGATGTCACACCATGAAGGTTTACCAATGGATGGATCAAAATTCCCCATAGAGGTGGATCCAAGAGGTGTGTCCCATAAAGGGACGATTTCACACCATGAAGGTTTACTAATAGATGGATAAAAACTTCCCATAGAGGTGGATATGAGAGTTGCATTCTATAAAGCGAAGATGTCACACCATGAAGGTGGATGGATCAGAACACCTCATGGAAGACGATCTAGGAGGGGCATCCCATAAAAGGAATATCTCACACCATGAAGGTGGATGGATCATAATGCCTCATGTAAGTGGATCTGGAGGTGTGTCCCATAAAGGGAAGATGTCACACCATGAAGGTTGATCGGAGCACCCCTTGGGGCAGATTAGGGAGGTGCACCCTAAGAGGTGGACACTTAGGTTTACCATTGTTCGGGATTGAATAGGTGGGATGCATCCTACATACCCAATTTAGAAAATAGGGATCAAGTGAAGGGAGCACCGACGAGGGATGGTGTGGGGCTTACACATGGAATCTGAACTTTTCAAGAGGAATTCTCTATGTTGGAATTGGTGTGGGGATTATGCATTGAGCTGCCCAAGGGACCTGGAGTAGGTGTAGTCTGCCAGGTGAGGGGCATGATCTTACTGGGAATGTGGCCTAGGAAAAATCAGGGTGGATGTGGATGTTGGGTTTGGGACTCAAGGAGGATTACTATGTATCATGGTTAGTTGTGAATCAAAGATCATGTATTTTATAACTGTTTAGGTCTTATAACTAAGGAGAAGTCCCATTGAAAGTGGAGCAAGTTTTTGGGGATTACATGTGAAAGAATCCCATAGGGTGAGTATGGTTGGATGGTTTGGGCTTAAACATAAGAGCCGCCCATGATATGATTGGATGGTTGGGGATTATACCATATTAGAGCCCCATAGGGAAAGAGATCTTGTAGATTTCATGATTACCACTAACCTATAATCCCACATGAGTCATGATCGGTGTGAGAAACAATATGAAGTAGTAGTCCCGAAGTTCATGTTGTGAAAGAAGCGTTAATGAGATATGGTGTGGGGATTATGCATGGAAGCTGCCTAAAGATGATCTCATTCTATGTGAGGAGGATCACATTCCATATGAGGAGAATCTCATTCCATGTCACTCACACATGAAACATCCTATAATTGTGACATAAGGTTAGGATACAGTTATACGTCATGTTCTAAGGATGTTGTTGTGCTGTTTAACATCATATGACTAGGATATGGTGGTATTAAGTTTTACATCATGCACCTCAGATGTGGGGGACTTACTTCCCATCACATGGGCTTATGTGACCATAGCTCATGTAACACTGGGAGGGGAATGGATTCAGCATTGAAAGGGTGCGATAGGAGGATTGGTCGCTTATGAGGTCCACATTATGGTCCCCATGCTAAGAAGAATTAGGGATTATGATACCTATGATGAGAAGTAATAGGTATGACAACACATGCACTAGAGACATAGGGAACATCACATAAGAGACCATGAAATTATTGCATGCATGTTTGTAAGGGCGCATGCAAGAGGTGTGCACAAGGTATGAGTGTTGAAAACAATGGTGTCTTGAACATGGTGCTCTAACATAAGGGAAGGAAAAGGATATTCAAAAGAAGGGGTGTGCGTAAGACTGGGGTTGCGTGCAAGGTCTGGGTTTCATGTAGGAGAAGTATTTTCATGAACCTGACTTGGGTTGAAAGTGATTGGGTGAGGATTACTCAACTGTGGGCCTAGTCAATTTCAGACCCACATGGAATCTATCGTTCAAGAGTCTCTACCTTGGTAATTCCATGCTTTCATGATGTTGTAGAAGATTGGTCTTATGCACAACAGAGATGCACTTATTCTTCCAAAGAGTAACCTCAAATAGGGGGTGAGGGAGAGCTTTTACTTATTGCTGAAATCTTTATTGATGGGCGAAGATGGTCCCCAGGCACAAAAATGTTCCATCTTCATCATGTAGAAGTCATCATCAATCTATGATACATCCACTGAATCAGTGGAATTACACTAGAAGGATTCCAGTATGAAAATTTCCTTCCATTAGAGAACACCTGCAATGATAGGTAATAGACTCCTATCCCAGCGCAACACCTTCTGGAAGTGATGAAGAAAAAACTGAAACATTCTTTGGTATTCTTTAGGTAAATACCGTTGAAAGCGTGGTTTGAAATGCTTTTGAGGAAGGACCCGAATGTGACGATGTCAGGATAGGTAGAATAGTGTCCAATAGTGCCTTGGAGGAAGAGGTCAGGATCATACTGGTTGACCCTCGAGGAAGTGAAGTTTGAAACATGGGGGTACAATATAGTGGAAAGTTGTGACCCACCGGTTTTCTACACCATGTTACTTGCTACATTCCTGAGTGGTTGGTTGGTACCGTTCAGGGACACATGGATGGGGCTATGCTCGAGGATGCTGGTGATGATGGAAATTCTAGCGACTCGTAACAGAGTCAACCCGAGGGTACTTGTGTTGGACATTCTCTATAGCCTACTAGGCCATGTGGTGAGGGGTAGCACACTGAGGAGGATCTATGGACCATACCATCTCTTACATGGATGGATCATGAAGAATATTAAGGGTTATGAATTCATGAACACCATCAACCCACCAAACATTGGTCTGAGGCCATCTCTATTTAATATCACTGGGGTCAGGCCGGTGATGCTCAATGAGGCTGGGGTAAAAATTCAGATCAGAAAGCACTCAAATTTCAACTTCCATATCTTCTCAACTTTGGTTGGTCTAATGGTGGAAGAACTGAAAGGAACATGAGAATAGAAGAATAACTTGTAGAGATTTAGGGGAGAAGTGCTAGTTGCGAGGACCTATGACCATGTCTACAATAAGCCACACACATTGTCCTACTTTACTAGGTAGTTTGAGTAGCTCTGGAAACCGATGAAGAGAATCTACATGGGGGTCTGTGAGTAATGACACCACTATATCCTTCATCAACTATAGTGTATGATGGTGAATGCGTGCTCAAGTGAAACAAATGTGTTACCACCAACCAATGTCGACACTGGTCTGTCGACAGATTATTCTAGAAACTGGGTAGAACCATATCTAATGGAAATATTATAGAAGCTTATTCAGGTAGTCAAGTAAGAAAGAAAAGACCTAGATTAATGAGGAAGCAGGCAGGCTTCTCCCTGAGGGGAAGCCCATGCATTTGGGGCAGCTCAAGCTGAAGCTATGGCAGGGATGGTGTAAGGCATAATTGCACCCCCACCTCCTAGAGGAGAAGGGTCTCAGAAGTGTCCTTGGGGGAAAGTAAGTGGCTCCCATGCTAATATAAGAAGGGCCAAGGAGGATCATGGGAAGAAGCTGAGGTACCTACTATAGTCATTTTCCGATGCTATCTTTCTTTCCCTCTAGCCGTCTTGGAGGATGATTTGAATGCCATTATTAATGGAGGACCAGTTATGAAATCTAATTTGAGATGAAATTAAGCTGCCAGACATCAGTCCCATTCAAATCATTCCTAGGGTGATATTTCATCAGATATACGTATATCTGATGGCCATGTATGCCTATACCAGCCAAAAAGGGAATTATGAACCTCCCTCCATCCCGGTATGAGGTTTTCTTGGTGAAGAGCCTAGGCAAGAGAAGACAATACCCCTCGATGATACCTCTAAGGAGGAATTCACTGACAAAGAAGTGTAGGACTGAAAATTAACATTTTTATTGATTTGAAAAAACAAAATACACAAAAGATCATCATGACGGTCTAAAGTACTGTAATCCCAAAGAATCATTGACAAAAAACTTCATCCCCTCACTAGTAAAATACCCAAAGTTAAATAAGGAAAACATATTGCGATCTAGAGTTTCCATAGATGCCAAAAATTCAGCCACCATATTTCCCTCCCTCCAAGTGTGAGAGATATCCATGTGAATCCCCGTGAGCAATTTGAATCTCCTAACAGTGTATGTAATATTACAGGGAACCCTACCTTTGCCTATCAATGCTTTTCAAAATAACATGGAGTCTATCTCCACCCTCATCAAATGAATATGCCTATGAGTACAAATTTCCAGACCTATATCAAAGCCCTGGGCCTCCGCCTGGAGAACATCGCCTCTCCCAAACATGCCCGCGAATGCTACAAGCACAGACCCCATATGGTCTCTCACAACACCTCCCCCATGCATATCCCCCCTGATCAGTAACCCATCTACGTTGAGTTTGATCCCTTGGATAGAAGAGCTCCAGCGAACCCATCGTCCCTGCCCTGAGATGCCGACCTGATGATTGGTGGATAGATTGGAGATGATGGAGCTCACAGATGGCGCATAATGACATTCGGGACACAGTTTGTTTAAATCCAGAAAAGAGTTTTTCATTTTTAAAATAATACTGACATGGGATACAAAAGTATTGTTGTGGAGACTATCATTTCTTGCCATCAAAATTGTCCAGCACCCTACAAGTTGAATGATTGTCCTAGATTTTATCTCGGCCCCATGATTCCCAGTGCCTCTAAACCATGCACTAAGGAAGTTACCGTGCACCCCATTATACCCGTCCCAACCGAAGAAGGCCCAAAAAGTCCACCATACCTTTCTAGACCATTCAATGTAATAGAAGAGGTTCCCCACTGACTCTTGGTTGAAAGACCTACAACATCAACATCTTGAAACCGTGTTTACTCCCATTCATTGTAGGCTTTCATCTGTAGGCAGTGCCTTATTCCGCATACGCCATAACAAAAATTAAATTTGGAAGGGATCTCCTTACACCATAGAGCCTCCCCCCACGGGTCATCATTCGACATTTTCATCATCACCCGAGCGTAATCCTTGATGGAGAAAACACCCGTTGTAGAACCAGTGAAAATAAGCCTATCATGATCATCACTAGAAACTATATTGGTGAAAATCTCCATTTGGATCTCATCAAGGATGGACTGAATAAACCGGGGATGACTACTTGCCTCTTTAAAAGATAGATCTGGGGTGGGGAATCCCGGAAAGCACAACCTCCCCCCCAATCTTGATGCCAAAAATTGATGTTTCCTCTTCCCACAATCCATCGAGAGTGGTGTTGTAAAACCTCCAGGTATGGGTGATTCAGGTTCCATATCCTAGAATATCTGGTTCTCTAAACATTCACATTCAGGCCATATAAGTCCTGCATTTTTCTACCCCAAAGAGACCAACCTTCCAGGGCCTCCCATGCAAGCTTAGCACGAATCCCTTGGATGGTTGAGGAGACACTTCTCAAATTAATTCCCCCTTCAGAGAGAGATCTTGCTAACCATTTCCACGAATCCCAGTGATGCCTGCCTTCCATATTCCCATCCCATTTTAAGGACACCATAATCCTTTCCAAGTTAGAAACCACACTCTTATGAACCTTTAGGGTGGAAAGAATATGCATGGTAATGGAAACTAAAATACTGTTCACCAGAGTAATGTGACCTCCAAAGGATAGAAATTTGTTTTTCCAATTATAGATGAACACCGTGATTTTGCTTATAAGTTTGTCAAAATGATGTACCAGAAGGGAAGAGAGGATAACCGTTGCCCCAAGATATTCCATGGGGAAGGATCCTCTGCCCATATTCAATCTTTCCCCCAAAACCCTCTCCCTCATCACAAAGATCTTTCTATAAGTAAAGAAAATTATTTTCTCTTTGTTCACCACCTACCCACTCCACTTGCAATATTCCTCTAAAATTATATTCAACTCAAGCACTGACCTTCTACTACCATTGATAAATAGGATTATATCATCCACTAACATCAAGTGTGTGATAACCCTAGTGGAATTACTATTATGATAAGGAAGGATTTTACCCGTCTTAAGGCCCTGATTTATGTAATAGCTAAATTTTTTTTGGGTGAGAATAAAAAGAGTAGGGGACAAAGTATCCCCTTGCTTGAGACCACGAAAAGCCTTGAAAAAACCAAATTTTTTACCCATGAATGAACTAGATATCCACATTTAGCTGAAACAAAGAAAAATATTGTCACTGGTCTATAATAAATTGGTGAAATCCCAGCTTCATAAGAAGAATAATCAAGTTACTCAAGGTAAGTGTTAACTTAATTACCTCCCTTGATCTATTTACTTTAATTATTCAAAATCTCTTACTAAAACTGACCAATACAAGAGCACATTAAAGATAATGAGCATGGGTCCCCTATTGGAGGGAAGAAGGTTCATTAATGAGTGATAGAGAGTATGCTATAGGGCATGTGTCTGATCCCAAAGTGGATGGTGGGCTAGTCGAGTAGGTCTGGGTGAAGGCCTCAGAGCCCCATTTCCACCCAGTTATCTATGGGGGACCACACCCTAACATTAAATTAGTGATTCCCACTAAGGAGGAAGCATAATTACTAGGGAGGCTCATCATCAAGATTCCTCTTCCTCAAGGTAAGAATAGATCCTGAGTTTCTCAACCCTACTCAAATCTTCATGGAGTATTTACATCAACACATTTTTATTTTCCAAGTAGCTCTCCCTCAATAAACAGAAGAGGAGTAGATGATGGATATTGAAGTACCAATTGGTGTCGAGGGGTCTCCAATGGTGGAGCTCCCTTATGAGACTCATGGACTCAATTTTCCAATTCTCAACTCTCATAAGTATATCATTATTATGTAAATTCAACTGGTCATTTGTTAATCAAATTGACTAACACATTTTCATTTCAATAAATGATTGAAAGGTTTCATTCCTAGCAAGAAGATGAGGCCAGACCATCAGGAGGTGCTTCTATGATATCCAAACCAGTTCTCAAGGACTTGGTTATCCAAACTAATCCAATCTTGGACCCTGATGAATAGTCTACTGCATCTGTGAGTGAAACCACTAGTGGGGTGGAGCTTATGGTTGGAGAATATTGAATTATGAAGGTAGAATAAAGTGATGATGACCAACCTTGTGATATAGATCCCAACCCATCCAAGATAAGGCCATAGGAGGAACCTGCTACTGCCATTCTTGTAGCTTTCCCTAAGAAAGACCCCACACCTCCTGAAGAGCAAGAAGATTATAGGGCCCGAGGCAGCTGAAGAAAATCACATAGTTTGGCTCAAGGGATAGAGAAACATGAAATTATTTATCACCTAGGCCCGGGAACCATATCTAGTGAGTCAGATGTGGTTTCTCCACTAATGGATGCATAACCTAATCATTGGAGGGGTATACGATCATGGTCTCCATGCATTGGTCCATGAATTTATTGCTGAGAAGGTATGCAAAGGAATGCAATAACTAGAGGTTTCTTAGCACCAGTAGAGGTCTGACATCAATCAGAAGATATAGGAATTCAACTAGAAAATTCAATATTTGGAAGAACAAATGAACGAGTGTGCTTCCATTCTTAATGCTTAAGCAGAGGTCATTATCTAACTAAGGGAACAGTTAGAGGAGGCCAAGAAGAAGATGAGAAAGGAGGCACTTCAAATATCAAATTTCTTGGATGAGTGGAACCGAGAACAAATAAAAGTTGAAAAGATTCACCCTATGGCAGATGAGGAGGAAGCAGAGCTCAAAAGGTGGTAACAGGTTCTCGATGCCACACGACAGAGGTTAGCAGAGTTGAAATGTTCAATTTTTGGAGCAGATCCATATGGGAAATTTTTCCAAGACTCAATAGAGGATCCAACATGTGGATGGAACTCGCTAAGTGACATATTTTTCTTGGTTAAAATCTCTACATTCATATACATATTTAATTTTTCAAACTTAATTATTTCAATTTGATTATATTTGTGAAACAACCAATCACGAATCCATAATCTCACACGATTCATGCTCAATGTGAGAAAAAATGGATTAAAATATGATTGATCATTTTTATGAGAGTGTCAGATAACCATCGAAAACCTGGGGTTTTCTATTATTGACTGACCACTAAGAGTGATCGATCTAAGAGAGGATACAGTTGGAGAACGGGTCTCTCAGAACAACTAACCTTATTTTCTAGTGTGATCTAGTGAACGAATGGGATAAAACCAAGGGTGTTTAATTCGACCCAAACAAAGGGGAATGGAGAGTGTGAATCTCAATTATCAAAATATGTAACCTAAAGAGAGTGAAATTATGATACAAGATAATTACTAACCATGTTAGAAACACAACATATGTACTGTTAGCTAGGAATGGGGACAAACAAATGAGGGTTGACCACTGAAAATATTCAATACACGGAACATGACTTATAATGTCGTCCAAAGTCTTATGGGACATTGGACCGGGATGATAGTTGAGCCAATATGGAATGAGACCATTCTATTAGGGGGTCCCTTTAGATGTGGAGGATGATGAGGATCCAAACAATGGGTACTTGAAGCATGGAAATGAAGTGATGAAATATTTGAATGCATTCCAACACTCTTGGAATTATACCACCGTGGCTTAGAGAACATTAGTGTGGGTGTATCAGTCTGAGAAAAAAAAAATATAAACTCATCTTCTAGGAAAAGAATTATCTTTGATGCTGAGTGACAACTGGAAATATGAATTATGTGGTGGATAACCAAAATCAGAGGATAGGACCTCTTAGGTGAGGGCCTAGGATGTATTGAAGTTTCACGTCATGTAAATTAGTACAATAGGATCATCATTTAATTTTGTATGGTAATGAAATTGGGCATGAAATTTAACATCATATGGTTAGGATGGTACATTTCATAGTTTAATGTTATCTGATCAAGACATATCCCATAGTTTAATGTCATATGAACGGGATGTTGCACACAATTTAAGGTCGTATGACATGGACCATGGAAGATAGTTTAAGGTCTGTTTCATGGACTATGGAAAATTAGTTTAAATTCATGATGAATAGACTTAAAAAGTGTTTGTTTGAAGGCTACTTGTGTGGCATGAAGGAAATAACCCTAACGTGAAAGATCCAAAATAGGCTTGTGTTCCACATAAGAATTGGGAAGAAAATGGTACATATTTTAAGTTCACATAAATTGGACTATGTAAAATAGTTCAAAGTTGTGTGGCTTGGATTTCGAGGGATGAACATAGTTTAAGGTCAGAATGGTTGGATATAGGCTCCCATTTTAAGGTTATAGTGTTTGGATCGAGTGCTCAGTTTAACATCATGTGCCTAGGATGTAAACTCCCAGTTTAAGGTAATAGATCTAGGACTATGGTATTATTTAAGATAGTATTTCTAGCACCGAAAATTGGAAAACCCAACATAAATAAGGTCCAAGGAAATCCAATTCCACACAAAACATTCACAGGAGGATTCACATGATGTTTAAAGTCACAATTCTTGGACTTGAACTTCTAATTTAAGGTCATAGAGTTTGGACCTTGGGTTTTTTTATAGCCTGACCACGTCGATACCCACCCTACCAGAACTCCTAATCCCACATAAGTCATGCTTGATGTGGAAACAAGGAACAATAAGGGGGTTTCCTGACATATGGAAGTTTGTATTAGGGTCAAGGATATACCAGGTTGGGAATTTCCCAGTGACATTGACCCGCCTACTCGACATGAACAAATGCATAGAGGGGTGACACCAAGGGTGTTGGAATTCCACTAAGACACAAGGAAGTGGAAAGGAAGTAATCAAATACTTATGAGATTTGGATAAGGGGAAATCAATGGGTAGGGATTGGTTGTTATCCATATTGAAAACGTAGGGACCTCAACCACACTAGTCAAGAATGGGGTGATCAAATGCAAGATCGACTGTTGACCATGTTTGAAACACATGATTTTCTATTTTATACCAAAGATCTATCAGGACATTGGAACAGGAAGGGAGGTGAGCCTTGTCTAGACACAATCACCCTTAGGGGGTCTATTTGGATTTTAAAGATGATGGAAATCAAAACCAATAAAGAATCTAAGTTTAGAGATGGATTGAGGGAAGTCCGTGTAGGATTCAACACTCTCGGTTCCACAACACAATGAATTTTAGCATACCAATGGGGTGTATTAGGAAGTAGAATTCAATACTAGGTATTGAAAATAGTTTAAGATCATATTGTATGGACTGGGGGTGAACGTTAAGTGGGCATGGTTAGTGTGGTGAATTCAAAAACCCGACATGAATGAGGGACAAGGAGGCCCAAATCCATATGCTTCACCCCCCAAGATGACATGCATGTAGTTTTACGGTCACGATGCTTGGTCCATAATGGGGGAAAGGGTTTGAGGGGTTTAATGGATTTGTGTCTGAGCCCAAAGAAAATAAGTTCGAGCATCACTACGTATCCCATAATAATGGGAATCAAGACAGATGAAGTTCTAGAGCACGGTGCAGTGGAAGACCAACACTGGTGAAGATGATACTCTTTGATTAGGGAACTTAGGAATCCCATGATTATCATGAGGTATCCCTTGTTCGGGGAATGGTGTAAATATAATCTCTTATTCAGAGGCATCTTGGTTTTGAACAAGGTAGAATCATAGTTTAACATCATGCATTGAGGACGTTGAGATTTTTAGTTTAAATTCATACAACTCAGACTATAAGGGTTGAAAATAGTTTAAGGTCATAATGCTTGGACCCTCTATAAATAGTTTAAGGTTGTGTTTCCAGGACTATAGGCTCTTAGTTTAAGGTCAGGAAGTCTGGACCATAAGATAGGGGGAGTTCCTCAAGTGGATATGTGTAGTGTAATGTTATCAAAAACCTGACGTGAATGAGGGACATGGTGGCCCAACACCATAAAACATAGTTTGGAGAGAATCCTATATAATATTTAAATTCTTGATGCTAGGACTTGCTATAAATAGTTTAAGGTTGTGTTGCTCAGACCATAGGCTATCAGTTTAAGGTCATAGAGTTTAGAACATAAGTGATCTAAGTTTAAGGTGATAGAGTTATGACCAATTAGGGGATAATATCAACAAAAAGGTATATATGGGGAACTATAGGATTAAACCAATGTGAATGAGGACTAAAGAGGCCTTCACCACATGACACATTCTTGGGGAGACTAGCACATAGTTTAAAGTCATGACGTTGGGGCTTCAAATATTAGTTTAAGGTCATGGTTCTTGGAACTAAAATGGGAATTTCTTTAGAGGAACACGTATAGGATGGAAGAGTAACAAACCCAAAATTAATAAGGTCCTAGGAGGCCTACTTCCACCCAAAACATCCTGAAGAAAATTCGCATACAGTTTGAAGTCATGATTCTTGAAATGAGATTCCTAGTTTAAGGTCATGGGGCTTAAAACTTTTGTAAATAGGTTAAGGTCATGTTGCATGGACCATAGGCTCTTAGTTTAAGGTTATAAAGTTTGGAAAAAGTGCCCAGTTTAACATCATATGATTGAGATGTATACTCTTAGTTTAAGTTTGTAGAACTTGGACCAATGATATTTTCCAAATGGATATGTGTAGCATATAGAGTTGAAAAATCTGTATTGAATGAGGACCAAAGAGGCCCAATTCCACACCATCCATTCATAGGAGGATTCTCACATATTTTAAAGTCATAATTCATGGACTTGAACTTCTAGTTTAAGGTTTTAGAGTTCGTGCTTTTGAAAATAGTTTAAGGTCATGCTGCATGGACCATAAACTCTTTACGTGATGTAGTGCTTAAAGAACATGGTGTTGGTGGGAGAAGTGATACGCTCTCCATATATAGTGATGAAAGGGTAAAATCCATTAGAATTGACCTTATGAAAAATATACAATCCTATTTGTTATAAAAATTTTGTGGATTCTTATTGGGTATCATTATAATTCTGAGATCTAGTACTATGTGACCTTAGAGGAAGGAGAAGAGGTGAACCTTTTTGTTGAACACTATTGCTATATTTTTTTGGTGTCTCTCTAGATTATGCAAGGCCTGGATCCTGTTCTCTTCAAGGGATTATAACTCATATTGATAGACTTATACCATTCTATCTATAATCTTTTGGTCATAGACAAATTTTTGGAGTTATGGTAACTTAACCTCAATGGTAGGGACTGCTCTATTGCATAACCTAGGGAATATGGAGTCTCCTGGGTAGAATTTTGAGTAGTCATCTAGTAGGCCCAGAGGGAATTGGGTATCTTTTCTAGTAAAATTTTATTGTTCCAACCCACCATCTTATATAGAATGTTAGATAGGGTATTATTGAATGCCTTAATCTGTCCACTAGCTTGTTCATGTTAGGGGGAAGTGTGGTTTGACCAGATTTTTACTTGGCGTACAACCATTTCAACTCAGTACCCCGGAAGTTGGTGCTGTTATCGATGAGAATAGTGTGATGGACTCAAAATCAATGGATGATATGGGAACTCATGAATTAGATCAAATATAGGGCCTGAATTCCTTGAGAATAATCACCTATTCCCACTTGGAGAAGAAATACATTGTGGTTAGAATGAACCTACACTAGTGATCTCTCACTGGAGGATATGATCCCAAAACATCGAGCCCCTATCATGAAAAGGTCTAAGAGTACTTGGTGGTGTGAAGGGGTTCTAGCAGTCGATGCACAAAGTATGCATGAATCTAACACGCATGGATCCTCTTGGAGAACTCGATACAGTCATGGGCCACGGTGGTCTAGAAGTATCCCAACCTATAAATCTAGTGGGATATCTTTAATCCCACTTTATGTGGACCATAATAATTGACATGAAATTACTACATAATTTGGGGAATCTCATCTCCCTGAATGCAATGAAGGATAATTCTCTCAAACCCACATCTGTATAGAGTTTTCTTGAGGTTAGGCTCGCTCCGGAGGGTGAATTGTGATACATGCCAATAGATTCACTCACACTTGGATCTATCCGGTGGTAGGATACCATGTTGGAGGTAATCTATGAAAGGATTTTCCCACTCAAAGGTCTATTATTCTGTGAGGGGACCCAACCATCCTGATTTGGAAGCACGAGTGGTCAGCTGGTTCACCTACTAATTGTTGTCATCCTATGGAATGATAGGATTAATAACCCCCCGATGTGCCACATGAATGGAAAATTCATCCTAGCTAGGCTCTGTAAGAGAGGTAGATAGACTGGATAAGGTATCATCTCGACCATTCTACGACCAAAGGACACGAGTCACATCTAGCTGAGAAGGGATCATGACCATCAATTGGTGAGTGTGCTCCAGTAGGGGCATGAGCTCTAACTTTCTAAAAATGTACTCACCATTAATCTGTTTGATGACTAGCTCGGAGTATCCCTTCACATGCAAGCGGATGAAACCAATCTCAAGAGAAATATCAATACCAATAATAATAGAATGATACTCTACCTCATTGTTGGTTAATCCATCTAAAAATAGGAACAAATATGGTCGGATGACTTATTCTGGGGTCATGATGATGATCCTCATGCCTACCCTATTGAGCTTGGGATCATTGATCCTTCTATGGGTTGTACTTTGAGAAGCACCATCAAAGTGAATCTACCAATAAGGAATGTCCCGATTCATTTAGAGAATGGCCTCATCTAGGAAATATTCATCCAGAGGTAATTCTTTAGGATTTAGATGGGCAATAAAAAAGCCTTCCAAGTCCTATCCTTTGATAGATTTTTGCAGAACGAACCTGATGTTGAACTACTGAAAGGATCATGAACCATAGTTCCAACTATCTAATAAACATGGGGTGGTTTAGGATATAATTAAGCAGATCCACTTAGGATATTAGCTATATCTCATGATGCTTCAAATAATAGCGCAACTTATGCACTGTAAAAACTAGCGCGAGTTAGCTCTTATCGATAGGGGAGTACCTGGCTTCCGTGTCGAGGAGCATGTGACTAAGATAATACAAATTTTTTCTCTTACTTCATTGTTCTTATAATAGAGAAGGGTGAAGAGGGACTATTCTAGGATAGTCACATAGAGGACCAAAGGATTCCCAGAGATGGGTGGCATCAAGACTAGAGTTTATAGTAAATACTGCTTGATTTACCTAAGGCGGATTGACACTCTTCATACCACTAGTAGGTGGTACCTTTCTTCATGATCCTAGAGAAGGGATTACACTTTTTAGATAGATTTGTGATGAATCAAAATATGTAGGATAAGTTTCCTCGAAGCCCCAAAATCTCTCATAGGTTACTTAGAGGAGGCATATGGATGATTTCCTTGATCTTATCTGGGCTGATCTTTATGCCTCTATATCTGATCCTTGATGAAGCGGGGAGTACCTCCACTTTGATCAGTGGGAAAATGGGGAAAACCTCCATGTCGAGAAGCACAAGTATGGGGAGGGCCTTCATACTGATCATCGATGAATCATGGAGGACCTCCTCTTTGATCGGTGAGAACATGGGGAGGACCTCCATGTTGAGAAGCACAAGTATGGGGAGGGCTTTCATACTGATTATCTATGAAGTAGGAAGGACCTCCGTTTGAGCTAGTGATGGAATGATGAGGACCTTCACACTGATTGTGAGAGTGGAGAGGACTGTCACTTGAGCTGGTGATGACATAGGGAGGACCTATGTATTAATAATTATCATTATAGATCAACCTATAATGGATTTCGGTGACCCCAATGATTAATAGAGTGAACACATCCTGCTTGTAGGATGGATGAGGTCTCAATTATAACTAGGTGAAGTCAGATCCATGCTTCTCTGTTAAAGGGACTTAGTGAAATTATCTAGTGGTTCCAGAGGCCACTGAATCCTTGAGATATGATGCCCCTTATCGGGAATTATCCTTGGTCTGCACCCAACATTGGCATTGGGTAGTTTGGAAAGGGGCCTGTAGAGCTGGTGTATAGTCCACCTAGTCATCGTCCTGAAAGGCTAGTCATTGTTGGTGTTGATGAGGCCTAGTGGGAGCCCAACTTGGTGGCTCTTGGGCGGTAGTCACGAATGAGGTGGCTCGTTTATTACCCAACTCCTCAGTGTAGGGGAAAGAGTCATTGAATCGCTCTAGGGAGAGGCTCTTAAAGCAATTCTCTATTGATATAGGGAGTTTTTTGTACCTATATGGACCTTGGGGGAAGTGGTATCGGTAAGGCACTGATGTATCTTGATCCTAACGAGCCATATCCCTCATGGTAATGACTCACTCCTGATCGTAAAAATGTACGAGGGTGTCCATCATTATTATCCAGATAATTCCAGAGGCTAATACGGGGCATGGGTGCCCGGTAGCTGAAGTTGTAGTGGAAGTCATGGTAGAGGTAGAGTCATGCAAGATTGATGCATTAACATTTCTCCTACCCCGTCATCTATGTGAATTGAGTAGATGATTTCTTATAGCTAGGGTCCTGAAAATCAATTGGATTCAACTGTCAGTACATGTATAAGGAAATCGATGTCCAGTTCCCTAGCATCGTCTAGTCTTCTAAAATTAGAGAGAGATATCCATGGTGATAATGTCACAGAACAAGAATGACCAATTGAAAACTATCCCAAATTCTAGTGAGTTCCATAATGGGCCCACCATTTTCTTGGTGGGGCCTGGAACCATATTTCTGAATCTGGTGAAATGATAATCTATTGATGCTTTGAATGCTACTTGTCCCCATGTTGAGGAGAAGAGTTTCATATCGGGTTCACCATTTTCTATTTTTGACACTTTCATCAGGGCCACCACCTACTTTTTAATGTCCACTAGTGTGCTTATTACAATATATTCCCTCCTTCCAAAGGTGGGTGGCTTTTACCACCTTCAACGATGATGTCTAATCCTTGATCGAAACATGATGATGGGATGTTGGTTCCTCTTTATATGGATTCCTCCTTGGAAATTTTCTCCTAGTTTGGGTCTCCATCATTGATTTGAGTCATATTCAAGGAACTCATTCCTGGTGCCATCTCTTTGTGGATTCCATTTAATTACACCGCTTATTATTAGAAATTCCAATGGGTCTTGATAGGGAAGTAACATTTGGTCTGAAGAGTAGTCACTATGGGACATCTCTAGGATGTTTGGGTGCTGGGAATATTAGTCACCTGTATTCTTCATCATAGAAGGGAATATTGTGGAGGCATCTTAGCTATAGAACCAAGGCATACTGTGTTGATCACGAGGTATCTAAGACTGAAGGTGTATCTCTTCTAAGGCTTTCTCCTCAGGCATCCCATATTTTTCATGAGGTATATGGGCCATAGGTGCATATCTTCCAAGGATTTCACCACAAGAATCTCGTTCTTATGCATAGGGTATGTGTTTGGGTGGGGTCACAAGTTTAACGTCTTGTGGAGATGGGTGAGATTGATTTGAACACCCCATGGCGTCAGATCAAGAAGGTGTATCCCTACAGGGGAACACCAGAAAGATTACCAATTCTTGGATTACAATGCCTCGTAGAGGTAAATTCAGAAGGTGTGTCCCATAAAGGGAAGATGTAACACCATGAAGGTGGATGGATTAGAACACCTTGTGGAAACGAATCTGAGAGTCATGTCCCATAAATGGAAGATTTCACACCATGAAGGTTTACCAATGGATGGATCAGAATGAAGCATGGAGGCGGATCTGGGTAGTATGTCCCATAAAGGGAATATGTTACACCATTAAGGTGGAAAGATCAGAAAACCTCATGGAGGAAGAATCAGGAGGTGTGTCCCATAAAGGGAAGATGTCACACTATGAGGGTTTACCGATGGATAGATCAGAACAAATTGTGGACGCAGATCCTGGAGGTGTGTCTGATAAAGGGAAGATGTCACACTATGAAGGTTTACCGATGGATGGATTATAAATCTTCATGAATGTGGATCTGGGAGTTGTGTCTCATAAAGGGAAGATGTCGAATCATGAAGGTGGATGGATCAGAATAGTTCATGGAGGCAGATTTGAGAGGTGTTCCCCATAAATGGAGTATGTCACACCGTGAAGGATTACTGATGGATAGATCAAAATTCCCCTTATAGGTGGATCCAGGAGGTGTTCTCCATAAAGGGAAGATTCCACACCATGAAGGTTTACCAATAGATGGATTAGAATGCCCCATGGAAGTGGATATGGGAGGCGTGTCCCATAAAGGGAAGATGTCACACCGTGAAGGTGGAAAATTAAGAATGCCTCATGGTAGCAGATCTGGGAGGTGTGTCTCATAAATAGAATATGTCCCACCATGAATTTATATGTATTAGAATGCCTCATGGAGGCATATCTAGGAGGTTTGTCCCATAAAGGGAAGATTTCATATTAGGAAGGTTGATCAGAACACCCCTTGGGGTGGATCATAGAAGTTAACACCAAGAGGGGCAACCTAGGTTTACCATTGATCAATATTGAACCTGAGGGAAGTATCTTACATACCCTATTTAGAAAATAGGGATCAAAACCAACTTAGTTTGATGTAGTAGTTTAAGTTCTTGTGATATGACCATTCCATGAAGTTTGACATCATGCAATAAATACACTTGCGTCGTGAAGGGAACACTGACGAGGGATGGATTGGGGATTACACATGGAATATTCCCTTCTCAAGAGGATTTATCTTTGTTGGAATTGGTGTGGGGCTTAGTGTTGAGCTTCTCAAGGGACCTAGAGGAGATGTTGTATCCTAGGTGAGGGGCATGATCTTACCAGGAATGTGGCCCAGGAAAAATCAGGGTGGATATGGACGTTGGGTTTGGGCCTTAGGAAGGATTCTTATATATCCCAGTTAGTTTGGAATAAAAGTCCACTTAGTTCGGAATGATTTGGGGATTTCACCTAAGGAGGAGTCCCATTGGAAGTGGAGCATGTGGTTGGCGATTACACATGAAAGTGTACCATAGGGTGAGTATGGTTGGATGGTTGGGGATAACATGTTGGAGCAGCCCATGATATGATTAGATGGTTGGGGATTATAACATATAGGAGGCCCATAGGGTGAGGGATCGTACAGATGTCATAATCATCATTACCCTATAATCCCACTTGAGTCATAGTTGGTGTGAGAAACAAGAGGAAGCAATAGACCTGACACTCATGTCATGAAAGAATCATCAATGAGAGATAGTGTGGGGCTTACATGGGGAAGCTACCCGAGGAGGATCTCATTCCCTCTAAGAAGGATATCATTCCCTATAATGTGGATCTCATACCATGTCACTCACATACATAGAATCCTATGCTTGTGGAACAGGGTAAGGCTACAATTTTATTTTATGTGTTGAGAATGTTATTGTGCAGTTTAGTGTCATACGACTAGGACACAGTGCTAGGAATTTTTTCATCATGTAGCTCAGATATGAGGGACTCACTTCCCATTCCTTGGAATTATGTGACCATAGATCATGAACCTATAGTTGGGTCATGGATTTAGAAATTCCAGGGTACAACTAGAGGAGTGGTAACTCATGAGGTCTATGTTACAGTCCCTATAATAGGAAGTAATAGGGATTATGGTACCTATGATGAGAAGAAAGTGGTATGAAAAGACATGCACTAGAGGTATTGGGGACATTACACGGGGTACCATGAAATTTTTGTGCACAAGTTTGGAGGGGTGCATGTAAGGTATGGGTGTTGCGTGCAAAGGTGGATCGAACATGGTGCTCTAACACAAGGGTTGGACATGGAGATTCAAAAGAAGGGGTGCATACAAGATTTGGGTTTCACACTAGGTTAGGGTTGTTCATAAGAGGTGTATTTGTGCACACCTGACTTGGGTTGAAAAAGGTTGGGTAAGGATTACTCAACTATGGGCCCAATCAATTGCAGGCCCACATGAAATATATCATGTAAGAGTCTCTACCTTGGGTGTTCCATACTTTCACAATGTTGTGGAAGATTGGTCTTATGCACAGTATAGTGTTGCTTCATTTTCCATAGAGTCACCCTAAATGGGGGGGGGGTTATATTCTACTTATAGTTGAAATCTTCATAAATGGATGCAGAAGATTCAAGTCCCTGAAGCCCTTTACACGTAGTCAGCTCATTTTCTGCTGGGGATCGGGTATGCTAGATGTATCCCTTGGAATTTCCTTTGGTGTGTAAGACAATCCTTTTTTACATAGCCTTTATTGCTTGTGTGCAATGCGTTTTCCTTGCACGTTATTTACTTTTCCATCCTTTTGGACTTGGAAGAAGAATTGAAAATTCTCATCGCCTATAGAACGTAAGAGATTTATGCATAGAATACCATCTTCCACACATCTGTTTTATCTTGTACACACCATCCTTTCTAATTTAGGAATGTTCCTTCATGGTGGGATGCATTCTTGGGTTACTAAAAAATGACCGTTTACAGCTTCAGATGGAATTTCATCACCAATAGTTGCATTAAAAAACCACACAGTCTAAAAATCCCAAGCCTTGGGACAATGAAAAACAACATGTGAAGGGGATTTATATGCCTCCATTCACAAGGTATATAGGTGATCTTCATACGCTTGGGAAAAAAAGAGTAGTGCCTTGGAAGATAGGATACCGGTGAAAACATACCACCATAAATAGAGAACCTTTTCGGGGGGGGGGGACCTCTAAGAACTAAAGAACCTTCCATATCACATCATCAACTTGGATATGTGTGTCGAGGGTCAGACTCTAAGTCGACTTTATCGATAATGATCCTAAAATCTCCTTGCACCAATAAATATTGTCACACCCTATGTCATTTACACAAGGAATACTTTGAATTATTTTAACGTCTCTCTCATTAACCATCTATCAAGTAATTAATAACACCAACCATTACCTACCTCGTTAAATAGGGTACACACCATTGCATCCTCATACCCAGTGGAAGTTGGGGAGGTTTCCAAAATCCCATCATCCCCAAGAAACTAAGGATCCTTCCAAATATTGACGATGGATCCATCCCCAATCCTCCCGTAGATACCAAAATTGAGAAGGGAACACGACCCCCATATAATCCTCCAAAGGAAGATAGGGTGAGGGCCTAAATACATAATTCGTAAGTCTGAGTAGGGAAAATACTTGGCCTTGAATATTAAAAAACAAAGATAATTAGGGTGTTAGAGAAGCCGCCAACCTTGTTTGGATAAAATAGCATCATTGAAGAGGCTAAGATCATAGAAGCACATTCCCCCATGTGCTTTAGGGTTGCAAAGTTTGTTCCAAGCCATCTAATGATTTTTTTCTTCCCATTGTTATAAACCCACCTGAAATTGGAAATATGAGCATGAATTTGGTTAACAATTATGGTCATAAGTTTGAAGAGAGATATGATATAGCTTGGAATCGCTTGAATCTCCAATTTATTGTGTTTGTTGACAATTTAGAAACTTGAAACCAGAAAGAGACCATCCTTACTATTTGGTGAAACTAATAAACTATAGGAAATTTTAGATTTAACCATATTAAATGATTGTTTAGAATCCACTATATAGATATGAATCAAATAGCACATAGATATGAATTCTTTGCGCATGGATCTTGAGAAAAGAAGATTATAATCTGAAAAAAGAATATGAGTAATGGGTGGGATTCATTAACATAAGTTTCCCCATGGATAGAATTATATTGTGATGACATTGAAACAAGTTTAGAGAAAACATTATCCACTAAAATAAAAATAAACGGAGAAAGTAGATCCTAGAGGGGGTGAATCTCTGAGTGACATTTCCATTAATATTGATCCTAAAAGACACCTTCGGGACATATTGTATAATAATATCAATTCATTTGTAGAAAAACCCCATTTTGATAAAAAAAACTAAAGAAAGGAACACTCCACATGATCATATGACTTATTCATATCTTTCTTCCAGTCCATAATACATATTTTAGCAATTGATCAAGTTTTCATGGAGTGAAAAATTTCAAGGGTGATAATGGCATTATCCGTAATGAGCCTTTTAGGAACAAAGTCACTCTGATTTTTAGAGATAATAGATGGTAACCATGGATGAATAAAGTTGGCTATGATCTTAGAAAAAATCTCATTAGAAATATTACATAGGCTAATTGGCCTAAAATATGAGGCTATAAGGGGTTTTTAAATTTTTTCAATGAGATTGATAATGGATTCATTAAGAATGGATAGATTAATTTCCCCCTTCTAGAGATCTCTCATGAGGTCCAAGATATGCATCCCAATAATATTCCATTATTTTTTGAAAACGAGGGCATGAAAACCATCCAACCCTAGAAATTTAGTGGAATGGATTTTCTTGAGGCCCCTAGAATTTATTCATCAGCGAGATCATGCATGAGTTGGAAATTCATAGCATAAAAAACCACATGTTTAATACAGGACTCAACTTTGGTGGATAATTAGGAGACCCTAGATATGTATATCTTCTCAAAAAATTTCATGATAATATTTTGTATCCATAGATAATTGGTGATAGCTCTAGCTTCATTATTGTTCAGGAATGAGATGGTGTTTTTTCGATGCCTTATAGTATTCTTTTGGTGGAAATAATAGGTGTTGGTGTCACCCTCTTTAATATAATATCACCAAGCATGCATGAAATAGAATAATTACCTGATGTGGAGTGCATCATCCATCTTCATTTCTATATCATTGATTTTGGACAATATCATATGAGAGGGAGGGAGAGAGTAGAGAACCTTCAGTTATCTTTCAATGATATTGCACCTTTCGTTGAGATGATGAAATTTAGAATTTCTCCACACTTTGAGTTTTCATTCCACATGATGAATATCCCCCCTTGTATTAGGGTGTCACGAACCAGGTCGGGTCGTCATCCGACCCGACACCCAACCCGGTCTGCGACATAGCCCGAAGGGCGTTCCCAATCCCCACGGGCTGACAACTAGTGCCAAGCATCAAAACAAACCAGTTGGGAACGGTTTGGCCCATGAGAAAGATAAATAAACATAAACTGAACAAGCAGATAAATAAAGGAAAATAAACTAAACAACGTGGTAGCGGAAAGAAGAATAAACAAAGAAACGTGACATACCTCAGGTGACCCCATGGATCACCACGGTACGAAAACCACACTTGCTCCCAAAAGCGCTCCAAGACTGAAACCTACAACTGAAAAGTAGAGTAGGCATGAGCAACAAGATGCTCAGTAGAAATTCCATAATATAACCACATCCTTTGCCCCCTCCTTTAGTAAGAAATCCAATTATGCCAGTTTGAAAATAAGATATAATAAAATAATGTTTCTCCTTTTCAAATTCAAGTAACGAGTTTTCATTTTCAGGTAAAGCATTTTACTCCCACTACATTTTCAAAATAGGTTTCAAGCATGCATTAACATTTCAAAATGAAAAGAAACCATTTTGAATTAAAATATGGTTTTCACAAACAAGACATCAAGTATGAAACAACTGAAAAGAAAGTTACATCATTAGCATCATGACACAAATGAGCACCATGGGTAATCCCTATAGGTAGATAGAACAAGTGGGAACCTAGAGACCTCGTACCTCAGTGAAATGTGGCTTAAAAGACCACGACCCTCAGAAAACGTGGCTTAGAAGGCCACAACCCTCAGAAAACGTGGCTTAGAAGACCATGACCCTCAGAAATTCATATGTTTAGTTAGTGTTGTTGCATCAATCCTACTAGACAAACTGGGAAGAACCCATGCCGTGTCATCTAGCGTACTAGTCCTGGTCACCCACCAAGATACCCAGGTTTCCCATTGTGCTCTATTTCAAGTGGTGGAAAGTTTTCTTTATCGAGCAAACATATATGTACATAACACTTTCTTTTTCTAAAACTCATTCAACATCTCACCACATCTCTCCCTCCTTGAGCGCATTCCCCCTATTTCACGTCACACAATGCATAAGCATCAAATTAGGCACATGATAACACATTCAACTTAAAAAAAATCATTTTTATAAAACCAAGGGGGGGCGTGCCTCAAGAGAGGTTTTTCTTTTTCATAAAACATTCTTAAGATTCCAAACGTGATTAATTACATAAAGGGAACTCTTTTTACAATCAACCGGCCAAAAGGCCAAACACCTTTGTAAATACACCTTACCAATTCAAAACCACTTAAGAAATCAATTTTCAAGAAAAGTCACTTAAGACCAATGACGTTTGGAATACATTTCAATTTTCCAATACAAAGGCATAATAGTTTCTAGCAACTGCAATCAGATTCCATAGTATGTGTATATAGCATAGTGTAAAACATATTTTTAAAACAATATGGAAATTATTAATTTCAAATTAAAATCTTAGGCATAGGGGACCTACCTCAAACATGTCGTTATTTGTCGACGACCACTCGAACCCACGTTTGATGCATACACGCACATGCATTTATACATATATATATATATATATATATATATACACCCCTAGCTGCATTGCACATATTTCTCGCTCCATGAGGGAATATGTACAAAGAGGTCACATATATATACATGTCTTAACCTATGCATGTACATGTAGGATACCTCGAACCCGCGGCCCCAAACTATCGTAGCGAGGCCCAAAGCACCACACAAATAATTTAATAAAACCATTAAACACTTAAAAAATCTATAAAACATTTCAAAATGACACACTAAGGGTCTTCACCAAAAACACGCCACTTACATAACTCATAAAACCCATTAAAAATATTAAAAGAAAATCACATAATCAATTTAACCATTTCCAAAGCCCATTTCAAATCGTCACATAAACCGGATCCAATTCCAAAACATGAATTCCATTGTTTAAACCATTTCCAAAACAAGTTTTTCACCATTCAGACAATTTAAATAAACCATTACACAATTTATAAAACAACCCCTGGAAACCCCTCACTTCCTCACACCAAGAAAATACCCAAAATCCCCTTTTTAGAAACAAACGTACACTAAAAACAATATCCAAACATGTTTCGCAACAAAACTCCGTTTAATAAATCATTAGAACAATTATTAAAAACACTTCAAAATAACACATCAAAGACTCTCTCCAACGACACACTCAACTTCAAGTTGGGAAGCCACTTTGAAACCAAATTTACAAAAAACAGACATTAAAACATACCTTACATAATTTAAAAGAATTTACAATACATGTTGAGGGATGCAAAAAAAGACATACACACAAAATCCAATTCCATTTTAAAAAATTACGCACAATAAAAACCTTTGAAAACACCATATGCATCACCCACACAATTCAAAATAACCAACTGCATAATTAAAATGACCATTTTCATAATTAAACAAACTGCTGGGAAATTTATTGAACAGTTTTCAAAATGCATCGAATGACTCAAAATGACAAAGACTTAATCAAAATTTATTTTATGACTACACGCACATAGATGCTAAACTAAAACATCAACTGCACCCTCTGCACATACTAACAAATTAACTGCACAATTTATAAAGCACTATTTAAACAGTTCAACATGGGATTTCATAGAAACAAAATATTGATATTAAATAAAAACACTACAAAACACATAGAAATCATATTAAACTTTAAGTGAAATGATATTCACACCAAGAAAACAAATGAATGAGTATACTAAATTAATTAAATAAGAAAATTAATTCATCAAACAACACATATATACGGAAACACATACCTTCGGTATCGAAACTTCGCAAATGCGGTGCGCAAACTCCGCCGCATGACAACCACACCTCAAACAACGCAATTAATCCTTAAAAACAAGCAATCGGATCAATGAAACAATAAATGAACCAAATTCCAAACCAAAACCCAAATTGCAACTCAATAAAATTAAAATAACTATCAACCGAGGTATAACACACTTACGACAAGGGGTACGAGAAGATGTCCGAGCAAGAGATAGGGTGTCGAAAGGCGTCGCACCGGATAGACCCATCTAAATAAGAAGGGAAGATGCGACTAGGGTTTTCCGGCAAAGAGGAGGGTGCGCGAGTCCTGCTGGCTGCGAGGGAGGTGCGTGCGATGCTGCTGACCAGAGGGAAAGGCATCGCATGGCGGTCCGAGTCGTCGGGGTGCGGTGATGGGAGGTTGGTGAGTCGGGAACGACAAGGGGAGGATGCCGCCAGAGTGCAGGGGGGGGGGTTGGCTGGGAGGCCGCACCGCACATGGAGCCAGGGGGAGCTGGCCGGGAGGCCGCACCGCACACGAAGCCAGGGGGAGCTGGACGGAAGGTCACGCCGCACAAGAAGCCAGGGGGAGATAGCCGGGTGCTCGCGCCACACAGGGGGTGTCACGCCGGAGGAGGCATGCGCTGGAGGAAGGCTTGGGGAGGGGCGATCGGTAGTTAAGGTTAGGGTGTGCGCTGAAAGTTTCGGCTGGTGGGGGGGAGAAATGAGGAGCGGGTCACATGGGTGAGGGGAGGAGAAGAAAAGGGTTTAAAAAAACAAATAAATAATAATAATAATAATAATAATAATAATAACTTAAAACATAATAATAATAATAATAATCAAAATATTAATCAAAATAATAATATTATCATTATTATTATTTCTATTAAAACATTTTTTTGCATATTCCTTTATTTTTATTTTTTTTCCAAAATCCTAGAGAATAGCGCACAATTTGGCCGCATGGGTGGCCAATTGTGCACTAGTCGTGCGCGTTTACAGGAGACCCGAAAATTTTAAAATTTTAAAAAGTGTTCGACCTGAAATTCAAAGAAAAAACTAGATATAATTAAATAATTAATAAATCATGATCGGGGTGTGACAATTCTCCCCACCACAAAAACTTTCTGCCCCCAGAAAGTCGCCCAGCCAAACAAGGAGCCATACTCGAGTTTAAAACTGAACGAGGTCTGCAAAAACATGAACTCGATGTGAATTTTCACTCCATCAGTCAAACACGACCAACTCTGAGGGAAACTACAAAGAGAAGAGTCATCAAGAAACGAGGAGGGTTCTCCCCACCACAAGAACCCGACTAGCACAACCAACAATGAGATTCTCAGCACGAGATAACACTGGAACTGCTAACTTGATCCAAAGAGGAAACTACCAACATAGATCAAAAATCCACCAAAAACTAACTTTTGGAGAAGGCACGACAAGATCCATGGTGGGTCTTCCCACCATCTAAGAACCGGCCAGCTTAAGCCAACTAGCATAGACCGACATAAGAATTTCCAACCCAAACCACAAACCACTAACACATGAGAAAACCCACAAATTAATTCTACCAAAAAGCGAACTTAACCATGACTCATCATTTCCAAAAGAGTTGAGAATCTCCAAAACGAGCATGTACTAAAACAAAACGAGTCACAATATAGGACGCGCGACTACTGGAATTACCAAAAAGACGAGATCACCACACCTTCTTACAACCATAGTGGGATATTCAAAGAACAAAGACCGTAATGAGAAAAAGAGACGTTTACGCCTCTTACAGCAAAATAGAAACTTCAATGACAATAGAGATACAACAGGGAAATTCAGACCGTCCCCATTTCAGCATTGGAGAAAAAAATTAGACCAAGGTGCCCCACACCCAACGATTCCTGACTGCATGAAGAACTTCACTCCGAGACCTGTGGCTGGAGCTCTGATGTCTTGAAGCATCTGCTGCCCCACAGTCAGGAGCTGACATCCCTCGGTCGACCCTCCTACGGAAAATGCCGCTAGCGGAACCTCTTAAATTGTCCCAAATGGCCACACTAACGGCAAGCCTTCGGAGGATGATGACAAGGTGAATTAAAGTACCCAAACCGAGCACACTAGAAGCAAACAAGGTGGTGCCCCAACTAATAGAAGATGGAATTGAAAAGAAGACTTTTCTGAGACAGGTTCCTCCGGTTATCTCTTGTCACCGGATGGGGAACCTTCTCGAACACCAAAAAGAAATGGTCCTGGAACCCTAGACGAAGACCCCACACAAGAGAAAATTTAACTGATTCCACGACGCCACCTCCAGAGAAAATGGAATCAAGCCCTTGGAATGCCCCACGTAGGCCTTCACTACTTTTTGGCCTTACTCAACACCCACTAGTTCTTCCACTTTCCTCGACTTTACTTCCACAGGTATAAACCATCGGATGAGAGTGGTCTTAAACACCTTCCAAGATATACCATCATGCAACGACACTGGGATTATCTCCTCCACCAATCCCAAGTTTCACCTTGAAACGGACCTGAACCAACACGAACTATCATATCCTTGGGAGCTTCCAATAACCTAAAAATACCAACGATTTCACCATGCCAGTCCGCTACTTTCGATGGATCACGATCACCACGGAAGCTGGACAACAAACGAAAAGATTTCAATTCCACCACTCTGCTAAGAGTCTGGGTAGAACCAAAAACTAGAAGAGGCTCACTAGAAACTTCTGGGACTTTTTTGGGCAGCATACTCAAAAACAAGAGGCACAAATCCGAATCAAAACTCATCATAAATCAAAATTCCACACCTCAATCACAAATGAAATCTCAAACTCAAATCACTATTCCAACCACAATTCAATATGTCAAAACCAAGAACCCACGAAAAAGAATACCCAACACGAAAATAGAATGCTAAACAATTTCTCACTCACTTTTCTAAACATTTGAAAAACTCTTTTTTAAAACCATTTTTTTAGCAAACAAAACAACTTAAATACCTACCATTGGTATTCCATGAAGTCTCACACATACATATCCTTGTGCTAGATCAAGCACCCATCCACTCATGTCACCAATTTCCCCACTTTCCACATGCGCACCTCAATTTGTGATCACTCATAGGAACACCGAGGGTCGATTCAAGACACTTCACATTTCCAAAACATACTATTAAGCACACAGAACAAATTCCCAACCAATTTGAGAAAGTCACTTATTGTTAAAGAAACACATTTCAAAATTCCAAAACATTTTCCATTTCAAAAACCATTTTCCACTCCAACAACCATATTCCATTTTGAAAACACCTTCACAAAAATCCATTTTAATTTTTGAGATCTACTCACACCAACCAAAACGAAGGTTAAACATAACTCACATTAAAACATCCAAAAATAAGGGACTAGTGGTTATACCAACCCGGTAACATGGCTTAGCAGGCCATGCTCCAAGCGAGCATCAACCACATGAAGCATCTTGAACCGTGCGCTTGGGCTGTACATGGGTCGCTACTCCATGTAAGTCCTCCGTGTAACACTGTCTCGCTTCCTTGGTCATTCCTCATCCACACATACCAATCCAAAGAAGAAAATTCAAATCCCGAACTACCCCTAGCAACTCGAGTCTTGGGACGGGCAAGGGTTCATGACATCCTTCCCGCACCCACCTCTCGAGTCCAGACACACCTAATCACCAAGCTAATTGACACCCCAAATAACGAGGGCCTCCCTCTGATACCATTTTGTCACGAACCAGGTTGGGTCGTCATCCGAACCGACACCCGACCCAGTCCGCGACATGGCCCGAAGGGAATTCCCGATCCCCACGGGCTGGAAACTAGTGTCGGGAATCAAAAAAAACTAGTTCGGATGGGTTTGGCCCATGAAAAAGATAAATAAACATAAACTGAACAAGCAGATAAATAAAGGAAAATAAACTGAACAACGTGGAAGCGGAAAAAAGAATAAACAAAGAAACGTGACATACCTCAAGTGACCCCGTGGATCACCACGGTACGACAACCACACTTGCTCCCAAAAGCGATCTAAGACTGAAACCTGCAACTGAAAAGTAGAGTAGGCATGAGCATCGAGATGCTCAGTAGAAATGCCATAATATAACCACATCCTTTGCCCCCGCCTTTAGTAAGAAATCCAATTATTCCAGTTTGAAAATAATATATAATAAAATAATGTTTCTCCTTTTCAAATTCAAGTAACGGGTTTTCATTTTCAGGTAAAGCATTTTACTCCCACTACATTATCAAAATAGGTTTCAAGAATCCATTAACATTTCAAAATGAAAAGAAACCAGTTTGGATTAAAATATGGTTTTCACAAACAAGACATCAAGTATGAAATAGCTGAAAGGAAAGTTACATCGTTAGCATCATGACACAAATGATCACCATGGGTAATCCCTATAGGTAGCTAGAACAAGTGGGAACCTAGAGACCTCGTACCTCAGTGAAACGTGGCTTTGAAGACCACGACCCTCAGAAAACATGGCTTAGAAGGCCACGACCCTCAGAAAATGTGTCTTAGAAGACCACGACCCTCAGAAATTCATATGTTTGGTTAGTGTTGTTGCGTCAATCCTGCTAGAAAAACCGGGACGAACCCCTGCCGTGTCATCTAGCATACTAGTCCTGGTCACCCACCTAGATACCGAGGTTTCCCATTGTGCTCTATTTCAAGTGGTGGCAAGTTTTCTTTATCGAGCAAACATATATGTACATAAAACTTTCTTTTTCTAAAACTCATTCAACATCTCACCATGGCTCTCCCTCCTTGAGCGTATTCCCCCTATTTCACGTCACACAATGCATAAGCATCAAATCAGGCACATGATAACACATTCAACTTAAAAAAAATCATTTTTCTAAAACCAAGGGGGGCGTGCCTCAAGAGAGGTATTTCTTTTTCATAAAACATTCTTAAGATTCCAAACAGGCTTAATTACATAAAGGGAACTCTTTTTACAATCAACCTGACAAAAGGCCAAACACCTTTGGAAATACACCTTACCAATTCAAAACCACTTAAGAAATTAATTTTCAAGAAAAGTCACTTAAGACCAACGACGTTTGGAATACATTTCAATTTTCCAATACAAAGGCATAATGGTTTCTAGAAACCGCAATCAGATTCCATAGAATGTGTATATAGCATAGTGTAAAACATATTTTTAAAACAATCCAGAAATTATGAATTTAAAATTAAAATCTTAGGCATAGGGGACCTACCTCAAACATGTCGTTATTTGTCGATGACCACTCGAACCCACATTTGACGCATACACGCACATGCATTTATACATATATATATATATATATATATATAAACCCTTAGCTACATTGCACATATTCCTCGTGCCATGAGGGAATATATACAAAGAGGGAACATATATATACATGTCTTACCCTATGCATGTACATGTAGGATACCTCGAACCCGCAACCCCAAACCATCATAGCGAGGCCCAACGCACTACACAAATAATTTAATAAAACCATTAAACACTTAATCTATAAAACAATTCAAAATGACACACTAAGGGTATGCACCAAAAACACGCCAATTACATAACTCATCAAACCCATTAAAAATATTAAAAGAAAATCACATAATCAATTTAACCATTTCCAAAGTCCATTTCAAATTGACACATAAACCGGAGCCAATTCCAAAACATGCATTCCATTGTTTAAACCATTTCCAAAACAAGTTTTTCACCATTCAGACAATTTAAATAAACCATTACAAAATTTATAAAACAACCCAAGGATACACCTCACTACCTCACACCAAGAAAATACCCAAAACCCCCTTTTTAGAAACAAACATACACTAAAAACAATATCCAAACATGTTTCACAACTGAACTCCGTTTAATAAATCATTAAAACAATTATTAGAAACACTTCAAAATAACACATCAAAGACTCGCACCAACGACACACTCAACTTCAAGTTGGGAAGCCACTTTAAAACCAAATTTACAGCAAATAGACATTAAAACATACCTTACATAATTTAAAATAATTTACAATACATGTTGAGGGATGCACAACAAGACACACACACAAACCCCAATTCCATTTTAAAAAATAACGCACAATAAAGACCTTTGAAAACACCATCTGCATCACCCACACAATTCAAATAACCAACTGCATAATTAAAATGACCATTTTCATAATTAAACAAACCGCTTGGAAATTTATTAAACAGTTTTCAAAATGCATCGAATGACTCAAAATGACAAAGACTTAATCAAAATTTATTTTATGACTACACGCACATAGTTGATACACTAAAACATCAACTGCACCCTTTGCACATACTAACAAATTAACTGCACAATTTATAAATCACTATTTAAATAGTTCAATATGGGTTTTCATAGAAACAAAACATTGATATTAAATAAAAACACTACGAAACATATAGAAATCATATTAAACTTTAAGTGAAACGATATTCGCACCAAGAAAACAAATCAATGAGTATACTAAATTAATTAAATAAGAAAATTAATTCATCAAACAACACATACATACGGAAACACATACCTTTGGTATCAAAACTTCGCAAACACGGTGCAGAAACTCCGCCGCCTGACAACCACACCTCAAACAACGCAATTAATCCTTAAAAACAAGCAATCAGATCAATGACACAATAAATGAACCAAACGCCAAACCAAAACCCAAATTGAAACTCAATAAAATTAAAATAACTATCAACCGAGGTATAACACACTTACGGAAAGGGGTCTGAGAAGATGTCTGAGCAAGAGATAGGGTGCCGAAAGGCGTCGCGTTGGCTAGACCCGTCGGAATTAGAAGGGGAGGTGCGACTAGGGTTTTCCAGCAAAGAGGAGGGTGCGCGAGTCCCGCTGGCCATGAGGGAGGTGCGTGCGACGTTGCTGACCAGAGGGAAAGGCATCGCACGACGGTCTGAGTCATCAGGGTGCGGGGATGGGAGGTCGGGGAGTCAGGCGCGACGAGGGGAGGATGCCGCCGGAGCGCAGGGGGGGTTGGCCGGGAGGCCGTGCCGCACACGGAGCCAGGGGGAGCTGTTCGAGAGGCCGTGCCGCACACGGAGCCAGGGGGAGCTGGACGGGAGGTCGCACCATACACGAAGCCAGGGGGAGATGGCTGGGAGCTCGCACCGCACAGGGGTGTCGCGCCGGAGGAGGCATGCGCTGGAGGAAGGCTTGGGGAGGGGCGAGCGGCAGTTAGGGTTATGGTGTGCACTGAAAGTTTCGGCTGGTGGGGGGGAGAAATGGGGAGCGGGTCGCATGGGTGAGGGGAGGATAAGAAAAGGTTTTTAAAAAAACAAAGAAATAATAATAATAATAATAATAATAATAATAATAATTATAACTTAAAACATAATAATAATAATAATAATAATAATAATAATAATAATAATAATCAAAATATTAATCAAAATAATAATATTATCATTATTATTATTTCTATTAAAACATTTTTTTTTCACATTCCTTTATTTTTATTTTTTTTCCAAAATCCTGGAGAATAGCGCACAATTTGGCCGCAGGGGTGGCCAATCGTGCGCTAGTCGTGCGCGTTTACAGGAGACCCAAAAATTTTAAAATTTTAAAAAGTGTTCGACCCGAAATTCAAAGAAAAAACTAGATATAATTAAATAATTAATAAATCATGATCAGGGTGTGACACAGGGTAACCAATCTTCCAGCTATCTCTAATCACATTTTTACATTCTTTTTATTTGGCCCAAAATATCTCAAAACTGAAAGGATTAACATATCTTGGTCTCCTAAAACCATAAAAAGTGTCAATAATCATTGGGAAATGATTCGAGGAGGATGGGATCAAGTGATAGATACGAAAGGACTTGAATAAATTAGTCTATTAGATCAACCCCAACAAATGGTCCAACCATTCTGCGATATGGATATTGATTGTGTTCCCATGAAACCAAGTGAAAGGAATATCTTCATGCCTAGATAAAAAAGTCATAACCTAATTACTTCTTTATGGAACCATATCATGTAGGTGTGGGATTTATTGGCTGCCCCTTTCTTTTAAAACTTGAATATAATTTTTTTAAATCCCCTCCGAATATGACTATTCCTATAAATTTTTCCCACAGGGATTGAAGAAGCCTCCATGAATTCCATTTTTCTGTTTGAGAATAAAATCCTTAAAATCCAATGAAAACCCAAGTAGGGGTGTTTTTATGGTGTATAGAGGTGGAAATTTGGCTGAATGAGAAATAAGAAACTCTAATATCCATTCCTTCCTTCCAAACAAGACTAATTCCACCTGAGTATCCATTGTGAGGGACAAGGAAGAAAACATGAAAGTCACTTTTATTCCCAATAATAATCACGTACTTTCATTCTAAAATGGGTTTGAACATGAAAAACATATTAGGGTGACTTGAAGTGGAAAAGTGCTGGAGCATTAGAACTGATTATGGATTTCCAAGCCCAATATAGTTCCAATATAGGGTCTTCTTTATGATAGTCAGGGCTGGCTTAGTCCATCCTCCACCTCTGATAATTCTATAAAATATCCTTATTTCACCACTTTATATCTTTTTGGTTAACGATCGGTCATCTTCATATCAACAGTATATGATATTTAGTTTATTCATCTCCATAATTTTCATATGGGAGTAAAGATCTGTAGGAAATCATGGTGTCCCCATCCTAAAAATATTATTTTTTTCAATAGCTATATGCAGAAAAAGGGATTTAGAAAGTTTTTTCCTATCTCTGTGATATTCCAACACCGTAAGATAGGATTATCCATGGGGTTTAACATGGATCCAAGGGAAAAATTGTAATATAATATTTCCATTTTCATCTACTACCTTAGTGTTTCAGCCCTTTTCTGGGTGGCTAATGCATCCATAGAAGAAATAGAAAACTAGAAATTTCTCAAACTTAAATGGGATTAAAATATTAGATTTATCCATGGAAAGGAATGTTCCTTTTAATAGTGGGAGCTTGACATCAACTAGGGCTATGTTCCGCACAAAAGTCTCCCATATATTGGGTTATGATAAACCCCATTCAACAAAATCACCGATTTAGTTCCCTAAATCTTTTATGATACGTTTTGATCTTCCCCAGAAGGGGATTCCATTCAGTTTAATCTAGAAGGGGGTTTTTGATAATTTCACATTCTATATATCTCCATTTCTTTTTAGATACTCCATAAGGATAATATGGTTGTCGAAGGACCAGGTTATTCTGAGAATAACCGTATTTTTAGCATCCTCATTGAAAAATATGAATACCAGTAGTCCAAATCCAATATCATGAATATCCACTCCATCCTTTAGTCGCCATACTGATTGCAATTTTTTCTTCATTGTGAGTATGTTGAAGGGATGATTGAGCATGAATTTTCCAACCATAATGATAGAAATATGAAAAAAATATCATCACTATTTGTCATAATGATTGGTTATTTTTCATTCTCTCTAAGCGAGTGGGTTTACCATTGCTTGATGAAATCACTCTCCATCACTCCGATCGTCTGAAATAGGGGAAACCTATACTAAAGAAGAAAGCTAAAAAATAATATCATCTTCCTAATGTAGATAAAAACATGTAGGGGATGATTTGAGGATCATATTTAGTCCCAATCATAAAGTCCTAAATGGGGGATGTAAATTCAATGGATTTAAGATCATCACCTTACCTGAAAAAAACACCACCATGCCTAGGAATCCCCAGGAATCCCAAACCCAAGAAAACCCTAGGAACCATCCTCCTAGAATGGATATAATTATCATATAAATAAATCTGATTTATGTGTGTATTATTTCCAAATAAATTTCATTTAATTTTTATCAATTATGATTGTTTATTATTTTATTTCCAAAAGGATAACAATAATACACATTTTATGAAAAATAATTTGTCTAAATCAATGTATTTTTTTCAAAAACATAAATTTTAATAATTTATTTATTGAAGCTATCTTTTCATCATAATTTCACTCACATTCATAAAATATTCTAATATTTAATGGAATAAATTTCTCTGATTAGACTAAGAAAATCTAATTTCAACTTGGTGTATTGGATCTTGATTTAGAAATCAGTGTAGAGAAACTTTCTAATATAACATATGTAAGTAGTGATGATGATAGAATATATTATGAAACATGGGAAAGATTGAAAAATTTAAGTTTGATGTTCATACGAATGATCATAGAAAGTAACATCAAGTATGGTCTCCCTAATATTGAAAGTATTAAAGAATTTATAAAATATGTGGGAGACCGATATCAAACTACTAACAAATATATTTCCGGGATATTAATGAGTACATTGTCCACTATAAATTTTGATGGTTCTCATACTATGCATGATCATGTCCTTGAAATGAAAAATATTGAAAAAAGGATTAAATATTTATGAATGGAAGTGGATGAAAGTTTCCTTACATAGTTTTTCCTAAACTCATTACTGTATGAGTACATACCATTCCAAATGAACTATAACACCATGAAAGATAAATGGAATGTGTATGAATTTCATAGTATTCTAGTTAAAGAGGAATCATGGTTAAAGAGTCAATGAATAAACTCCATACATTATGAACATCATTAAGGAGGAAAAAAGAAAGTTATAAAGAAGAATAGAAAAAGAAAGGGGCCATTAAAAGTTAAGAAGTCCTCTAGAAATAACTAGAAGAACATAAATAAATATAAATTTCATTTTTGTGAGAAATTTGGGAATTTACAAAATTATTTCATGAAATGAAAGGATTGATTTGAAAATAAAGGTAATAAAATGCTTATACATATTTTGAATCAAACTTTTATGAAGTTCTACATAATATATGGTGGATTTATTTTGTTCGCATGACTCATGTTTCTAATATGATGCTGAGATTCCTTTCGACCCAAATCATAAACCCAACTTAAAATTTCATTTTCACGGGGAATAAAGTGAAGATTATAGTGGAATAAATCAATACCTACCATTTTATCCTTGATAGTGGATATAGTTTGGATTTATTTGAAATATTTTTTGTAACTAGTATATCTTGGAATTTGGTTCATTTATCAAAACATGATGCTTCTAAAAACTCTTTTAATTTTGGGAATGAATATTTTAGTTTGTTTAATCATATATGTATGATTGGATCTGGTTTATTGTATGATGGTTTATATAATCTAAATCCTGATAATCTATATGTTGAAACATTTATGAACTTGTATCATAATTTTGGTACTAAACATGGTTTAGTAAATGAAAAATATTCTTATTTGTGGCATAAATGTTTAGGTCATATTTCCAAAGAATTATTGGAGTGATTGATTAATATTTAAATACTTATAGATTTATATTTTACTGACCAAAACATTTGTGTGGATTATATTAAAGGAAAACAAACAAAACAAACAAATAAAACCACCACTAGATGTTATCAAATCCTTGATATTATACATACAAATATATGTGGACCTTTTGGTGTCAATTATCTCAGCAAATAAAAATATTTTATCCCCTTTATTGATGTTTTTTCATGTTATGGATATGTCTATTTATTGTATGAGAAATATCAATAAATAAATCCCTTGGAAATTTATGATAATAAAGTTGAGAGGCAATAAGATAGAAATGTGAAGGTTATAAGGTTTGATAGGGGTGGTGAATATTATGGAATATTTGATAAAAGTGAAAAAAACCCTAGTCTTTTAGCAAATTTCCTACAAAGTCACGACACATATGAAAAATACACTATGTGAGGTACACCACAAAAAATGGTGTAGCAGAAATGTATAGCATAACATTATTGGATATGGTTAAGAGTATGATAAGTAATTATTCTTTACCCATATCATTGTGGATGTATTATTTAAAAACTACCATGTATTTATCGAATAGTGTTCCAAGTAAAGTAGTTCCAAAGTCTCCTTTTGAACTTTGGATTGGTAGGAAACCTAGTTTGAGATACCAACATTTATGGTGTTGTCAGGTAGAAATAAGAGCATATAATCCACAATAAAGAAAACTAAATGAAAGAATAATAGGTGGATATTTAATTGGTTATCTAGAGAAATCAAAGGGGTATATATTTTATTTCCCTAACCATAATATGAGAATTTTTGAAATTGGAAATGCTAGAATTATTGAGAATAATTAATCCATTGGGGGTGAATTTACACAAAATGTGGAAACTAAATTAGTTATAATTCAAGTTCCATTTTCATGTACTCCAACTTCACATTTTACTGTTCCTCAAATTATTACATCACAAAATAATCATATATAACAAAAATAGGATGTTTCCAAAATTCACAATAAAGAAATGATTGAAGAACCACAAGAAATAGTGTTAAGATGATCCCAATGTGAATGGAGTTCATCTATTTCTGATGACTATGTGGTATATTCGCATGAGATAGAAAGTTATCTTAGAATTAATAATGATATAGTTTCATATTATAAAACATCAATTGTGATAATTCTGATAAATGGTTAGATTCCAAGAAATGTGAGTTGAAATCCAAATAAAGTATAAAACCTTATGGAATTTGGTAACAGATACATGAGAGTTGGATGTAAATGGATCTTCAAAACCAAACATGACTCTCATAGTAACCATGAATGTTATAAGGCCACAATTTTTTCCAGTGGATTCACTCAATAAGATGATATAGATTATAAAGAAACAACCTCATCGGTTTCAAAGAAATATTCTTTCAAAATTATTATTGTAACACCTCGAGATTATTTGAGTTATTTTTCGAAGTAATTTAACCTTTGTGATATTTTTCATTTCATATAACACTAAAAATAGTTTATTTTATATTAAAGTACTATGTTTGGATTGCATTATATGCAACACCAAGTTAATCACGCACTACATATTTTTTTTATCTTTATCTACATGGAACACCGATTTTAGCAGCGACTTGGAATACATTATAGGAAAAACCGTCTTCGAGTACGCAACACACAACACCAACTTGGAATATAATATATGCAACACTGAGTTTATAAGAAACATATTTTTATTATTATAATTATTTTAATGATATAATTACAATATACCCGTTAAAATTAGTAATATGAATAGTGATAAATAATTTTCAAATAATTTTTATAATGGTTTTATATAAATAAAACATATTTATAATGAAATATATAATTTTTGGTAAACTCCTTATATGTTTAAAAATATTTTTTCCTCAAATAAACTATTCATGTCTTTTGTTACAAAAATAATTTTTTTTGAAAAATTTACAAATTGAAATTGATAAAATAAAATTAATTTTTTAATTTAGAATTTCAAAATTAGATTAGGTTGAATTTTTGGGATTTTTATGAGAAACTTCATTTCTAGATGAATAGTGAAAAATAATGGATTTTAATTCAAAGCTGTCCTTTTGTCTAATTTATTTATAAGGTTAAATTATATTTTAATTTGGTTTAAAAGAGTAATTATATAATATTTTAATCAATTAATCTAATTAAGGTCATTGAAAAAATTTCATTTTAATATTTTTTATAAAAATTTAGTAAAAGTTTGGATGTTTTTACTTTAAAAACCCGCAATGTCATCCCGTGAGCGAGATTAATCTTAAATTAATTTCCAACACTTATATGATTATAATTTAGAAACATTGATTCCATATTTTGAATAATAATAATTTCTAATTTCTAATAAGGTCAAATTTGTTTTTGACCAAAAATATTAGTGAAAGAGATTAAAATTAATTACAACGATTAAGAGAAAAATTAGGTTAATGAAGTATTAAACCTTAAATTTAAGACCCAAAACGACCAAGAAACTTGTCCAAAACCAATTTTATGGAAATTAGTTTTCCAATAACCTTCCATTATTGAGTTTGGTTGGTTTTTTATTACCTTTTTTAGGTAGAAATATGGGCACACCTAACTTGTTTTCAAAAATGCCAAGTGTGTCCTTTCCCTTCCCTATAAAAGGTTACCACCTCTTCCACTTATTAACACATATAAAACCACTTAAATTCGGCCAATATATGAACAATACACTTACCAAAATCCCAAAATTCTTCCTTGAATCCTATATTTATTCATAAAGTAATCCAAGGAATCCTTTTGGCACAAACCAAAAGGAGTCACCTGATTAAGAGGTAACATCTTCTCTCAAGCTCCATTATTTTATTTTCTTTCTCCACCCCCTACACTATATTTATTAAATTATTGTATAAAATACCATTATAATAAATATAATAGGATGTTTTTATACTAAGATTTTTACCTAGAGTTACACACAACTCCATCTAATGGGTAACGAACATACTGTTTATGTGTAAGACAAACTACTGCCTCACGAAACAATGATTGTTCATTTTTCCTTTACTGCCTATCATGGTAGAAATTATGATAGAAACTATGTTTATATATGTTATATATTATATTTATTATGTTTTTAGTCTTCTTTAATCCTTATAAAACAAATATATTTATACTTTACACTTGGTTTAAATACAATAATTTCATTTAAGGAAGCGTAGACTACCGCCCCTCAAAAAAATGTGATTCGTTCACAAACTACATGGAATGTATTAAGGATGAGTTTAGTGAAATTATGAAAAAATTGGGTACAACCGTGAAAGTGGAACACGGAGCAAGGAATAAAATTACATTAAATTGCAAGCCCGGGGACTTAACCCCATGACCTGCCCCTCATATATGTCATTTTCTTTCTTTCTTTCAATACAAAAAATTAAACAGAAACATTGTTCATGCATACGTAGGACCTACCGTCTCCATGAATAGTGTATTAAATTTCATACTTATATATTATATAGATTATTATAATACAAATATAATGAATATAATTGATATTTATATCATGTTTTATATTCTGGAAATCATGATATAATTATAAGGACCAAATATATAATAAATTAAGACACATGCAAAAAACAAATCCAATATTACCTGAAGCATAACCTTAACATGGAATTATAAACAAGTGGGTAATATAAAGTCATAATAAAACCATATATGGTATTATATATAAGAATATGGTTTTGTGATATATGTATAAAAAAATTATATTTATTATATAAGAGTTTTGTATGAGTATGACGAGAGTCAGGACACAAGGTAAGGTAATTTCATCTCACTTTTTATTTCAGTGAGATAAATACTTTATTCACCACCCATTCCATTTGAGAGGAATGTATAATGCCCATGGATTTATTATATTATTATTATAATTAAAATTATTGGTATTTACATATCCATTTTATGACCTTTCTATCATGGAATTTATGTTTCAAAAGTTACCAAATCGGTAAAGTAATTTAGTCTCAATTTGCCTTCTTTGAGACATATGCCATGTTATGCACCTATATTTTTCCATGAGGTGTATATAATGACTTTGAAATTATATATAATGAATCTAATTATTTTTATGATATTTAAAGCTTCATTTAATTTCATTTTCTTACATGGGGAGTATGGATCAAAGTTACCAAGTGGTAAGAGTTTATTGAAACAATATCATTGATTTTTAGGATTATTTATGTTTATCCATCCAATGATGAAATATTATGATCCATATCACATAAAAATTAATAAATTTTATTATACTCTTGTTATTCCAGATTTATTCATGTATTGGTACCATTTTTACACTCTTTGGTACATATGATATTTAAGAAAGTGTTTTTAAGAAAGCCCGACTTTACCATCTCTTCAGTCAGAAATCCGTGATCCTACAAAACCATGTTTTATAAAAAGGATTCCCATGAGTATTATAATATTCTACTATAATCATTAAAAGAAAAATTTTCATTTTTTTTCTTTTATCAACGTTTTCAAAGGAATCTTCTTGTCACTTTCCTAAAAAGGCATTTTTTTACCATTTTTACTGTACACAAGGAATGTTATTTTTACCTCATATGACATGTACAGATTTACGCACTATCATTTCTGTGAATCTTCCTTTGCATGCATAAAAGTTAAATTTTTAATAAAGAGTTTTTAAAATTATTTTCAAAGAAATGGGTTTCAAAACATTTTCAATCTTCTTTCATAAGTTTTCAAGTAAAAATGTTTTCAAAACATTTTAGGTTTCCATATAAGTTTTCAAAGTTATTTTCAAATAAATGGTTTTCAAAAAGTTTTCAAGATTTATTTATAAGTTTTTTAAATTTTTTAAAATAAAAATATTTTTAAAATTTTTTGAAGCTTATTCTATAAGTTTTCAAAGAAAGAGGTATTTAATTTTTTTTGAATATTATTTTATAATTGTTTAAGGGAAAAGGTTTTTCAAAATGATTTCAGGTTTTATTTATAAGTGTTCAAGGTATATTCTAAAAAAATGTTTTTTTAAATGGTTTTATGTATTAAAAATAATTTTTCAAAGAAGAAAGAAAATTTTCCTCAAGAAACGTTTTTAAAAGATATTTCAAAATTATTTTCCATCTAAGATGACATCTAATGATGTTAATCATGAATTTATAGAAAATTATATAAAGGTTTCATTGATATTATTTATATTAATGGGTTATTCTTAATGTCATGGTCTTTATGAAACTCATTTCTCTTTCACGGGTTATATGTTTATGAAATCTATTTCTCTGTCATAGGTTATGTACTTATGAAATCTGTTTCTCTTTCATGGGCTATGTTTATGATGAAATTATTATGAAACCTGTATCTTTTTTCATAAGTTATGATATGATTGTATATTTATGATACCAATTTCATTTCATGGGTTATGATATGATTTTTTATAATTTTTTGGCACATGTATGTATGATTTCATTATGAGATGTTTGGGACCTATATTTACCTATAATGAATTGGGTAAAGATTTATATATCTGGAGATAAACTAAGTTGGACTTGGGAGTGAACCTTGAATACTAATATGTCCATGGGAGTGAAGCATGACTACCAAGATGGTATGATGAGTGAAATAATGCTACTAAGATGGATGTCGGAGTGAGCCATGACTACCAAGATGGTATGGGGAGTGTACCCATGCTACTAAGATGGACTTGGAAGAAATTCCTAGGCTATTATGGAAATCATATTATATGATTGTGTGTTTTCCACAATTACATGTTTTATTCCTATGTTATGCTTTCATGGCTTATGTTCTTTCTTTATTTATGATCCATGTCTTATGAAATTCCAAGATTTATTCCATGATTCATGTTTTTGATATTTGATATGTAGGGTATGATCTTCTATTTTCATGTTCATGTTCTTATACCCTTATTATCATGATTATTATTACATATCTCCCTTGTTTACCCTTACTGAGAATTTTAACTCATCCATTTTTATGTTTACTTCCCTATGTTATGAAGATATGTGTTTTTTTTGATGTGTCTAAGAATGGTGATAGTCAAGAAGAACCTAGTGTGAGATAATGCAGCTCATTTATGTACCCGTGTTTATGTTTCCATGTTTCCAAAGGCACTAGATTAATATAAACTTTGGGCATCTATTTTTTTGTAATGTTTAATGTATTTATCAAAAGTGATGTAATGTATTTTTATGAAAACAGAGGGTCTCTATAATTATAGAATTGGTATCTTAGTTTGATTTAGAGTTACAACAAATTGATGTTAAAATATCCTTTCTAAATAAAAACTTAGAGGAATATGTATACTTGGATCAACTAATGGTTTTTTTATATTTAAAGAAAGGAATACATGGTATATAAATTAAATAAGTCAATATATGTACTTAAAAAAGATTCCTAGAAATGGTATATTAAGTTTAATGATACCCTTGTATTTTTTGGATTTAAGGAAAAAATCATTGATCAATGTATATACTAGAAGATATATGGGAGTAAATTTATACTCTTGATTCTATATGTTGTTGACATATTTCTTACTGAAAACGGTCTTGGTCTGTTATGTGAGACCAATAAACTCCTCTCTAATATTTTTGAAATGATAGACATTGTATAATCCAAGTATGTGATTGGAATAGAAATATTCCACAATATAACTCAAGGTTTATTGGTATTATCTCAAAAGGAATACATTAGTAAAATTTTAGAGAGTTTTATCATGGAAAAATGTTCAATATCACCAATTTGAATTAAAAAAGGTGTTAAATTTAATCTCAATGAATTTCCAAAAAATTATTTTGAATGAAAATAGATGGGAGGAATTCTGTATGCATATATTTTTGGATGCTTGATGTATGATCAAATATGTACAAGAATAGATATTAAAATTGTAGTTGGTATGTTGGGAAGATACTAAAGAAATCTTGGACAAAAAATTAGAGTGATATGGAGAAAGTTTTGTGATATTTACAAGAAAAAATGATCATATCCTTACTTATAAAATATATAATGTTCTTGAAGTGATTGGATACTCTGATTTAGACTTTTCTTATTGTGTTGATATAATAAAGTACAATTTTGGTTATGTGTAACTTCTAGACAAAGGTGAAATATCTTGTAAAATTAAAAATTAATCAGTTGTAGCTATTTTTATGCTAGAATCTAAATTTATAGCATGATTTAAGGATACAAATCTGGGTATGTGGTTGTAGAAGTTTATTTCAGGACATGGAATTGTTGAAAGTATCTCCAAGACCTTGAAAATTTGTTGTGACAATGGTGTAGCAGAATTATTTTCAAAGAATGACCAATATTCTATAGGTTCTAAACACATGGAATTAAATTAATTTACTAATAAGGAGGAAGTTTAAAAATATAAGGTGTGAATTGAAAACATTTTCAAAAATCTTATGATTATAAACCCTTTGAAGAAATGGTATCTACCTGATAAATTTATTGTAAATGGTGAAAGTATGGGCATTTCTACTGAGTAGGTTTCATTGTATGTAATGGCTGTTATGTTTACTACAAATGAGACTTGGACTTATAAATGTTTTTATCATGTTTCCTATTTTTCAATAAGTATACATGATGGAATTGAATAATGATAAAAGGTATAGTCTTAAATAAAGAAATTATCATTGGAATAATTATATATATATATATATATATATATATCCCATTTTAATTATGATAAGGAAAATTTCAATGTTGTAGAACTTGGAAGGGACTATATTAATAGACGATTTAATAGAGGATTTACAACCTCCATGACTCAAGTGGAAATTATCCTTAATTATGATGAATATTGTATAAATGATATAAGGGATACAAATGCATACAATAACCAATTGAATTTATTAAACATCATAAAGTAATATCCCATGATTTAAGTGGGAGAATGTTGGAATAACTCACAAATATCATGTTTAATAAATATTATAATAGGAAAATGATATCATTCTTAATAAATATTATAATGGTGACATGAGGGATTTTTATTTTCAAATTTGTGGACTTTGACATTTAATTAAAAACCACCCATGAAAACCATTTTATCCAAATTTAAAGGGCCTTATCCTTTCCAATTAAGTCTCAATAATCATTCTAGTATGCTTAATCAAAATTACAATGGAAGAGAAAGTAGTAAAAGTATAGAAATCCTTGAAGTGGAATAAAATCAAGGATATTCAAATCAAGAAGATTAAATGGATCAAACTATATATTTTATTTTGAATTTTATTTATTTTGATATGTGATAAATACAGATTTCAAAGATCCCACAATAAATGAAAATAATTTACAAATAAAACAGAATATAAGTATGCATTACAGTTTATAATGTCATAGAAAATGTGTTCTATGTGAAGAATATATTTTTTCAATTAGATTTTCATTACACATTCACCCTATTTTATATTAAAAATAATGATAACTAAGCCAATACAAATTATTAAATAAACTCAAATTATAAATTAATAATGTTATGTTAAACATAAAATTATTTAATGAAAACATATTTAAAAATTACCTACAAGTTTTTAAACACCACACTTTTGATAAAGGCCAACACAATATATAGATAACAAACATAGATTTATTAAACATATCAATATTAAATATAACTATATCTAATATTAAACATAATATTAAACATAAAAATATTAAATAAAATATTATTTAGTACAAATTCTTTAGATCAACATCATATAGTCATAATCAAAATCACTGGGCTAATGTAGAAAATACATACTTCTTCACAAAACCATCTTTTTTCAATGCTCAAAAATACCTTTATCAATGCTTTTCAAGCATAAATAAAATTGACATTGATAAAAGGGGTAAGTCTTTTACCTAACCTAGTTTTAATTATCTTTTAAAAATACTTTATAGGAAAAAAATATTACACTACCACATAACCTTGATGACAACGACCACAACACCATGAGGCATGACACACATTCACACCACCAACATTTTTCCAGTAGTCATCCTTGCCACTACGCCACTCAATTTTATTTGTTTAATGATATATTTATATATTTAAATATATGCATATATTTTTAAATATATAATGATTTTAATATTTTTATATTTACATATATATTTATATATTTCAATGTATTTGTATACGCATATGCATGAGTGTGTCTAATTTGATTTATATATTTAAATAGACATTTTATATGTAAATTTATTTATATATTTATATGTTTAAATATTTATTCGTATAATATAATTTTTATATGTAAATATATTCATATATGTTTATATATTTATTTATAAATAAACCTACTATACGAAAAGAAGTAAAATTACAACACAATCATATCAATATTAATGTGAGTTTGACTAATAAATTTAGCATCCAAAAAAAAACTACTACTGATATGAGATTTATTAGTGCTAGAAATAGCATTAATTAGCGCTAAAAAATATTGATTTTGTAAGTTATTTTAAAATTTGTTGACTTTTATCAGTGCTCAAAATAGAACTGATAAGGTGGCCTTTTATCAATGCTATTCCTAGCATTGATAAAAACCATGCTGTATAAATGTGCTACTAAAATTATAGAACACTGTAGAAACAAATACAAAATTTAATTTCAATTAAATTTACGTCATAAATACAAGAAAAAATGCTATATTACCATTGGTTTTGGGAGCAGTAAAAGCATCTATTAGTGGTATGACCAACTCAAATTTTAGTATTAATTTACTTGTAATCATTTTCATACATGATTAAAATGTTATGTCCAATGAAAACTGTAGGTTACTTGACTTGATTAAAATGCCCAGACTAGAAGAGGAGGATCTTCACATGTAATTTATAATTAATTTATGCGTAGATAAATAATCACCTTAACTTGTAATTATGATTTTTTGATGACCTGATTGACCATATCTCATCATACCATTATTTCATTATAGGATCCAAGTGCAGAATACCTTTAGAAATGATCCACATGTGCACCATGATGCACGCCTATCTTGGGGCATAGAAAAAGATAATTATTTTCCTAGTGAAACAAAGTAGCTGATCAGGGTCATCACACTTGAGGAGATTCTTTATTTGTTCACCTACTTATTCTAAATCACCTAAACTATTTATTTTTGTTGTTTTGATTATTTAAATAAATCAATTATAAATCCTTTGTTTTTGTGTTTTTGATTACTTTTCTATATGATATGAAATATGAGAATTTAAACTAACATGAAATTATAAATAGAATAATTTAAGGAAGAAAGGACTTGGTTTTGGGTTCAGTTTTGGATTCAATCATTATTGTCCTTTAATTTTTTGATTTTGGTTTGATAATCCAAATATGAAATATGATGTTTTAAGTACTATTATTTATTTAGAAATTTTGGAATCTTTGAGAGCTTAATAAATCTTAATTCCACCTCCTCCTATAATCATGTTTGACAACATAACTTTGTCTAGGGCGTTCCATCATCCAGGACCAGGATCTATTGATGTCATTTCATCCATCAATTTTCTCAACTCCTTCATGTAAAGTGTTAATCAATAGAGAGAGGGAAAAGAGATTTAAATAAAAGAATATTAATAGAGTGAGTTTCATGTCATTGGGGGTAAAATCACCACATTTGAGACATTCTTCTCACCCATTCATTCTACTCAAATCTATTTCAAACTTAAAATAAACTTCAAGGAAAATTCAAGAACACCTTGACCTCCCACCAAGCCAAGCCTTGAGGTTAGCCTCTAATTTCTGAAAGTAACATATCACTTAGTGAATAAATGGAAGAAGATATGAATAAGTATAATATAATAAAATAAATAATAAATTAAAAAGAATGGGGATTAGAAAATAAAATTGTAAAATAAAATATAATTTGGATGATGGAGATGAAAATAAAATAATTTAAAAAAATTAAAGAAATTAAAAATAATAATAGATTTTTATAAAATATAAAGAATGTTAAAATAATAATAATAATAATAATAATTATATTTAAGAGAAGAATAAAAAGAATAAGAAGGAGAAGAGAAGGATAAAAAGAAAGGATTTCAGATGGATTTACACTTTAAGAAAATAAAATGCATGAATTATTTAATTAATACTAAAACCGAATTTAAATTACAATTTAAATAAATATAAAAACTAAGACAAAAATAAATAAAATAAAATAAAAATAAAAGAAGAAAATAAGAGGGAAGAAAAAGAATGCAGTGGATCACCCTCCTTAGGTTGGTTCACACCTTGGTGGTGTTGAATGATGCCTCTCTTTGGCAGAGGTGTAAATATTTTTATAGGAAGCAAGGGAGGGGGTCAACCTCCCTCGTTCTTCATGGATCCCCCAAGAATAGTAGTATTCATTTGTTTGAATTCAAACCTACAAGACCCGTGGGTGTGAAATACCACATGGAAGGAGTCCAAGTGGTGCTTGAAGTGGGATAAGGGGTGTGGGGGTGCATGCATGGTGTGACGTCCCAGACCTAGATTCCACTTAGAAGATTCCCCAAGATAGGTTGACCACATGACCTTAAGTGCATATCCCAAAATGTTAGAGGCTGAAGACTAGTAGTGAGGGCCTATAGTGTGTTCGTGGGGGAGACTATGCCCTCATTACCAGAGTGAGATGCAACCAATTACATATAAGATACAACATGAGATAAATAGCGGACTCTATATAAGTAAATATAATGAAAAATAGAAGGATAAAAATCACTAATAATTGAAACAACTAGAATAACGTACAATAAATGATGATGATATGTTTTATGTCACTAGAAAACTATGAAACATGGATACAAAGTAGAAGGCATACATGAAAAACCCAATGTAGCAAATGAAATACATAAGCTATCAGAAGCATATTGAGCTACAACTCAGTCATCTGCTACCAGCTATATCCTAGCTCAACAAGCAATTAAGTGTTCGAAGCATTACACTTCCATTTATCAACACCTCATACATGTAATCTTCCCAGAGTACCAAAAGGTTCCCGAAGAGGGTGTGAGATAAATCTTTGTGGGCCACCACCAACAATGCCTATAATATCCAGCTCGTGTAATGGAAATTGTAACAGTGTGAAGGCATGCATATATAAATATGTCAGTAAAATGCAAGTAAATAACCAAGTACCTACTTCAGCCCTCGGCTAGTTTTTGTACATGTAACCAGTACATAAATTAATCAATTACTAGTTTTTATATATAGGTTACATGAGGAATATCCATCACTGACATCACCTCATTATTGTATTAATGGTGAAGGTTCCAAGATGTAATAAGGAAACCATAATTTATAATTAATATGAAGTGGTTCCATGGTATTCACCAAGGAAACCTTGACCTTATGGGACAATAACTCAGTAGTAATTGAGTCAAGCTAAGGGGTAAGAGTGTAATCAAGGTAGCATCATCCAAGTCATTCCCACAATAATGTTTCCAACTATGTCCATGGAATTTATCCAAGGTAAAATTAAAGATAAGTAGTGGCTGATCCTAAGGATGTAACCAAGGCACCTATAGTCACGATGGATCCAAGGAGTGTATTTGAGGCATTCTGTAATAATAGTTAAGGGATACTACGATGTCATATTGGGAATCTAGAGGTAAATAAGGATCAGGTTCCTAGTTAGGTCTCACTGAAGGAAACCAACAACCTTGAATCGAAATGACATCCTTGAGTACCCAAGGCATTCCCTTGAGAATCCAAGAACTAACATGATTCAAGTCTTCCTATAAATATTTCAAGTTCCATGTCCATAAATAGGAACCTTACATTTAAATCATTACAATTAATTTGGTTATATGACAACTATTCCATTAAAAAATCACTTGGTTCGAGCCTTGACTTTCATTAGTTTGAAAAATCCAATTAGAATGAAACCTTTTGATTAAAACCATGTAATTTAGGTCAATTAATAAGGTTGACTCTGCTACCTTCCATAATCATGGAAAGTTGTTCTATGGATGTTCAACCAAACTTTTATTTACATTTAATAAGGCCAAGTCTTATACTTAAGTATTCTTTCCATAATATTATTTGAATCAATTACCTACATTTAAAAACTTACCTTAGGAGGGTCAAGTGCAAGTGAAAAGGCACAAGCTATTCAAAATTTCATGATTCAATAGGCAATTAATATAAGTAGGCTTACCATTAGTGTGTTCAATCTCTAGCACACCCGAGCGATGGTTCAAAAGTGTCAAAACACTAAAAACCCAATTATGGTATATCACCCTATATGGGGTGTTGGGAGCTGTGGACACAACCACAAAAAACAATCAAATTTATGGAAAGGGCATAGCCATATGGTTCTAATGACTATAAGCAAAGAATCTAAATTTAATAAACAACATCCAATGGAATAGGCAGGACCCACACATCAATTCCAAAAATAAATGAACTTGAGGGATGAGTTATAGACCACCCACATCATAATTGTATGACTCTACCCATCTAGTATTGACCTCTAATTAATCCAGGATCAAAGTAGTTCATAAAAACAGGCATAAAATCCTAAACCTTGATATCATGGTCGTGAGAAATAGAAACGAAGGATTAATTAAGATGACTCAATTACTTACTTTTGCACATCCAACATGACAAAAAATTCTTGATTGGATCATGGATGAAGGATATATTTCAATACCTAGTTCAGTCCTTCAAAGAGATCCAAAATGAGAGGGAAGGGGGTTCTGTCTGATGGAACTCAAAATAGGGAAGATGAAGGAGGACAATTAGGATAGTAAAGTTAAAATGGTTATTTTTCCAATAAATTGTCATGTGCATGTTTTGGACATACAGTTTTCCAAATTTTGCGCCAACAATGCTTATGTACCATAAGAAGAGGGGCACTCGCACGACTAGGCCGTACGGCTTGGGAAACTGTGTGCCAAGCGTGAAGAATGGATCTTCCCAAAAATGTAGACTATCCAAATGCTTTAATCTAACTGTAAAGCCTACCTACACATTTTACCCTAAACTATGCGAAATGCCTTATTCTCCCAAAAATATGGGTTCGAGACTTCGAACAAGCCTTTAACGCCCCTGAGACCTCTATGAACTCATTAGGAATCTGAAAAAGTTCCATAATAAAGAGTTAGACTTAAATTTAAAGGGTCCATACCAGAGATAAAACCAAGTTCTTATAGTCTTTATCAATTAAAGTAACTCATATCCGAGTTCACCTTCCAAGGGTGGTGTAACACTGTTAGAGAATAACTCTAGCCACTGAGCAGGTGCATCAACCTCCCACTTCCAAGTCTCATCCTGTACATGGACATACTACCATAAAACCCATACTAGAGGGACATACTAGCCTCATAGATCCTTTGGGCTCCAATCGATGATTTGTATAGTATAATTATCAAAATAATCATTGGTATCAAGCTTAAATTCCTCAGGATCAAAAGTATAGGATGGGTATGCATGATAATAAAAAAGTTGTAAAACATGGAATACATCATGCATAAAATGATACCTATGAGGTAGTAACAGCTGATATGCTACTGTATCAACTCTTTCCAAGATCTCAAATATCCCTACAAAACTGGGCAACAACATCCCGTACTTTTGTAACCGTCGATGCCCTAGCCTGGGCGATATCTATAGGGAAACATGATCCCATACCTCAAACTCTAGAGGTTGTAAATGGTGATCGAAATAATATTTCTATCTAGACTCAGCAGTATTCATACACTTCTTGATCAGAAAAACCTACTCTTAATACTCCTTCATAATACGAGGATCTAGTAGGGCTGCCTCACTTACCTCTAGCCAGAACAAGGGTGAACGAAACGACCTACCATATAAGGCCTCAAAAGGATCAATATGGATTTTCACATGAAATCTATTATTATAGGTAAACTCGATGAGAGGGATATTCTTCTACCAAGAACCATTGAAATCAAGGAAAAATTATTAGATCATTTCCTCTAGAACCAATATCATCTATTCCAACTTTCCATCAGTCTGAGGGTGAAAAGATGTGATCAGAATCACATGTGTACCCATAGCCTTCTATAACCCCTGTCATAACCGTGAAGTGACATGATCATTACTTTCTGAAAATATAGTACAAGGTTCCACATGTAGTTATATGATCACACATACATATAATATTCATATAAAATCAACTAAGTAAGTCTCTTGATTAGTAATAAAGTGTTCTTCTTTCATTAGTTTGTCAATAACTACCCATATAGCATCGCTACGATTCGATAACCTAGGTAAGCCAACTAAAAAATCCATATAAATATCTTCTTATTTCCATTTTGGGAGTGGAAGTTGATATAACAAGATTTTAGGTCTCTGGTTATTTTCCTTCACCTACTGACAGGTGGAACACCTAGTGATAAATCCTACTATCTGATGTTTCATCCTAGGCTACCAATACTGGAATTGCATATCTCGATACATTTTGGAGATACCTAGATGATCTACCCACTGAGAATAGTGGGAATCTTTCATCCATTCCTATATCATATCTTTAGGAACCTAGAAACACTGATGAATATACATGATGCCGTCTCTATCCACAAACCAATCCAGAGGTGGGTCAACTCCTGATGTACTCTTACGAAGAACCAATCCCTCAGGATTGGAAAATTGCCTAACCTTCACCTTATCAAGGAGGGAAGAGGTAACTGTTAAGGATGAGATGTAAAAGTACTTGTGACTATCATGAAACTCCAAATGAAGCTCATAAAAGAGGTCTGTTAACTTCCATTAATCACTGGCTTCTCGTATGGTCAGTGGTTGGGTTTTCTGACTCAACACATCAGCAACTACGTTTCCCTTTCCAGGCATATATGCAAGATTGAAATCAAAGGAATAATGATATTTGACAAATATTTTTTCTCTGAGATTAAATTCACATTTTGAAAAGATATATTTGTGGCTCTCTTAGTCTCTGTACACCACAAAGTGCTCACCCAATAGATAGTGTCTCCAACAACATAATGCATAGACAACTACTTCTAGAACAAGGTCATGCGTCATGTAATTTCTCTCATCAGGCCTCAACTATCGAGATCCTTATGTAACAACTCTTTCCTCTTAAATTATACCTACTTCTAGGATGATTCTTGATGCATCAAAAAATAAAATATAACCTTTTCCTAGATTTGGAAGAGTCAAAATAAGTGCTGAGACCAGCCTCCCTTTTAGTTCCTCAAAGACTTTCTCTCACTATTATTACTACAGGAACTTGACACCCTTCTTTGTTAGACCAGAAATATGTGAATAAAGGAATGATAATTCCTATATGAAACACATATAATATCCAAACAACCCCAAGAAACTCCATATATCCAACACATTTTTGGGTTTCTCCCAGAAAAACACCTCAATCACCTTCTCTTGGATAACAGATACTCCATATTCTAAGATAATATAACCCAATAAGTGAACTTTTTCAATCCAAAATTTGGATTTAGAAATATCGGCATAAATATTATGCTCTCTCAGTGTACTCAGAATGATCTCAAGGTGTTTTACATGGTTTTTACAAGTGTGATAATACAACAAGATTTAATCCACAAAGACTATGAAAAAATAACCAAAATAGGGGTGGAACTCCCTATTCATTAGATCCATGAAAAAATGAGAATATCTATAAGAATTAATGACATAACGAGGTACTAAGACATACCTTACATGCTATAAAAAGTTTTATGAGGTATGTATGATGGCCTGAATCACACCTGATGATAGACCAATCTCAGGTTGATCTTAGAGAAGACCCTATCTCTTCAGAGCTAGTCAAAGAGATCATCTATTCAAGGTAGTGGATATTGGTTATTGAATGTTACATGGTTCAACCATTTGTAATCCATACATATACAAAGGGACCCATATGCCTTCTTGCTTAAAAGTACGAGCAAAACCCAAGAGGAAGTATTGGACCATATGAATCCTTTGGCCTCTAGATCCTCTAAATTTTGCTTGATCTCCTAGAGTTTAGTAGGTTCCATCCTATATGGTGGAATAGACACCAGAGATGCTCCTAGAATAAGATTGATTGTAAAATCTACCTCCCTCTCAAGAGGTAAGCTATAAAATTCATCAAGAAAAACATCCTTGAAATGATCTACCACTAGAGGGAATGCATCCTGGTATAAACCTTGATCCTCCATGAAGAGATTGAAAATTTGGGCGTTCACCCAACCGAGCCCATGATGCTCTGGTCTGGTTCTGCTATCCTAGACATCCCACTCACCCATATGTAGATAGATGCTTCCCTCTGGTGATGTAAATGATACCATTCAATGATATCAGTCTATAAAGTAATGATAAAAAACCAACCAATCCATCCTTGGAATGAAATAAAATCCCATCATGTTGAGAAAAAGAGTTCCCATAAGAAAGGGTAACTGCCTACCTCAAAAGGACAGTCCCTAAACTGGTTTATTCCATCTAACCATACTCCCAACGATGTATCTAGGGTCATAACACCACATCAAAACTATATTTCCAAACCAAGGCCTTCCATGATAGATAAGGATATGAAAGTGTGTGAAGAACCTATATCAAATAAGGTAGATGCTATAATAGAGTATACTAGAATAGTACCTCATACTGTAGATGGCATCACAACCTGATCCTCGAGCATCAGCTGTAATGCATGCATCTATCCCGATCCATGACCCTATACAATAGCTGGAATAACACAATCAAAAATTCTTTTCTAGTGCTTCTATTGATCAGGGGTCTTGCTACCATGACCAAAACCTCCTCCTCGACCAGTCCTACTGATGCTACTACAACTCCCTACCTGTTATGGTGTAAAAGAACCTTCCCCTGAAGGTGGAGCTTGTACGGATCATATTCCACTAGAAGTTAATGGAAAGGTCTGACAGAAACACTATAGATACCCCATGCAACTGCAATCTTGGAACTCTAGTGGGTTTCTATAACACCGAGGCTTCAGATTCCCTATATGTCTGCACTGGTGACACACTACAACACTACCTACATGGACTCTTTGATTTCCACTTCCCTGATGATAAACCTCAAGGGATCTCTTTTGTGTACCTGAAGAACTACCAGTCTGAGTGACATTGGTCCTCTATACTCAATACTATCACCGTCCCTCAGGTTGTGATAAGTGATTAGATTCCAATTTATGATATCAGATAATGTAGGTAGGTGAAACACATTAACTTGAGTATGAATGGCATACTGGATCCCATCCTCTAAGCGTCTATCACGTGATAGCTCATCACCAACTAGATTAGGTGCAAAGCACTATAACTCAGTGAAACATGTTGAATACTCCAAAACTAACATAGAACCCTTCTTGAGATGCCTGAACTCTCTTGATATGTTAGCTATTAGTTTATGATGAAAGAGAAAATCATAGAAGGTAGTTTGGAAATCATCCCTTACCATGTCCTATTGGAGACCAACACGGGTAATCACATCCCACCAACAATTGGAAAAATCACGAAGCATGTATGTAGAAAGTTTTACCCTATGCTATGTAGGTGACTTTAGATAATCAAATATATACATGATGTCTTCTATACAAGAATCAGTAGCTGGTGGTATACCATACCCTGAGAAGGTAGGAGGATATTTTTTTTGGTACTCATGGGTCAGATCATCCATCGTAGGTGTAGCACATGGAGCACCATGCATGGACTACATTAGATATAAGAAACTATGACAAACTTGAGAATTATTTCCCAATTCAAGTATAATAGGTGGGGCCACATATGGAACCCTTGGAGGTAAGACTAGAAGATTAGGTCCCACCACATTTGGAGCATGGTCGTCACCACCCTCCTGTAACATGACATGAGGACATCGTGGTGGCATTGGTCTACAATTTTTCCAACCACACACCACATAACAATATTTAAGAGAAAATATAGAAAAACTAATGGAATATAAACATAAGAAATGGATCAATACCAAGGTATACAACCCCAACTACCCACTTAGAAGGATATGTATATGTAAGTGACTAGTTATAAGTTTCAGGGGTTCTAATAGATGAAGGGTTAATAGTAACTTGCCTCATCATTTATTGGAATCCATTTAATTTTATATTTAATTACCAGGTTCACTCCTTTACCTTTAATAAGAATGAAAAGGTGTGATAAGGATGTGAAATCATTTCAATTTTATGTTTTCTTTTTATTAGAACTTGTATCAAAGTTCTTTTAAAATGGACCATCATTACCAAATAATTTGGGCCCAAACTCCTTATCACTGAGATTAACACTCACTTAAATTTCTAATTAAAGAATTGATTCGGTAAATTACTCATTCCAACCCATGAGGTCCCATAACACCTCATGAATTAAATGGGAAACCACTCAATCAAATACTGTAGTATCAAAAGCAATATATAAACAAGGAAAGTCTCACTCATCAATCACATGCATAAAAAGTAATGAAAATAAATGAAATGCACCGACATGGAATATAAAAAATGCATACATGAAAATTATAGGTGCCTAAAATGATGCATGTAACAGTGATCATTTCCCTCATATCATCGGGCCAAGGATGAAATAAGATCCTCAATCAGAATAATAATCAATAACACCACATGTCATGTGTGTCACCTAACAGTGAAATGATATCAACTATAATAGGAAAAAACAGAACAACAATTGTATTTCAGGTAATTCAACTTTTACCCGGAACATGGGTTCAGGATGCCCAAGCATGGATTATGACCAAGTTCCAAGAATTCCTAATATACATTATATTGTCTCCAAATAGTATATCAAGAGGGTAAATGATTTGATACCACTTTGTGAGGTCCCGAACTCGGACACCACTTAGGAGGTTCCTCGAGCTCGGTGGGCCACATGGCCTCAAGAGAATCTCCCCAAATGCCAGAGGATGCCAAATAGAATTGAGGGACTAGGGTGTGTCCATGATGATACTATTTTCTCATTACCAGAGTGAAATACAATAGATAAATTATAAGATACAACATGAGATAATTAGGGAAATAAATATAAGTAAATAGAATGCACAACGGAAGGAGACAAATAAATAATAACTTATTTTTTTTAATAAAATACAATTACCGATGATAATATATGTCATGTCACTAGATAGATGGAAAAAATGGATACAAATTAGCAGGCATACATGAAAAATCCAATGTAGAAAACGAAATACAAAAACTATCCCAAACATCCCAAGATACAACTCGGTCATCTGCTACCAGCTCCATCTTAGCACATAAAACAATTAGGTGTCCGAAGCATTATGCTTCAATTTATAAACACATGAATACATGTAATCTACCCTGGGTACCAAACGGTGCTCAGAGAGGGTGTGAGAGAAATCTCAGTGGGCTACCACCAATGGTTTCTATTATTCCAGCAGGTGTAATGGAAATTGTAATAGTGTGCAAGCATGCATATATAAATAAAGCAGTACAATGTAACTAAATACCTAAGTACCTACTTCATCCCTTGGCTTGTGTCTATACATGCAACCAGTTCATAAATTAATTTATTAACAATTTATATAAACAAGTCACGTGAGGCATATCTAGCACTGACATCACCTCATGATAGTATAAATAGTGAAGGTTCCGTGATGTTACAAGGAAGCCATAATTGATAATTAATATGAAGTGGTTCAATCTTATTCACTAAGGCACCCTAGACTTCAGGGGCCATTTACTTAGTAATAACCAAGTCTATATAAGTGGTAAGAGTGTAATCCAAGGAGCACCATCCAAATAATTCCCACAATAATGTTTCTAACCGAGTCTAAGTAATTCATCTGAGGTAAAATGGGAGATATGTAGTGGCTGAGCCTAAGGATGTAACCAAGGAACCTCTAGTAATGCTAGATCCAAGGAGTGTGTTTGAGGAATCCTATAATAATAATGAAGGGATCCTACATTGTCATACTAGGAATCCATTGGTAAATAAGGATAAGGTTCCCTAGTAAGCCTCACCCAAGGAAACTTACATCCTTGAATCAGAATGATGTCCTTGAGTACCCAAGGCATTCCCTCTGGAATCCTAGATCCAATATGAGTCAAGGATTTATATAAATATTTCAAGTTACATGTGCACAATGAGTCAACTTACATTTTATTCATTATAATTAATTTGGTCAAATGATAACTATACCATTAAAAAATTCACTTTGTTTAAGCCTTTAATTTCATTAGTTTGACAAGGCCAAGTAGCATGCAACCTTCGATTAAAACCACACAAGTCAAGTCAATTAATATGTTTCACTCCTATTCCTTCCATAAAAATTGTAAGGCATGTTAAGTATGTGCAACCAAACATTCATTTACATTTAATAAGGCCAAGTCATATACTTAAGTATGCTTTCCATAATATCATTTGAATCAATTACCTACATTTAAGGACTTACCTTAAGCCGGTCAAGTGGAAGTGAAAAGGTACAAGATATTTTAAATTTCATGATTAAATAGTAAATTAATATAATTATTCTTACCATTAGTGTGGTGAAGCTCAAGAACAGTCGAATGATGGATCAAAAGTGTTAAAACACTAAAAACCCAATTATGGCATATCACCGTACTTGGGGTGTGGGGAGTTTTGGACATAACCACCAACCACCAATCACATTTATGGAAAGATAATGACCATAAGGTTATAATTACTATAATAAAGAAATATAAATTCAATAAAGACCACCCTATGGAATTGGCGGTCCCCACATGCCAATTCCAAAATCAACGAACTTGAGGGATTAGTTATAGACCAACAACCTCATACTCATATGAATCTCCCCATCCAGTATCGGCCTCTAATTCCTCCAGGATCAGAGTAGATATGAAAAATAAGCATAAAATCCTAAACATAGATATCTTGGTTTTGATAAAGAGAAATAAAGAATGACTTAAGAAGACTCAAGTTTTTACAGTTGTGCATCCAACATGACAAACAAAATCTCAATCGAATCCCGGATGAAGGAGATCTTTCAATCCCAAGTTTAGGCCTTCAAAGAGATTCAAAATGAGAGGTAAGGGGATTCTATCCACTGGAACTTGGAATAGGGAAGAAGGAGGAGGATAATTAGATTGTTAAGGTTTAAATGATCATTTTTACTAGAAATTGTCCTATGCACGGTTTGGCCGCATGGTTTTCCAAACACTGTGCCAACCATGCACGAGTACCTAGAGAAATGGGGAACTCGTATGGTTAGGCCGTAAGGTTTGGGAAATAGTGTTCCAACTCTGTGGAATGTCTCTTCTAGAAAATGCAGACCATCTACATGGTTTACTCAAACCTTATGACCTACCCACTTGATTTACTCTAAACCATACGACATGAATTCGTCTCCCAAAAATATTGGTTCCTGAATCTGAACTCTGAAAAACCCAAAAAAACCCCAAAGACCTTCAAGAACTCATTATTCACCCAAAAAAGGTCCATAATAATTAGTTAGAATGAAATTTAAAGGATCCATACCTAATTCAAAAATTAGGTTCTTACACATGGTTCATGACAGTAGGAGGTGAGAAGCACCGACAATGACATGAGACAGTGGGTCCTCCATCTTCCTCCGAAATTCATAGTGGCTGGAGGACACTTGAAATTGGATTTGTGGTTGGATGAAGGTGAAGGTGGTGAGTAGAGGAAGCGGTTCATGGGGGACTTCATTGATGAAGTGGTAGCGGACGGAGAGCGAGGCGACGATGACTTCCACTTCCACCGGATTTCGAATTGTACGGAGAAGCTAAAATGATATTAGGGGTGGATATAATGGTATATTTTAGTGAGGTGGTAGTGGTGAGTAGGTAGAGGAGTGGGAAGAGCCATAGTGGAGAGGTGATGGTGGTGCATAGAGGGTGGTTATGGCATTCCCATTCTTTTGTGGTGGCCAACGACGTTGGGAAGTGAAGCCACGACAAGGGCTTATGGAAGTAGGGGATTGAGCTACAAATGTGGAAGTATTTTGTGGGAATCATTGGTAGTGATGGAAGATTTTGGTGAGGCAATGACACTCCAATGGGTATAAGGGGAATGAGAGCATAGGTGGAGCAGCGGAGTTGTGTGGCAGCGATGGACCGTGGCGGAGCACGACAGAGCATATCAAAGCTACGGTGACTTAGAAATCCCACATTGAATTCCCCACATGGGTGGTGGGACTTAAAAATGTTTTATGTGGGATTAAATTAGTAATGAAGGCATGTGGGAGCTGGAGGACTCCCACTGACCACTACAGACTGCCACATCCCGACGACGCCCTCCTTTCGGTGCTGCACATAGATTTTCCATGCGTCATTGTTTGTTCTTTGAAGAATCTACGCTTGCCCAAAAATTTTATACCCATGGGTACATTGCATGGGCCCGACCCCTTGTGTGTAGATTATCATTTTGAGCAGTCCCTCCTTGGCTAGTCTGGCTGGTTGACCCACCTTTTGTGGGCTGGATAAGTGGCAGGCAGACCAGGTTTAGGGATATCTTGGGCCTGACCTATTTTTTTTGGATAAAGTCATTTAAAAGAGTTAAAAAAATATAAGGAGATTCAAATAAATTTCAAGATCCATAAATAATATTTACAAATTCAAAAAAAAACACTCATTTATTTCTTTTTAATCCATTAAAATTCTATACTCAAATTTATCCATAATTTGATTAAAACATTGTAAATCATGGGTATTTAACATTAAAATTCATTTAAAACCATTGAAATATGATAAAAAAATATGAATCATATTTGTGTCTATAAAATACCCCCACACTTAAACCATTATTTTCCTTAAGCATAAAATATCGAGAAGTAGTTTAGACGGCACCAATGTTACAAATATTCAAATTTCAAAGTAACAAAATCAAATGATTATCAATTTTAAATCAGACTTTCAAAATTCACATAAAATATCAATTCAATTTCTCAATTTTCAAATAAATAATAAATTCAGTAATTATAATTTTCCCCATTTGAATTTTTTGAAACTTCTCTTATCATTAATTCAAGTTCCATAATTCATAATTATTAAACATTCCAAATCATGATTTACCTCACTTTTGAATCTTTTCACTCATCGCTCATGCTAAAATTCAAGTAGATTTATGTTCATATCATGAATACATCCTCATTATCCATAAGATTGTAATAGAACTAATTTCTCCACTTTTAAAAGTAAAAAGGCACATAAAATCATTTGGGATTGCGATTTAGGTTCAAATTCCTATGAGGCTTATGGTTGGTAGGAATTGATGTTAAAAATTAAGGCTCAAAGAGGAGGTTTATCTCTTAAAACATAAAGTATGATATTAAAATTAAAGGTTTAATTACATTATACCCTTAAAACTATAGTAATCACTAAATTACCTAAAACCCAAAGCAAAGATCCTGACCTATTTAAGCATAATGAATGATTTCTACACAATCTCAAAATTTTCTCTTCTTTTATACTATTCTTTTTCTTTTTTAAATAAAATTTTAATTTTTTTTCGTTTTCAAAAATCATGCTTTAGAATAAACCTCACATCCACCACTTAACCATGCATGATATAATTCATAGGTCTAGTAATGGTGATTTTTGGTTTTCCCAAATCATGACTCATTTTTCTTATTTTTTTGGTTCTTTTTGTCATTTTACATTTTTTTATCATGAGGGGAAGAATAATGAAGTATCATGAACAAATAAAAAACCTTGATTTATTCCCATAAATAGAACCCCCACACTTTTCACTTATAATGTAAATCATACCATTTAACATGACTCCATTCACCTCCACACTTCATCTTATCATGCAACTATCAAGATTAAGGTAGGAATTAAGAAAAAAATGGATCGAAACATGGCCAATCCCTAATGAGATCATTCATGGTTTCTAAGGGTTAAAGAAGGATCCATGTAAAGGTGGTTTTTTACAGATAAGTGGTTTATCAAAATATGCATCAATCATTTTAAATGTATTTTTGTATAGTCACAACTTTGAATTTTTCAAATTCAAGTTCTATCAAGTGGAATGTCCTAAGATCACTCAAGAAATATTATCATGATTAAAATAGAAAGTACTTGGTCCATAATTCCTCTAGAGAATGGGAATTATAACATTGGTCAATAAATCAAAGTAATATTTATAGTAACAAATCAATTAAAATAAATTTCCAAAATTCAAATCATAAAAAATGGTTGGAAAATTTCATTTGCACGAATAAATCAATTACATTAAATTATGGGTCCTTATTTTGATATCCATGATTCAGTTTAATCATCAAATTCTACATTTTACTCATTCAATATCATTATATTTAAATATAAAACATGGAATCATAAGATTCCTAAGAATCTCATGTCTCTTAGATTAATCATGTAAAACATGAATTCAAGTGTGGGAATGAAATTTAATATTTAGAGTTTAAAACATGTTCTAGACAAAAATTTTAGGGAGTTTAAAAGTTAAACATAAAAATTGAACTCCCTTTACCATGAAGTTTTAATCCTCTTTCCTCCACTTTCTGAGGCTTCCTTTTACCATTTATAAACCTACAAAATATAATTACTCAATTAAGCACAAGAGTCATATCATTAAAGATCAATAAGATAAGAGGGAGTGAGATGAATACTGTACTACTTCCTAGAACAGAAATTGAAATCTATATTCCTAGAAAGGAAATGAAAAGGTATAATTCTTGGTATGATACCTCAAGTGGGACCTAAAATTTTACTTCCTATAGAGGGCAGTACTAGCTTTTATCCAAAGTCTGATGGTGGATGAAGGTTATTTGATTTGAACTAACACATGTGGATTTTACTAGATTGTGATTCATCCTTGATCTTGAGAAATGATTCATGAACAGAGTAGAATAGACCCCCTACAAAATTAGGTATATCTTATATGGTGGGGGTAGGATGAAGTATGTATCATCCTCCTTCTTGGTTACTACTTGTGAAACCTTCTATTCCTTCTCCAATAACGACTTCACATAGGCTGTATGAATTGAATAATCAAAGGGGAAGAAAATAGGTATTTTTTATTGATTAAAATCTACGTTTGAAATTTTAATAAGTAATTTCCACCCTTCAATAAGAGAAACCACTTTTATAATTTCCTCAGGCTCAGCAACTTGTATCTTCCGATGGGGATCCTCAAATGAAAGTTCATTGAAATCAGGAAGCTCAACGTGTTCCTCAATAGGTACAGGTTTAGTCTCTCCACCCACATTTAAGGAATACCAAAGATTTTTTGAATCTATATAATCAAAATAGTATGGAGTGATTCATAATTTTTATTGAATAAAATCAAATGAAATAGAGTTTGTGAAAGAATAAACTCCCTTAGTTGGTACAACTACAATCCTTTCTTGAATGGTGAGTGCCTATTGGCATAAATTCTCAATGGATAGAAGAAGGTAGTTGGGATCCTCCATTTTTACTTCAAATTCCACCACTTGGATGGTGTTTACCTTCAATGGTGCTGGAAATTATTATTTTAAAGGTAATGGATATCAATAAGTTCCTCACATTCGTTCCAGAATTCATTCAGTTCTTGTTGATCTTTCACATGTAGCTCAGTAGGATAGTCTTCCTCCATGGAAACCTCAAGGAATAAAAGTGCCTCATTTTTTATTTTGGTTTAGATTGCTCTAATGGTTCTTGTACATATGAATTTATCCAATCCAATTATATTTTTAGTTATTGAACCATCTATTCAAGCTATTGAATATCATATTTGATTGTGTGTTTTTCCACTTTATCCTAGAAATATATTAGGGTAAAATATTAAAATTTGTTAGGAGGAAATGAAGATGACTCTTCTTATGTCTTAGCCACTTTGGGATACAATTTTGGGAAGTGCTCTCGGAATTCAGTGTGTTATTTTACCAATCCTTCAACTACTGGTTGCTCGAGGGTGTCTTTGAGCTCATGTATGATTTCTTTTAATTCCTTCTCTTTTGAAAATTGGATTTGGGCTACCTTGATCTATCTATACCAAATTGAAACACTATATTCTATAGTCCAGGGTGATTCATCCATTGGTTCTTGCGCCTGTGAGTACTTTTCAGTCCATGTAGAATAATAATCATTTGAATTCATCATGGATTTTTTTAATTTTTTATAAAAGAAATAAAATCTATCTTAAATGTTAAAATAGAAAAATTAAGGAAACTTATGGTTAGATCCTCAACAATGGATCCAGTTTTGAGGCATGCCTATCATAGGGTGTGAAAAAGGAAATTATTTTCCTAGTACAACACAGTAGTTGAAAAGGGTCATATCACTTTAAAATTAATTTAAAACCATTGAAATATGATAAAAAATATGCATTATATTTGTGTCTGTCACACCAAAATATCTTAACATTTCTATAGTATCATCAGGTGGTAGAACAATCAATCCTGATTGCTTATGTTGTTCACGGTTGATCACAACTTAATTATTCGAGAAGAAGAATAAACTCTTGATGTTCTCTATATGGCTTGAAAGAGGAGGAAGAGTGAATGTGATCTAGATCTATAGATATCTCTATTTAGGGATTGAGAGAGTGTCTCTATATCTATTTCACACACAAAAAGTGATTTAGGAAAGTGTTATAATTAGATATTTATTGTGGAAGGTTTAGGGTTGAAAAATTTAACACAATCCCTTTACTTACTTAACTATTCTTAGTTGACCCCATTTTTAATAATACTAATAATATTATTAGGTATCTATTGAATTGTGAAACACATTAAGAATATAAATAAATATCATTTATACCATTTACAATGAGACCATTAAGCTTGGTCCTATTTCATTCGTCACCATTTACTGAACCTCGAATAATGACTATATAATAGTTAAATGTCACTCCATTATTCTATGATAAATATAATAAATATTATATCCTCCAAACTTCAAAATAAATATTTAATATTTTTATTTAACTCACTTATTCTTTCAAATAACTCATGATTAAATTATGATGATCAATTAAAACAAAAATGAATCTTATTTATTCTATCTTCTTAAATTCAATACTTGAATTTAACTGAGATTGTAGATACAAATAGTGTGTGAACCTCTAGGTCTATTTCTCAGTGCAATTAGGTATAACTACTGTTAGGTCCACAAGGTCTAATAACCTGAGGGGGGGGGGTGAATGAGGGTATGAAAGATTAAAAAATTTTCCCCTTCAGATCTTGTTTAATTGTTAAACAAAACTCAATTATCTCTTCCTCCCATAGAAGTATATGAATAGATATGAAATCATGCACAAGACATAATGATTTTTACTTGGTTCACCCTCACCGGGCTATGTCCAAAGAACATACAACGACGATGTGCTGATGTACCAAATTCACTAAGGCTCACTGCCAATAATAGGTAAAATGTTTGGGAAAGATCTTCTATGCCCATGATCACTACCTTTACAAGGTTTAGGGTTTGTTCACTACATTCCCAAGGGTCACTCTCTTTCCTTCTTTCTCTGGCTCACTGTTGGTGGAAAGGGTCACCATCTTCCTCTTCCTTTGATCACTTCTCTTATAAAGGAATACACTCAAAGTTTATAGACTTATAGGTCAAACACATTTTATGGACATGTAGGTCCCTTTATTTTCATTAATTATTGCATCCTAAACATTAGGTAGATGCTCTATTGAAGTCCCTTTTTTCACCCATAGATGAAATCCACCTTCCTGGGTACTGTTGGATTCTAGAAACTACTTTCGCAAACTGATTTGAAGCTTTTGCAAGCAACCTTGATCAAATAGTGAACCACCTTCTCCTCCTGCATACTGTGTACCAGGTATGCTATGTAGAAAACCTCCTCTGTGTACCACTTCCACTTCCACGAACCTCCCTTCTTTCTCGGACTACCTCCGCCTTCACTATCGCATACCGACTTCGCTAACCTCCTATGTGTACCGCCTCTCTCCATGAACTGTTCTCTATTCATAGACTGCATTCGCTTCTACATAATGGAGCTCCCCCTCTACGTTCAATGCTCTTATTCCTTTGCATACTAATTCCTCTGTAGGTTTTATTTACCTAAAAAAACCTTTGGTGAAATTGCTTCCGCACGAACCACTTCTCCTTGCGGAAATCCTCCTCACAAAACACTTTTGAATTTCATATAATTCTTAGAGTAGAGATATGTTCTCTAATGAAATTTTCTCCCTCCTCTAATAAATGGTATTAAAACTCCTTATATAGGTAAATATATTTGAAAAATCCACTAATCCAAGATTTACCAAATCTTTGATTCGGTATACCTTCCACCGCATACTGATCCTCCAACCGCGAACCGCAACCCTTCCGCATACCATTTTTACACTGTATTCTGCTTACTTCCTTTTATCCTACGTGGTCAATCTCCTTTTCTAATGAAAATCCATCTGCGTACCTCACCACCTTCTGCCATGAACCATTTTTGGTTTCGTGGACCGCTCCCACATACCGTTCTTGTTGCCTGGTACACAGTCACGAACCCTTCCCAGACATGTTACACGGTCCATGTCCCGGGCTCCTCATTTATCTTCCTTTTCCAATTTCATTTTCCATTATTCACACTGTTTAGTTATATGAATGAAAACTTACAGTTCCAAACAAAAATTTCCAATTTTGAAGCCCAAAAATTTGGCAAACACTGGGAAAATAAACCACCTTAAAAACCTAATTTTAGAAAACACCAACCATACTCATTTGTGGTCATCTGGCATTGTGAACAAACACAATCACATCCAAAACATAATAAAAGGATATCTTGAGGTATTTTTCACAACAATATCCCCCTTTGGGTTTGTTGACAACTCTTCTCATAACAATTCTTCATATTTTGATACCTCGTTAAAGATCCTTCCTTTTTCAATTGGAAGTCTCTTCTTATGATTAAGATAGTGATCAAGGATTTACTCAAAACATACTCTAAGACCACAAGATCCATTCTCGGCATGATAAACAAGAGTATAATGAAAAGGTCATCAATGAATCACTTCATTACTAACAACAACTCTTAAAACCAATTGCCTACTTTCATTACGAACCTCAGTTGTTGTGATATGAAATGTTTGATCGATCACTTCTAGTATTGTCAGATTTAATACTCCCCCTATGTTACAGCTCCACCAAATTGTTTCAGCTCAGCTTAAACTCCCCCTATCTTGTTGCTCCACCTAACAGCTTCTCCCTGTGTCTTTTCTCCCCTATTATAGTCACACTTTCTCCGCCTTTGTCAATGAAACTGAAGGTAACTTCAAGGTTATCTACAATAGGGTAAAGAATACATATTAGTAAATTAGGGAAAAACACACCATACCTTAGGGAGAGGGGGTCCCACATCCACACTTTTACAAGTGCAGAGATTTGACTAGCCTCTCATAGCCAGTTGATGCCTTTCAAATTCTTCATTGGGTAAGGACTTCATAATAATATCTGCAACTAGTTGTTATATTGGCACATACTTCAACTTCACAAGCCCTTTCTCCACTTTCTCTTTAATAAAATTATATTTTATTTCAATTTTCTTTGTCATTGAGTGATGGAATTGATTTTTTCTCAGATTTATAACAGTTTAATTATTACAATGGATTCTGATTGAAGACTTCACTTCAACTCCCATATCATCAACCTGATGCTTCATCTATAGTAACTGTGTGAATGCTTGAGTAGCCACAATGTACTCAGCTTTTGTAGTGCTTAATGAAATTAAATATTATTTCTTGATCAACCAAGAAATACACAATCCACCATGAAAGAAGGAACCTCTAGATGTTGATTTTCTATCATCTACTGATCAGGCCCAATCTGTATATGCATATCCCAATAACTCTGGATGAGATTTTTCATTATACATTAAACCAAAATCCAAAGTTCCCTTGATATAATAATGTATTATTTTCAGTATAATCATGTGTATCACCTTGTTATTGCTTTGATATCTCACTACTTGGCATGTGAAAAATACAATATCATGCCTTGTCGCTGTTAGGTATAACAAACTTCCAATAATTTCCCTCTATTCTGTGATATTAACTACTCTGCCTTCATCATCCTGTGACAATTTCAACTTAGTAGAAATTAGAGTCTTTATCTCTTTGTAATTATCTATTCCAAAACTTCTCAAAACCTCATTGGAATATTTATATTGAGAAATAAATGTTCTATTCCTTCCTTACTTCACCTGTAAGCCAAGGAAAAAATTCATCTCACCAATCATCGACATTTCAAACTCGCTTTTCATGAATTCATAACACTACCTTCATATTTTCTTCATCTGATCCACCAAATATTATGTCATCGACATAAACTAGCACCATCATCCTTTGACTTCTGTCATTGTTGAAATAAAAATTTTAATCAACTCCACCACACTGGAAACTAAGATTCTTTATAAACTGATTAAGACTTGAATACCATGCTCTTGGTTCTTGCTTCAAACCATATAAAGCCTTCTTTAACCAACATAATCTATTCTCATCTTAATTAATGATAAAACCATCTGGTTTCTCAATGTAAACTTATTCTTCCAGAACTCCATTAAAAAAATTCTGACTTGGCATCCATCTGGAAAACCCTAAACTTTCTTCACACTTCTATATCCAAGAATAATTTGATTTTCTCTATCCTTGTAACAGGTGAAAATATTTCATCAAAATTAATACCCTCTATCTAGGAGTACCCTTTGCACACTAGTCGTGTTTTGTTTCCAATTACTACACCATATTCATTCATTTTGTTGCGAAAGACCCATTTTTTTCCAATGACATTCTTGTCAGTTGGTCTCGAAACAATTTCCCATATCTAATTCTTTTAAAATTTTTCAAGCTCTTCATTCATTGTCTAAACCCAATTCTCATCTCCAGCTGCTTCATCAAAGAATTTAGGCTCCACTTGTGATAATTATGATTCTTGATATAGAGACTTTATCCTCCTTGTCTAAACTAGTGCTGTGTGATCACTAATTATGTTCTGCCTATCAATTTCATCTCTTATCACTAGTCTCTGGGAAGACACTGATTTATTATCATAAAATGAGTCTTCTTCTGAATCAACCTATGGAGATGAAGCATCTCCTGACCTATTTATCTCTTTATCACTATCCTTTTGAGTCTGAACATGTATTTTTTGGAGATTCTATTCATTCTACACTATAGTCACATCATGACTTTCTACTATATTTCCTTGCAGCTTATTGAAGAGTTTATATGCTTTGCTTTTCTTTGAGTATCCAATAAATATCCCACCATCCCCATGATATTCAAACTTCATTTGTTTATCTTTATTGAGAATGAAACATTTACTTTTGAAGACTAAAATTTACTTCAATTACAGCTTCTTTCCATACCATAACTCGTATAGAGTCTTCAACTCTTTTGAACAAAGTAAAGATCTATTTGAAGTGTAGACTGTCGTCATCACTGCTTCTTTCCAAAATTTCTCTAGAAGGTTTTCTCAATGAGAATTGTTTTGGCCATTTTATTAACAATACGGTTTCTTCTCTCAACTACTCCATTATGACGTGTAGTTATTTCTACTAAAACTTGATTCCTTATCCCATGTTTCTCTAGATAATCCTCCACTTGAATATTTGTGAACTGTGTTCCATTATCTGTTCGAATCGTCTGGATTTTCTAACCAAGCATCTTTTCACATTCCTGTCACTATCTTTTAATGCAACTGAACACTTCATATTTGTGGGTGATTATTGAAACCCATTCCATTCTACTATAGTCATAAATGAAGAGAACATAATATCTCCTCCCATTAATATACCTTGGTGAAATTGGCCCACACACATCAATATGCACAAATTCAAGAAATCTTGTTGACTTTTTCACCTCTGGATTATATGGATTTTGAATGATCTACCCTTTTTGGCAGGCATCACACGTATGAGTATGATCACGTGATAATCTGGGGAGATTTTGAGTAGGATCATATTTCACCAGATCTTCTAAGGATGCTTGGCTTATGTGGTCAAGATTCTTATTCCCTAACTTGTTTTCTTCATCCCTGTACAGAAAGTACATATCTTATTCTCTACTCATGAGGTAGATATTTCCTTTTTCAAACTTTACTTGCAACACAACAACACGACATTTTTCCTTGATGATAAATATTTTCTTGGAAAAACTTATGGCATGACCTGAGTCATACAATTGACTAATGCTAAGAATGTCATGACTAAACCCCTCAACAACCAGGAAATCTACTCATCTCATGTCTTCTCCTAAAAACTTGGATTTTCCTGAACCAATAATTTTTAAGCCCTCATCATTACCAAATATTATGATACCTTCTTTATCGTACCTGATTCTTATAACTAGATCCTTATTTATCATCATATGGGAAGTGCATCCACTGTCAATGATCCATAAACCAGTGCGATCTTATGCCTTGAACGCAATTTATGCAACCAATGCCTGCTCGACCCTTTTCTTTTTGACCCAAGTCTTTCTCTTTATACCTGACATGGAATGATAATATTGATCTTCCTCAGTATATGATTGACCAACATCAAATTTCAGAGCTATAAATCGATTTTGAATTTTCATCTCTCTTTATGATACATTTGGACACTTTTTATTAATAAATTTAGTCTCCCTCGATACATTCCTATACATTGCTGATGTGAAATATCTTTCTATATGTCCAATTAAATTACACCTGAAACAAATACCATCAAATGATAGCCTGGAATTTGAGCTTTGTAGGATGACCTCTGTTGGAATTGTTACCCTTGGTATCACTTTTCTATGGAATATACATTTTGAGAGTGTCCTATTTTACTACAACAATAACATATTTTGTGAGGTACATTCCTGTGTGGAAATGATGCACCACTAGTTGTGCCTTAAATTCTCTAAATCTTTTAATTCTGCTACGTACCCAAATAAATCTTCAATCTTGGAGTGGGTTCTTGTGGTCTGACATGAACCATAACTACTTTTTATTTTAGATCAATCCCCATACCATCCTTATCATTTAGATTTGATTGTTTCTTCTGTTATGTTGGACCACTCCACTCAAATTTTATCTTCTTTGTTGTCTGTATGATCATATTTACTAATGTCGAACCAAGAGTTAACAATTTCTCCTGATCTTTAAATATTTTTTACATACCTACGACTTACTCTTCTTGTTCTTTGATACGTTTGATTTGATCTTTTCCAATTTTAGTCAAACTATCGATTTCTATTTTCTATTATTCAATTTTGAGTTTATACACAACCACCTTTTCTAATATTTCTAGCATTTAAGACCTCATATTTTCAATTTCTACATTAATCTTATAATTATCTTCTTCCAACTAATTTATATAGAGTTTGGCATCATGAACAACTTTGTTATATTTCTTTGTTTTGGATCTCAAAATATCTACCTCTTCAAGGGAAGCTTCCAATTTATCCTTAAGATCAACTCTTCCTTAAATTTGCACCTCTTCATTGTCACTTTCTTCTCTTGTTAAATAATTTTCAACAACTTCCACCAAAGCATATAATTTATGATCCTTGCAGTCATCCAACTATTCTGCATTAGATTATTCTGAACTTTCATCTTCTTTTGAAAGAAAATTATTCTTTTTAAAGAACTTTCTCTTAGTACTTCTCCTACCTTTCACATTTGATGAATACTTCTTTCAGGGAATTTCATCATTGTCTTCATTATCATCATCAAACTTCTTGGGACATTTTGCTGCAAAATTCCCAATCTTTCTACATAAAAATCACGCAAATGGAAGTTTACATTTAAACTTAACTTCTACGCTTTGTAGATTTGAGGATAGAAATGACATGACATTATCCAAGTTGTCATCCTCAGGACTATCTTCAATAAATAGATTCTTCATGGGATTGAATGTCACTTATTTGGACATCCCATTTTCCACTACATCGTTATCATTGTTTCTCATTTCATATGTTACAAGGGTACTGTATAGGTTTTCTAGTGTCAACTCTTTCAGATATTTTTCTTCCAATACTGAAACTTTTGGGTTGAACCGCGGTGGAAGTTTCCTCAAGATAAAATTCACAATATTTATATCTTCAATGACTTATCCAAGGCCCCTCATGTCTTCCATAATAAAATTTACCCTACCAAATAATTCATCAATAGTCTCATTGGGGTTAATTCTGAGATCCTCATAATTGTTCCATAGAACCTGCATCTTTTCTTCTCAGACTTTTGTGTCACCCTCATAAATGTTCAATAAGTTTCCCCATCTAGCATGTGATATTTTACAGGAAATTACCTTCGTATAAATTAAATTTGATAAGGCTACCCCTAAAGCATTGTTCCCTTTAGCATAAATATCCAATAACCTTCTTTTAGCTTCTGGTAAAGAACCACTATTGATGTCAGCTAATATTCCATGCATAGCTGTAGTGAATACATCTATCCTTACTAATCAGAAGTCGTGATGCATCCATTTCTTCCATAGTTGAAATTATTTTCATCAAAGATTATAATTCCTTTATGATTTACCGCCTAAATTTCTTCTTCTGAGAGAGAATCACTAACTTTCAACCTTTCCCTCTGATAGAAATTATTAGGTCTACAAGGTAGAATACCCATAGGGGGGGGGGGTGAATCAGGGTATGATACATTAAAACTTCCACCCCTTTAGATCTTGTTTTATTATTAAACAAAACTCAATTATCTCTTCCTCCCTTAGTATTATATGAATAGATATGAAATCATGTATAGGACACAATGATTCTTACTTGGTTCACCCTCACTGGGCTACGTCCAAGGAGCATACAACGATGATGTGTTGATGCACCAAATTCACTAAGGCTTGTTAGAGTTGGTGGCCTAGAACCAACTACGTTGTACTTTATTCATTAATAAATAACTTATCACTTCTAGATTGTTCTTCTGCATGAAAATGCATGTGATAATGTCCAAAGGATAACTGTTGCATTAAAGGGTCATAGTGGACCCCTACTATGATGAGAACCCGAAAGTTCCATAGCACTATTCTTGAATATATGTTCTATGTATGGATGATTTTATTTGAGGGACACAAATAATACAAGACATTAGGGGTGATGACTCATAAAACTTTTTGGCACCTTCTCATGGTGTGCACCCTTAGTAATATCCAAGAGGATATTATGAGAATGAGACCCGCCAGTAGAAAATCCACATTTCATAGTGTCATTGGATGTTCCTATATGCGGACGTGTATATTGGTCCTTAGACTTTAAGATTATTATTAATGGGTATTATAACTCATGCACTTGGATGTTTTGAAGAAAACTGTGACAACACACTATTTGTAGTGAGGTAAGATACGTTGGGTGCGTCATGAGTGATACTGCATTAATAGATAATTCGAGAAAGGATTTGTCCCTTCTATTCCATAACAGAAGTAGATATATCAGGCCCTTTGATGGAATTTATATAGCCTAAATAAATCTATGGCCATGTTGAGGAATGAGAAAGTTAAATTATAGAAAGTCAAAGAAAGAATACTCGATCACATGGGTTGATGGCACTAGCGTGAAACTCGCTTGATTCGAGACATCGAGAAAAAGGGATTACATTACATGGTAAACATTCATAGGAGGCGACACATCATTGCGGTGTTAGCTTCTTTCTCTATGGGTGCCTTGGAATGTTGCTAGACCCTAACCTTGAACTTTAGGCAGGCTCCGCTTAATGCCACTAAGAAAGAGGTCTAGAGGGTCACATACTAAGTGTGTCTAAGTATCTCAGTTAAATATTAATTTAACAAGTTGAATAAATATTATTCCTGACTGTGGTTTAATAATTAATCAAGAATTCCTGATCGCATTTATTTTGACACCAATTATTTGACAGAATATATTGTGGGTGAAATAATATATTTATTAGTGATTAATGCAGTGATATTTATTTTAGAAATAAATAGCCATTATTCAAGGTCTAATAAATGTGGTGCAGGAAATAAAGAAAAATGGAAAAACAAAAGTACACACCATGTATATTAAATATACACGCCATGTATTTTTTTTCTGGGAATTTATGGGGAATGATATAATTTATTTAATTAAATAATATTAGGTGTAATTCGCTGGGCGCATGTCTGGTAATAAAAATAGTCAACTGTTATTATTAGACATGGGGTATTACTAAGAATTAAATGAAATGAATAAATTCTTTCGAGTAATTAATTCATTTTATTATTCTATGTAATTAAAAATACCAATTATATATTTCTCATTATCTTAGATATTTTTTGGTTTTGCACACAATAGATTTGGAAAAACTCTCAATCTAAGAGAGAATTCTTTTTCCACCAAGAATTATCTCAAGCTACGAGAGAGAGATCCACCTATACCGAATCAAGGAGATCGAAGGAGGACATCAAAAGCGAAGGATATTCCACAATAACACCCGAAGATCCCTTTGGCTACGTCTAGAGATATGTGGAGCATGTGTGGATCACCACTAGAGGGATCCTACACTTGGATTCTATGACGCAACGACGGATCACATCGGATCGTGACCAGAAACATCAATGAAGAAAGAATTCCATCAAGGTAATTCTTTTCAATTAATTAAATTAATGTTAATCAACATATGATGGTCCTATCTATGGTTTCGAGACTCCCCTATTTTCTTTTTTGTTCTTCATTATATTTTGAAGATCCGGAGTTTTATTATTGTGACGAATCTCAGATTTATCATTGTTAATGCTAAAATTAAAGTTGGGTACACCCACCAACGTGCTACTGCTACGCCCGGAACCTAAAAGTGGTATCAGAGTGGTCATATCACTGATTATAATTATTTAGTTTTTCGTTGGTGATTTATGCATTTATTAATTTAGTTGTTTCAATTCAAGTTAATCGTTCTTTAAAACCTGAATCACAAGATATGTTCCACCTATCTCATTTATCATTCACCATACAGAAACAAATTTTTCTTTTAATTTTGATTAAAATAAAATAGAGGATCTAATTCGGAGGTGCGAAACATTCCTATCCTTACAACACCAGAATACACGGTGTGTATTCGGCAGCACACACCGTGTAGTCTAGGTTCAATGCATCATAATGGTCCGCCAAATCAGGCCATGTGTTGGAGTATTTCTAAGTCTTAAATGACACAGTGTGTTAACTAGGAATAGGCGGCACACAGTTTCTGGATTACATGACGTGTGGTCCACTGAACACGGTGTGTAGTCCCTTTGGGTTAGGGTTGGACCGTGTACCTCGTACACGGCTTTCCCGGCTGGAAACCGTGTAACACGAATACTACATGGTGTGTGTCCCACTGAACATGTCGTGTACTCCGAAAAAATTTCTGAAGTACATTTACACACCATGTCCCCGAGCGTGTACTTTGGATGGACCATGAACAAAAGTAAACGCCATGTAGTCGGAACTACACACCATGTACTCTTCTAAATTATGAATATTTATTAAAATTTATTATTATAATATACAAACCCTTCAGATGTGTACCATAGTGAAGGTGTAAAGCTAAGGCACAATACATGATAGGTGTTTTATATATATGTGTTTAATTTAACATCTGCGTAATGTTTATTTCTACTCATTGGGTAGTTATGAATGGGAATTCACAGGGTTTCCTCCAAGGTACAAGTTACGTACAAAGATAATTTTAAATGAATTTATTTATTTAAAATTATGGTGGATGAGAATCTCAAGGAAATTTAGAAAAAGGGTTTAAGATAAAAGGATTGATTAATTAAAGAAAATTAATTGATTCAAGCATGATTTATCTTAAACAAGAACAATTAAAGAATTAAATGATAGTTTTATTTATGCATAAATATTGTTTCATGGATGGATGATCATGAGCTAGACCAAGGCCTTTTTATGTGAATGGTTTCTTTTAATTAATTTATTTAAATTAATTTTTTTGTCCTGTGAGCCTTCTCATCATTAATATGTAGGGCCTACATGCCCAAGGTTTCTTTTATGTAAAACCCCATTTTACCCCTCACCTGAATGTGAGATAAAATCATATGTAATGGATGGAGCTCCCAAGCCAGTGGAGGTGGCTCAAGTTAGGAGTGAAGGTGAAACCAATCCAAGGAGATAAGAAGGTGGATAGGTGGAAAGTTGTAAACAAGAACCCAAAATGTTCAAGCTATTTCTCCCCTAGGTCTTGGGTTAGTTTATCAACTACTAGATAAACTAAAAAATAGAACAAGCTCTTTATTATACTATTTATTTTAATTCTATCAGTTGCATGGTTTATTTATTTTGGGTGTGTTGTCACGATCACACAATTAATGAATTAAAAAAGCATGCAAGATGGAACTAAAATAAAAGCAACTTATGCGTAAAATATTATCTTAGACTTGGTTAATCACTTAAGTATATCCCAATTAATATTAAAAATCATGTAATCAAAGATAATAAAATGGGAATTTACATATAAGGATAAAATTCCTTAAAGAAAATATTAAGTCGGTATAGCCTTCCACAATCTTGGTTAGAATCGAACCATAGTTCAAAGTGCTTGACCAAACTTTGTTGGGGTGATTTCAATTATTGGGGAATTCTAATTCAAGGTTTTCGGTTGACTTGACTTGGTTATCATTAAGGTTTTACTGCCACAGTAGGACTTGGTGTGACCAAGAGGCAAAGGATGAGGAAATCCAAAATAAATGGATTTCAGGATTGGGGAGTCCACTCAGCAGATCAAGGAGCTGCGAGTTAATGCAGTTGGAATTTAGAATGCCTACCTAAAAACCCTTCCATTTTCTTGAACAACCCTAGTTTGGGTAATGCGAAGGGCAATATGGATCCTTTCCATTAGAATATTCAGGCAACAGAATATTCCAAAGTCAATGGTGAGGGCTATTGGATTTCGATAAAATAGTGGTTGACTAATAAGTATTAATTTATTTATTTCTCTCAATTTTATCATAATAAAGTACTAAAACTTTTCTCATATTAATTTGTATAAATGGAAATAAAATTACTTCAAACATATCATTACGAACCATACTCGAGAAGGAAAACCATCTCATCAGCACCAATTTCCAAGAGTGACATAGGCATTTACGCGTCATCCTTCGCCACGAGAGGAAATTGTATGTGCTGGAAGAGCCTGTTCCAATTGCGCCTGGGAAAGAGGCCAGTGATGAGTAACTATATCTCTATATGAAACATATGGATAATGCCACAAATGTCCAATGTTTCATGCTTTCTTCCATGTCTAATGAGCTCTTGAAGCAACAAGAAAACATGGACGTGTATAACATGATGTCTCACCTTAAGGATATCTACCAAGAGAAGGAGAGATAGGAGAGATATGAGATCTACAATGCTTTGTTTACAACTAATCTTGGAGAGTCTCTGTCAGTTGGGCCTCATGTAGTTAGGCTTATTGGCTACATTGAATTTCTGGACATCTTAGGGATTAAGTTCCCAGATGAGTTGCGTAAAAATTTCATCCTATCATCACTGCCTAGGACCTTGTATAGCTTTATTGTCAACTATAACATGAGAAACAATGAGAAGATTATATCGGAAATTCTAACCTTAATTATTCAGGTAGATAAGGACATGGGGCGTGAAAAACCCATAGTCTTTGTGGGGCTCACATCTATATTCAAATACAAGAGCCAAGTAGCTTTAGAAAGATTGCCAAAGGAGAGGTGGATCTTCGAGCTGCTAATGGTGCGAGGCTGGATGCATTATCCATTGGAGATTACCACCTCTCATTGCCAACTGGGATAATTTTGTTTTTTCATAACTGTTATTATGTTCCTAGTGTTACCAAAAATATAATTTCTGTATCATGTTTGGATATGGATGGATTTATTTTCAATTTTGGATATAAGGGATGCTTCTTTTATAAGAACAATATATGTTATGGTATGGCGCATTTAAATAATGGTTTGTGTGTGTTAAATTATGAAAACCAAGTGTTGAAAATCAATAATGAAACAAACTCACATGACTCATACATCGCCCAGTTGTGGCATCACCGTCTCAGTCATGTAAATGAGAAGTGCTTGACAAAGCTCTTCCAAGATGGATATTTAGACTCCATTGAGCTAAAACCACTTGATAGATGTCATGCTTGTTTACAAGGTAAAATGACCAAGATGCCTTTTGGTGGACTAGGTTAAAGGGCCATAGATCTTCTAGGATTGGTGCACATGGATGTGTGTGGACCATTTCTAGTATAATCTAGAGGTGGATATTCTTACTTCATTACTTTTACTAATTATTTGAGTAGATATGGATATATCTACTTAATGAGGTATAAGTCAGAAGCCTTAGATAAATTTAAGGAATTCAAGAATGAAGTAGAAAATCAGCTTGGAAAGAAGATAAATAAGCTTTGATCTGACTGAGGTGGAGAATATCTGAACCAACAGTTCGTCGATCTTCTATAGGATTCTGGGATTCTATCTCAGCTCACTCATCCTTATACACCACCATGGAATGGTGTTAATGAAAGGAGGAACTGGACCTTGTTGGACATGGTGAGGTCGATGATGAGTCATGTAGATCTTCCATTATCCTTTTTGTTATATTCATTATAGACTGCAGCATACACATTAAACCGAGTACCAACGAAGGCGGAAAATGGAATTCCCTCTGAGTTATGGAATGAAAAGAAACCAATTTTGTCACAAACATGTGTATGGGGATGCGAGGCATTTGTTAAGGCTTTATCAGGAAAAAAACTAGCACCCCAGGGCACAGAGTGTATCTTTATAGGATATCCCAAGGAAACAAAAGGATATTACCTATATAACCCTTCAGAGAAGAAAGTGACTGTCGCCAGACAAGCCGTATTTCTTGAGAGGGATCACATCCTCAAAAAGGATAGTGGGAGAAAGATTGATTTTGATGAAGTTGATGCTCAAGATACATAGGAGTTGGTACAGGAACAAGTTCCACAGGTCCCCATGGAAGAGGTTCTAGAAATACAAGTACTACGTTAGAGCTCAAGAGAGGTAACGAAACCAGAGAGATTTGGTTCCCTATTCACCGAGGATGGTGAATCATTATTGTTGGAAAATGATGAACCTATCTCCTACAAGGAAGCGGTATAAAGCTCAGAAGCTGCAAGATGGCTAGAAGCTATGAATTATGAGATGGATTCCATGTATCAGAACTAAGTTTGGGTTCTCTTCGATGAGCCATTTGATGTAAATCCTGTTGGATGAAAATGGGTATTCAAGAGAAAACTGGACATGGAAGGTCAATATAGAACCTATAAAGCATGGTTAGTGGATAAAGGAATCAGACAGCGTCAAGGAATTGACTATGATGAAACCTTCTCGCTAGTTTCCATGTTTAAATCCATAAGAACCATACTTGCCATAACAGCTTACCATGGCTATGAGATTTGGAAAATGGATGTCAAAACATTATTCCTTAACAAGAACCTTCAGTAAGATGTCTATATGACATAACCAGAAGGTTTTGTGACACCAAGTGATGATAAACGGGATTGCAAGTTGCAGAAATCCATTTATGGATTAAATCAAGCATCTAGGTCGTGGAACATTTGATTTGATGAAGCCATAATGTAATTTGGTTTTATTAATAATGAATGTGAGCCATGTGTTTATAAGTGGTTTAATGGGAATGCGGTCATTATCCTAGTAGTATATGTTGATGAAATATTGCTTATTGGAAACGATGTACCAGTCTTACAGTCAGTTAAGGACTAGTTGAACAAGTGTTTCTCCATGAAGGACTTGGGTGAAACATCCTACATTATAGGGATCAAGATCATTCGTGATAGATCCAAGAGGTTGCTTGGACTAAGTCAGGGTACATATATTGACTAGATACTAAAGATATTTAGTATGGAACAATTCAAGAGGGGATTGGTCCCAATGTCACGTGGCCTACATCTTTCTAAGAAAATGTGTCCTCAGACAGAACAAGAGAAAGATGGAATGAGTAAGATACCATAAGCTTCGACTATATGATCCATCTTGTATGCCATGTTATGTACCAAGATTGATGTTTCCTATGCAATAAGCATGGTAGGTAGATATCAAGATGATCCAGGAGAACAACATTGGACTGCTGTAAAGACTATCCTTAGGTATCTGAGAATAACTATGGGTATGTTCCTGTTGTATGGAGGAGATGAGGAGCTTGTCATCAGAGGGTATGCTGATGACGATTTTCAGATAAATAAAAATGATCTGAAGTCACAATATGGATATGTTTTATTTCTCAATGGTGGAGCTGTGAGCTGGAAGAGTTCAAAGAAACCAGTTGTCGCCGATTCTACAGTGGAGTTTGAATATATAGTGTCTTCTAATGCATCCATGGAAGCTGTCTGGATTCAGAACTTTTTCTAGGAGCTTAATGTGGTGCCTAGTGATTATCCAATAAAAACATATATTTTAATTACATTTTAATGGTATTAAATGTTCATTTTTGATCTTATGGGCCGTAGTTAGTGCATTTTCATTATGAACATCCATTCTCATCATTTGTGCACTTCATGCCTAATATACACCAATTTAGGCCCAACGAGTCATCTGATTCTAAGGAATGTAATTATCAATATTTTAATTTGATATTTTGGGAACTATATCTACACTTAAATGTGAACATTTTTCATTTAGGGATCAATGGATGATTCATAAACGATGATGGAGATATTTGGAGATGAATGGAAGCAATTCTAGAGAAGGTAGATTGGACACCATACCACTTATGAGACTGTGGGTCCCAACATACAGTCCCAATGAATCCCAAATTTTGTGGTATGATAGAAGAAATGTTTAGTAACAAATCAATCTTCATAAGATAATGCTAATTCGGCCTCTATGGTGGTCATTAAGGCGGCCCAAGTTAGAGATACAATTATGGGCCAGATTCTGCGGCCCAGAAAAATATCCAACTAATTTGATCATATATCGGAATCCACAACTCCAAATGGGCCCAAATTTATAGGTAGTTAGAAGAAATCCGGAGCTCCATTTTCTTCTTCTATGTCCCACTCTAATTTGTCCATCTAGAAGGTCTTCCAAACGTGTCTATTCGGTGAAGGAAAGCTGGATGCCACATCGGGTCAAGGGTGGAAAAATCAACTCTCCCTTACTTTCCACCCACCCATGGCCTACCAAAATCAATTGAGGAGACTTGGACTGTTGGAGGCTCAACCCAAGGGATCAAAAATTCCTATTTAAGGCAGTGGTGTTGGAGGATTGAAGAATCTTGGGTGCTTTGTTCAATTGTAATGTTATGCTGCAATTTTGTTGTCTCAAATTTGTCTTTCACATGTAAGTTGTTCAATTAACTTTAGTTTCTTAATAAAAGTTATTCTTCTACTCTTATTATATTGATCTTCATATCAATTTGATACCTTTGGATCAATGTGTGAATTTATTCACACTAAATCTTGTGAAATTATTCACACAACGGTGGAGTGATCATTTTATTTTTGTTGTTTTTTTTACTTCTCCATGTCCTCCCTCATGAGTCTACTTTCCGCTTCGAATGAAACCATAGAATCAATGGAGGGCTAACCCAATTATGGGTTGATCCAAGGAAGTATCAAGGGGCTGGATTGGATGTTATTTATCACCCCATTAATGTATAATCACTTCTTAAATTGAGATTTTTATTTGATGATTTTTAAATTCCATCATCCTTGTTGAATTTAAGGCCACACACTTCATGTGCTAATACGAACCTTTACCTTGAAGTGATCAAAACTTTGATCCTTCAAGTTTATAGGTGATTATTATTAAAGGGTGTAGGCACTGAACCAATAAGTGATGATGTTGTTTTATCTTCTTAAATGAACCCATCTCAAATATAAGAAACTGAAATCTTTAAAAAGGAAAACGTCCAATCCACCCCGAGCAATAACCTAGGATCAACTCATTCTTTTAAATTGAATTCACTTAAATATGTTAGATATCCTCTAAACTCATCTAAAATCAATCCAAGTTGGCCACTTCATAGCCGAAAAAATTCCATAGAATGTGTGTGTCTATAGGTTACTTCTTAGGTCTCTGTGGATTCGACAACCCAAGCTAGACTACAAGGACCGTTCTACCTTCATCTCTTGGGTAAATTTGAGCGAGAATCAAATTTTGGAACCGTTGCTGGGGACCTAAGTAAGTTATCTTAGACATTATCATCCTTTTTTTCATCCCACTTATCTTATCTCATCCCCAATTTCATTCCTATGGTAAACCCTTTTGAACAAATCCACACATCGGGAACCTCTCCTTACTTTGATCACTCCACACCAAGTGTGATGTACAATGTCCATCCTAGTTTCTACTGGTGGGATAACCAACAACCAATTAAGACACAATGTTTTAACTCTTATGCTCCACAAAACATTCCAAAATATAATGAGTTTCAATCCCCACAAAGCCAATTTGAACATCGTCCTATGAAATTCCAACAACATAGTTATCCTCCTGGAATAGACCATATGTCTCAACCCCTTATCCATCCTAATACACATCCATTACTTGAAAAATTGTGTCAAAAAATGGAGATAATTAATTTTGAGGTTTCATCATTGAGGTTAGAACTACAAAGCATTAAAAATTGTGAGGAACCCATCCCTACACAAACTGTCCCTTCCATAACCTTATGTGAAGTGTCTAGTTTCCCACAAACCTCTCATGAATTTATTGAAGAGAAAACCTTTGGATTTGGGGAAGATTAAGAGGATAAAGGAATTGTTGATGGGTTTTTAAATCAAGAGGAAACTGATTTTTTGTATTCACAAGAGGGAAATTTGACATCATGGATTGAGTCTCATGAATATAACTCCATTAATGATTTTTCAAAAATAGAAATCACTGAACCATTAAGATAAATCACAAACTTTGAGTGCATACCCATTCCTGAAACCGATCTTTATAATTTTGTTGTTGAATCTTCTATTCAAAAGGAACCAATTTTGTTGAGAAATTTGGAAAATGAAACTGTGTTGGATTCAAAATATCAACTTGTGTCTAAATGTCCTATCCAACCTGAGCTCAAAATTTTTGTCCTTCCCTCCCCTCTAAAGAATCCCTTCATAAGTTATAATCATGACCTTTCAATTGTAATTAATTCTTCTCTTGAAACCAAAAAAGTTGGAATGGTCATTGATGTCTTAGGAAAGACTACAAAGGAAACTAGATCAACCATTTCTGATATTCCTTTGATTTTACCATTCATTTTAGAACATAGGTTTTTGCCTGAAAAAAATTATAAACATAGAATCAATCTCAACCTAGTAGAATTGGTGAAACATGTGGTCCTTAAAATGTTGAAAGTTGGTATTGGGTAAGTTGTGGGGTTCAAGTCGAGCTAGAGACATTAAACCAAAGTGCTGCACGGGAGGCAACCCGTGGTTTTAATGTTTTTAATTTTTCTGAATCATCTTTATTTTTCAAATAAGATTAATTAATCATTTTTATATTTAAAAATAAAAAAATAGACTTTTGACCTGTTCTTCTATTATGAGTATGGATGGGTATGAAAGGGGAGCACCATATTCATCCGTGTCACGTGGTGTGATACTTGAGTAATACCTTACCCAGAAATTTAAAAAGAAGACAATGTATCATCAGTTTATTTTGTTTTATTTTTATTATTTTATAGGTTAAGATAAAAATAATAAAAATAATAAAAATAATATAATAATTAAAAAAGGGGACACGCCATAGGCCGTGGGGAAAACCCCGTCACAACCAGCAAAGCCGCGGGGACTCGAACCCGGGACCGAAGGGAGACAGGGGCGCACGCTTACCACTAACCTACGGCTTAATGTGCTTACTTATTCTATAATTTTTATATATATACTTATATTTTACTTATATATATATATATATTGTTTTGTTTTGTTTGTTTGTTTTCCTTTTTCCACTAGGGAACTTTTCAAGCGTCATGGATATCAAAGGACTAAATTCGAGTGACAAGAACTTCAAACTTCAACCACCAGGTGACTTCATTCCATGACCCTCATATTTCAATTTCCTTATTGAACTCCCCTTTTACTCCTCTACCCCATTCTAAATTTTATTTTTATGAAACTAGGGACAGTTTCATTCTAAGTTGGTATGTGTGGAAACAAAATGTTTGTTTAAAAAAACAATGATAAAAAAAAGAAGTAAAATTACTTTATCATTCATATAATAACATCTTTTCTCACATTAAAACTACATAGAAAATAACTTTTATTTCCTTTACTCTTAATTTAATTCATGATTAAGTTTAAAATCATTGATTTTGGAAGTTTGGTTGTCCAATGAAAATTTTCCTCATTTTTATTTTCATCCATTAAATCAAAATGCCACAATGCACATCCTCTAGACTGTGGGGTACAAATTTGAATTTTTGGGGTCCCATAATAAATAGCATAAGCTGGTTTGATTTTTATGAATAATATGAGTATTTAAAAATAATAATAATAATAATAATAAAAATTTGCGTGTAGAGAAATGGATTGATAAAATGCGAGGCTTTCGACACTTGGGGATCGTGACTCCATAGTTGTCTAGCCCTAAGTTTTTGAATCTATCTTTATTTATGGTAATATGACTTTGTTTTTGATTAAATTAACTCGAGACGATGCCCGAGTATGTGGGCTTCACTTGGTGCCCTAAGGCCTTTGAGTCTGGGAGTCATCGGCAAAGTCTTGCTACATGGGTTAATTTGATTAACTGCAATCTCAATTACTATAGAAATATTGAAAAAAATACAAAAAAGGGGAATGAAGAATACTCATATTAGGATTAAATGTGATTCCACCTTGAGCTTCCATGATTTCCCCCTTGAATGAAAATGAACCCCCATATCTATTGTGATTCACAACACATCATTACAACTAATTGAGTTGGATGAAGTATGATGATGGATTTGATCAAAGGAATGAGTTTGGGATTGGGATATGCTTTTAAATTCATCTTGTTTTAAATTATCTTTATAGGTTATAAAAATATATTTGTGTGCAGTTTACATTGCGAGCACTGTTTGTTATAACGTGTTTGAAGAAAGGAATTCAAATAAAATCATTGAATTATTGGCTCGGGACTAGCAAATATCAAGTTGGGGGGTGTGATTATCCAATAAAAACATATATTTTAAGTACATTTTAATGGTATTAAATGTTTATTTTTGATCTTATGGGCCTAAGTTAGTGCATTTTCATTATGAACATCCATTCTCATCATTTGTGCACTTCATGCCTAATATACACCAATTTAGGCCCAATGAGTCATCTGATTATAAGGAATTTAATTATAAATATTTTAATTTTATATTTTGAGAACTATATCTAAACTTAAATGTGAACATTTTTGATTCAGGGATCAATGGATGATTCATAAACGATTATGGAGATATTTGGAGATGAATGGAAGCAATTCTAGAGAAGGCAGATTGGACACCATCCCACTTATGAGACTGTGGGGCCCAACATACAGTCCCAATGAATCCCAAAGTTTTTGGTATGATATAAGCAATGTTGAGGAACAAATAAATCTTCATAAGATAATGCTAATTCTGACTCTATGGTGGTCATTAAGGCGGCCCAAGTTAGAGATACAATTTTGGGCCAGATTCTGCGGCCCAGAAAAACATCCCACTAATTTGATCATAGCTCGGAATCCACAACTCCAAATGGTCCCAAATTTTACAGACGGTTCTAAGACTTCCGGATCTCCATTTTCCTCTTCTATGGACCACTCTTATTCAGCCATCTAAAAGGTCTTACAAACACGTCTGTTCGGTGAAGGAAAGCTGGATGCCACCTCGGGTCAAGGGTGGAAAAATCAACTCTCCCTTACTTTCCACCCACCTATGGCCTACCACAATTAATTGAGGAGACTTGGACTATTTTAGGCTCGACCCAAGGGCTCAAAAATTCCTATTTAAGGCAGTGGTGTTTGAGGATTGAAGAATCTTGGGTGCTTTGTTCAATTGTAATGTTATGCTGTAATTTTGTTGTCTCAAATGTGTCTTTCACATGTAAGTTGTTCAATTCACTTTAGTTTCTTAATAAAAGTTATTCTTATACTCTTATTCTATTGATATTCATATCACTTTGATACCGTTGGATCAAGGTGTGAATTTATTCACACCAAATCTTGTGAAATTATTCACACAACGGTGGAGTGATCATTTTATTTTTGTTGTTTTCTTTACTTCTCGATGTCCTCCCTCATGAGTCTACTTTCTACTTCCATTGAAACCATAGAATCAATAGAGGGATAACCCACTTATAGGTTGATCCAAGGGAGTAGAAAGGGGCTGTATTGGATGTTACTTATCACCCCATTAATGTATAATCACTTCTTAAATTGAGATTTTTATTTGATGATTTTTAAACTCCATCGTCCTTGTTGAATTTAAGGCCACACACTTCATGTGCTAATACGAACCTTTACCTTGAATTGCTCAAAACTTTTATCCTTCAAGTGTATAGGTGATTATTATTAAAGGGTTTAGGCATTAAACCAGTAAGTGAGGATGTTGTTTTATCTTCTTAAATGAACCCATCTCAAATATAAGAAACTGAAATCTTTGAAAAGGAAATACGTCCAATCCACCCCAAGCGATAACCTAGGATCAACTCATTCTTTTAAATTGAATTCACTTAAATCTGTTAGATATCCTCTAAACTCATCTAAAATAAATCCAAGTTGTCCACTTCATAGCCGAAAAAAATCCATAGAATGTGCGTGTCTATAGGTTACTTCTTAGGTCTCTGTGGATTCGACATCCAAGCTAGACTACAAGGACCGTTCTACCTTCATCTATTGGGTAAATTTGAGTGAGAATAACCTAGCAGTAAAGAACCTATAACATTATATTGTGATAATACTACAACAGTGTCTCTTTAAAAAGAACCATGGTCACATCAATGGACAAAGTACCTACTCCAGAAGTATCACCTCTTGAGGTATTTCTATCAAAGGGGTGAAGTTGCAGTGAGCAGAGATCCCACGAAAAAGAACGTGGTGGACCCCATGACTAAGGCCTATCTTAGCAGAAACATGAATATCATGTGAGATATCACAGGTTAAAAGTTGTTTGCAGTTGGATCTAGTCTAAGTGGGAGTCTGTTGGAGTTGGTGGCCTAGAACCAACTACTTTGTGCTGTATTCATTAATAAATACCTTATCACATTTTGATTGTTCTTCTGTGTGACAATGCATGTGATAATTTCTTAAGGATAGTTGTTTCATTAAAGGTTCATAGTACATCCCTGTTATGATGAGAACCCGAAAGTGCCATAACACTATTCTTGAATATATGTTCTATGGCCGGATGATGTTATTTGAGGGACACAAGTAATATAGGCCATTAAGGGTGAGGACTCATAAATCTTTGAGGAACCTTCTCATTGTGTGTGACCTTGGTAATATCTAGGAGGATATTATGAGAACGAGACCTTCCAGTAGGAAATCCACATTTCATAGTGTCATTGGATGTTCCTATTTGCGGGCATTTGTATTGGTACTTAGAATTTAAGATTATTATTAATGGGTATTTCAACTCACGTACTTAGATGTATTGACGAAAACTATGACAACACACTGTTCGCAGTGAGGTAGGATACGTTGGGTGTGTCACAAGTGATACTGCATTAATAGATAATGCGATAACGGATTTTTCCCTTCTGTTCCATAATGGAAGTAGATATCTTAGGCCCTTTGATGGAATTGATATAGCCTAAATAAATCCATGGCCATGGTGAGGAATGGGAAAGTTCAATTCTGGAAAGTCAAAGAAATAATAATAAAGTACATGGATTGATGACACTAGCATGCAACCCACTTGATTCGAGATATCGAGACAAAGGGATTACATTACATGGTAAACATTCGTTGGAGGTGACACGTCATTGCAGTGTTAACTTCTTTCTCTATGGGTGCCTTGGCATGTTTCTAGATGCTAACATTGGTCTTTAGGCAGGCTTCGCCTAATGCTACTGAGAAAGAGGCCTAGAGGGTCACACACTAAGTGTGTCTAAGTATCTAAGATAAATATTAATTTAACAAGTTGAATAAATATTATTCCTGAATGTGGTTTAATAATTATTCAAGAATGCCTAATCACATTTATTTCAACACTAGTTATTCGAGATAATATATTATGGGAGAAATTATATATTTATTAGAGAGTAATTCAGTGATATTTATTTTTGAAATAAATATCCATTATTCAAGGTCAAATAAATGTGGTGGAGGAAATAAAGAAAAATGGAAAAAAAGTACACACCGTGTATTTTTTTGGGAATTTATGAGAAATAATATTATTTATTTAATTAAATAATATTAGTTGTAATTTTCTGGGTGCATGTCAGGTAATAATAAGTCAAATATTATAATTAGACATGGGGTATTACTAAGAATTAAATGAAATGAATAAATTCTTTTAGGTAATTAATTCATTTTATTATTCTATGTAATTAAAAATCCCAATAATATATTTCTCATTAGACTAGCCAATTTTTGGGGTTGTGTACAATGGATTTGGAAAAACTATCAAGCCAAGAGATAATTCTTTTTCCACCAAAAACGCTCTCAAGCTACGAGAGAGAGATCTACCTCCACCAGATCAAGGTGATCGAAGGAGGACAATACAAGTGAAGAATCTTCCACGCTAGCACTCAGATATCCCTTCAGTGACGTCCAGATATACGTGGAGCACGTGTGGATCACCTCTAGAGGAATCCTACACTTGGATTCTACGACGAAAGGATGGACCACATCAGATCCTGACCGGAAACATCAATGAAGAAAGAATTCCATCAAGGTAATTCTTGTCAATTATTTAAATTAATTATAACCAACATATGATGATCCTATATATGGTTCCAAGACTCCCCTATTTTATTTTTTTTCTTAGTTATATTTCAATGTTATGACATTTTATTATCATGACGTATCTCAGATTGATCGTTGTTAATGATAAAATTAAAGTTGGGTACACCCACCAATGCGCTTCCCCTGTGCCTGAAACCTACAAGGCTCACTTCCAATAATGAGTAAAATGTTTGGTCTAAATCTTCTATGGACATTCACATTTCCTTTACATGGTTTATGGTTTTCTCACTAAATTCCCAATGGTTACTCCCTTTGCCCCTTTCTCTGGATCACTATCGGCAGAAAGGGTCACCGTCTTCCTCTTATTTTACTAATTACTCTTGTAAAGGAATCCACTCAAAGTTTATAGCCTTGTAGGTCAAACATAGTTTATGAAAATTTATATCCCTTTATTTTCATTAATTCCTACATCCTCAACTTTAGGTAGATGCTATGTTGAAGTCGCTTTTTTCACCCACAGATGAAACCCACCTTCCCAGGTACTGTGAGGACACTAATAGAAGGTGTATCAATTTCTTATGAGCCTCCTACCCCTAATATATTATATCATCTGCGTCCCTTCAGACAATATCATCTTTCCATATAAAAAATATTCAACAATACTGTGATGGAACCTCTAAATTTTTATCGTAGTGGGGAACTGCTAATACCTTTCAGTGCAACACATATTCTTAGGACATTATCACATATAAATGTACTGTAGATGAAAAATCATGATGCGATAAGAAAATTCATTAATAATGAAGACATGTAATATATTACTAAGAAAGTTAGTTCTAAGGAAACATCTTTGACAGACTTCTACTTTCACTAGAGCCAAATGACAACATCTTTTAGTCCACTAGCACTCACATGATAATCGTGCCTCTGTTGAGATAAATCCTCAGTCAAGGGGTTCACCACATTTTCCTATGTATAAAATATTCTAACCACAACTTCACTTTATTGAGAAAAATTCCTCAATAGATGAAACAAAAAAAGTATGTGCATTTTCCATTTACATGACCTAGATTATTTGGAGAGATCCACCATTGCAGTGTTATTATAGTAAACAATGATAGGTTCTTTACTACTAGGAACCAGGTTATGTAACGTATTCATGTTATAAATCATAACCACATGCATCGTAACCATGTTATGTATCATATTCATGTTATGAATTGTAACCACATGAATTGTAACACGGTTATGTATCGTATTCATGTTATGAATCATAACCACATGAATCGTAACCAGGTTATTTATCATATTCATGTTATGAATTGTAACCACATGCATCATAACCAGGTTATGTATCATATTCATATTATGAATCACAATCATATTATGCATCATAACTAGGATATATATCATAATCACATCATGAATCATAACCATGTTATGCATTGTAATTACGATATGAATCATAACCACGACATGAATCGTAACCAAGATATGCATCTTATCCATGTTAAGCATCGTAACCAACTTATGAATCGTACTCATGTAATGATTTGTACTCATGTATTACTCCAATACCATTTACATATTTCTCATATTCATTGTTTCATACTTTTTTACTTACTATCTTCTAACCAAAACAATGTCATGAAGTTAGTTTTATACCAATCAAAATGATATCGTGTATTCTTTTTTCTTTGATCATTGTAATGCCAGGTGTCCAAGTCCCTCTTAATTTTTACAATAAATATGACCATTGGATGAAATATTACCATTGGAACCCAAGGCCCATAAATAGGAGGTCATTCGAAATAACTTGTACAAATTTTGAATCTATCAAGTTCTTGAGAGAGATACTATGACTTCTTTATTTCTTTGTGTGAAAACCTTGAATATACAAGACATGAATGGATTGTTACAAGTTATTGTATTTCTATAAGTTCTTTGTTTTGATTTGTGTGACCAATCATTGTGATATCAATCGAGGTCTTACAGGTATAAAAAGACGTTCTATCCATTATTGTATCAAGGGATTTCAAGTATTTGAAAGACAGAGGTGCCGATTACCTTGTTAATCAAGGGATTCTAGGGATATGAAGATAGTTGTGCCAATCATCGTATCGAGGGCTTACCCAGGGGTTGGTAAGAGAGACCATTTATCCTAGGTGAAAGGATACCCTACTCTTTGGGATAAATAATTGTAATACCTTTTCATTTCCGCTACTATTTGTAATAGAAAAGGAATCATTTTGTTTCTTCTTTTTATTCATATTCATTTTTATTGAAATTTTTTTAATTACGATTCATTCATTTCATTTTTTATTAAGATATTCTATACGATGTATGGTATAGTCATTTACATTTGTATTACTTTGATTATTTTATTTAATTCAATTATAATTGTTTTTTATTACTTGTGGTATTACATCATATCATATCCATAGAATCTAAGACCCATATGATCATTTTTATTGGTTGTGAATTGTATTAGTTTAAGACCTATTAAAATAAGTTCTTTGTTAAGAGTTTAAATACAATGTTTTTAAACTCACAATTCACCCCTCTTGTATTGTTCCATCTAATATACACTTACATCTATATTACGATCCAAAAATTGGTATCAGAGGAGGTTTCCACTGATTTTTATTACTTGCTTTATTTATTTCTGTAAGACAATTGTGTTTATTTTACAAATATTTTGTTTATAATTACTTACAACACTAATGTGTGGAGTGGAAAAGTATTGTTTTAATAAGATGGAAGGAATGAATATTGGATCTATTGATAATCTAAATCCAGCTAGACCAACTATTTTTGATGGAAATGATTATGAGTACTAGAGATATCGAATGAATACTTTTGTTATTAATATTTGAGTAGAAAAATTTGTAATGCTTACTGGAGAATACAAAATTCCAGATAAGGAATTCAGAACCTTCACCAACCAAGAGAAACAAGAATATCAATTAAACTACAAGGTACACAATACTTTGTTGTGTTCTATGACCCAGAATATATATAGTTAGATATCTTCTTGTGAATACAATAATTTTATTTGGAAGAAATTAAAAGTCACAAATTTTGGTACATCTAAAGTTATAGAAACAAGAAGAGTCATGCTTTGATTAAAATATCATGGGTTTGTGTTTCCTTATGGAGAACCTGTTTGCAAAGTACAAAAAAGATTTATGACCACTGTCAACAGTCTACAATCCATGGGAGAAAAAGGTCTTGATGATGAAGTGCTTGTGGACAAGATAATCTATATAATTCCAAATGAATGTGAATAAAAAGGGTAGCTATTGATGAGAACAATAAAGTTACTCAAATCACTCTTGATGAATGATTTGGAACTCTCTTACAGCACGGGACAAGAATGAAAAGAGTTGGAGATTTTAATAAGAATATGAATGGTAATGGAAGTGTATCTTTTACTACTGCATCTAAAGCCAATACACTAGCAAGGATAACAAGATCCAAATCTAGGAAATATATTATTATTTTATAATCTAGTGAAAGTGATCATTCAGAGAATGAATTAGCAAATATTTCTCGAATAATGAACAAGATTTTGGGAAATAAATATTTTCAATAAAAATTCAAAACGAAAGATATTAAGGACAATAAAGACTCAGAAGTAACTTGTTATGAATGTAAAAGAGAAGGTTATATTAGACTAGATTTTCCATTACTTAAAATGAAAGATAGAAAGTAGAAAAATTATAAAAGAAAAAATAAAAAGTATTAAAAGTCTAATAATAAGAAAGTGTTGAAGGAAAATAATACTTGAAGTGCAATTGGTGGTGATTTATCAGAGAAATATTCAGAATATGAATCTTATGGTCAGAAGAATATTGGACTTATAGCCAGACTACCTATTGAAAAATTATTGTCTCATAGATAAGGTACACAATGATAAATCTCTTACAAATGTATCTTTACATTCCAATTACCCTGATTAGAAACATTCTTAATCCTTGGATGAGGAATCTTCCTCAACAGAGGAAAATTTACCTTCTTTTAAAGAAGTACCCAGATTTTCCAAATTACTTGAGAATGTGAATTCCAAACTCAAGAAAAATATTGATAAGAAAAATTCTAGGATATCTATCCGTACAAAAGAAGTATCAGATCATTCAAAATATCTTGATAAGAAAAATCTTTATTTTGGAAATATTTAAAAAAACCTTATGGAAGTAAATTATGAGAAGGGTAAACTGTCTAAGGACCTTGAACAACTTGTTTTGATGAAATTTTTTTTGAAACAAAAAAAAATTCCAAAACAATTTCTTGTAAGAATGATAATTTAGTCGTTGGACAAAAATCTGAAATTTTTTCTCTTAGGAAAATTTTATCAAATTTCACTACTATAAGGAAAGAATTTGATAAAATGTATTCAAAACTTTGTCCTCTTAGGAATAGTGCTAGATTTGGTTATACTCATTCAAAACTGATTTTTAGACATAACTATTTTGGTCCCCAAAGTTCCCCATTCTAAACAAAATGTCAATGTGGTGGACATTGGGAAATAAATTGTTCTCTAAATAAAACCCAATACTTAGGATTTCATAAAGATAGCTTTTCAAAACAAATGTGGATTCCTAAAATTATTTTATCTTAATTTACAGATCCAAACAATTGTGTTCATAAAAACTAATTGTTTATTTTTTAGGAAAACAAAAAAAGTACCAACAATAAGAATATTTGGTACATGGATAGTGGTTGTTCTCAACATATGACCGGAAACAAATATTTATTTGAAAAAATTATTAAAACGAAAGGTGGAATAGTGACCTTAGGAGACAATTCTCAAGGAAATATCATTGGTATAGGTAATATTATTCTTTTAGGAAAAGTTTTAATTTGAAATGTTTTTTGGTAAAAGGTCTTAAGCACAATCTTATAATCATAAGTCAATTATATGATGAAGGTTACCTTGTAAATTTTATGAATGATAAATTTTTAGTTCAAAATTCCAAGGATGAATTCATTATTTTTTCCCACAGGCATGAGAATGTTTACACATTTAACTTATAAGACCTTAAGAGCCAAGAATTACCATGATTAAGTTCAATGGATGACAAATTTTAGTTATGGAATAGAAGGTTAGGACACTGTAACCTTAAGAAACTTTGTAAACTCTCAAAGAAAAGATTTGTTAAGGATCTATGGGATCTTAGAAATTATTATTCAAAATTCTGTGTCCCTTGTCAATATGTAAAGCAACATAAAACTAGCTTTAAATCAATTATTGAAGTTTCAACTTATAATTCATTACAGATAGTGCACATAGATCTTTTTGGTCCTACAAAAACTATAAGTGTTATAGGAAAGTACTATGTATTTGTTTTAGTTGATGACTTCAACAGATTTATATGGGTCTATTTTCTAGCAAAGAAATCTGAATCCTTTTTCTATTTCAAAACTTTTAGAGACCAAGTTAAAAATGAGAATAAACTACCATTGATAACTATTCGAAGTGATCATGGTGGAGAATTTAAAAATTCGTATTTTGAAGCTTTTTGTAGTAAGAAAGGTATTACTCAAAACTTTTTAGCTCTAATAACCCCTAAGAAAATGGTGTTATTTAAAGAAGAAATCATATTCTTTAGGAAATGATAAGAACCATGTTGAGTGAATACTCAATTTCTAAGCATTTCTAGTACGAAGATGTGAGTATTGCATGTTATACTATAAATCATGTTTTAACTAGAACTTTTCCTAATAAAACACCTTATGAATTTTGAACTAGATGAAAACCTAAAGTTTCTTACTTCAGAGTATTTGGTCGAAATGTATTCATATTGAATACCAAAGATAATCTATATAAATTTGCACCCAAATCCGATGAAGGAATATTTCTAGGTTATTCCACCACTTCTAAGGCCTATAGAGTTTTTAACAAAAACTATTGTACTGTTGAGGAAATAGTGCACGTCAAACTTGTTGAATCATATCCTTTTTTTAAAAAAAAACCAACCTAAATCAATAGATGTGTTTTTACAAACTGATTATCAACCTTTAATTGAAAACTCTTCTAAAATGGGAAATACTCAAGAAAATTTTTCAGAAATATTTACCCTAGAAGACTTTATATCTTATATTGTTTAACAGGTTTTAAAAAACCCAAATCAATTGTTTCTTAGTAATCATCATAATGATAATATCATTAGTGATGTAAATCAACCCGTAAGGACTAGAAATTCCTTGAGAAATGAAATATAACATCTTTCTTTTCTTTCTCAATTCGAACCTAAAACTTCTAACAAGGCCTTAGGTGACGATGATTGTATTAAATCAATGCAAGATGAACTAAATGAATTTGAAAGGAATAAATTTTGGACCTTGTTTGAAGGATCTAAAGAAAAAACTGTAATTGGTGTAAAATGGGTTTTCAGAAACAAATGTTATGAAAATGGGGTCATTGAATGAAATAAATCAAGACTTGTTGCTAAAGACTGCAATGAACAAGAGGGAATAAACTATGGAGAAACCTGTGCTCTGGTAGCTATACTTAAATCTATTCATATTCCATTAGCCTTTGCAAAATTCTTTAACATAAAACTTTTTCAAATGGATGTAAAATGTTCTTTTCTTAATGGTTTTTTACAAGAAGAAGTTTTTTAGAACAATCCCATGGTTTTCTAGACTCAAAACATCCTGATCATTTTTTTAAAATTACCAAATCTTTTTATGGCCTTAAACAAACCCCTAGAGCTTGGTATGATAGACTTACTTGATTTCTTTTAAAAAAAATTATACAAAAGGTACTGCAGATCCAACTCTTTATAAAAATGGAAATAAAAAACAATTTGATTATTCAAATCTATGTTGAAGAGATTATATTTTTATCAAATCAGAAATCCCTTACTAACAAGTTTTCAAATATAATGAATTATTAGTTTGGAATGAGTATGATGGGTGGGTTAACATTATTTTTAGGTTTTTAAGTTTCTCAAAAAACCAGAAGGAACCTATATATCCCAACATAATTATATCAAATATTTACTTAAAATGTATGGATGTGAAAACACTTTGAGTATAAGCACTCCAATCAGTACCTCAAATACACTTGATCTTGATGAAGATGGTAAACCATTAGATCAAACAACTTTTAGAGGTATTATAGGAGGTTTGTTATACTTAACAACTATTCATCCAGACTTAATTTTTTTATTATGCTTATGTGAAATATATCAATCTAATACAAAGGAATCTCATTTAAAGGTAGTGAAAATAATTTTTCATTACATAAATGGAACCATGGATTTAGGACTATTTTATTCTTTTAGAAATAATTTTGTTTTGAAAATATTTTTAGATGATGATTTTGTTGGATTTAGAATGGATAAGAAAAGTACATCTAGAACATATTATTTTTTAGGAGATTCATTGGTTTCTTGGTCATGAAAGAAGAAACACTTAGTAGTAATTTCCACTACTGAAGTTGAATATGTAGATGTTGAAGTTGTTGTGCTCAAGTTTTGTGGATGCAACACACACTCACTGACTATGGTACGAGTTTTTCTAAAACTCAAAAACTATGTGATAATACTAGTGTCATTTCTCTTATTAAAAACCTTGCACATCACTCATGTGAAAAACACATAGATATTAGGCATCACTTTTATAGAGATCACACACAAAAAGGAGATATTATTTTAAAATTCATTGGAATGGAAGAACAACTTGTTGACATTTTCACAAAACCATTATCTTCTGATAGATTTGAATAAATTAAAAAATATATAGTAATGATCACTATAAAGTAATCATTCACATATATTTCTTGTTTAAACCATATCCTCACATTATGTTACTTATTTTTAAAGGGGGATTATACATTCTCTTTTATCAGTTTCACTTTTTAATCGGTTTCATGATTTTATTGGTTTTACTTTTATCATTTTCACTTTTACTGGTTTTCCATTTCATCAGTTTCATGTTTTTATCGATTTCATGCTTTTTAGCTTCATAATTATCGGTTCTAGATTATAAGTATTGGAATATTTTATTGGTTCTACACTATCAATATTATATTACTTTATCAGTACTAAACTATTGGTATTGGATTAATTTATTGGCACCAAGAAAATTATATTCTATCGGTTTAATATTTCTAATTGGTCTCATTTTCTTTTCGGTATTTTTTAAATTATTTTTATCTGAAGAACAATTTACTGAAACCAATACATCTATCCTCATACTCTGACAGGTACAATTTATAAAACCTTATTTTATTCATTAAAATAGTTGTCTTTCATTTCTTTCTTTCAACTTCTAATTGGATTCATTATGAATACAATTTTATTCTAAGGAAAACCTCAAGAGTTCGAAATCATTCTCAATCATTTGATCTTTTATATCTAATCCTGATCGTCAATTTCTTTTTTAAAGAACCCCTACCTACCTATACCACATTGAACTCCTCTACTTTTTCTCTGAAGTCCATTTTCTCTATAAATATTCAACAAGGTTTGTAATCAGAGTTACCTTAGTTTTCATAGTTAGAGATCTAATCAGCTTTTGTAACTAGGAAAATCTTCAAGGGTTGAGATAGTCATTCATGCCTGAGTCAACTGATTCATCTCCAAGGAAAATGCCTCCAAAATAATTCTCTTCCTTGGCCTTTCGAGTGAAAGGTTAGTCTCCTGAGACTTTTATTGTAAAGACCCGGAAATTTCAAGGAAATTTTTTTCTTAATTTTCTTTGGAATTTTACAAGAACGCAGTTTCTGACGGCACTTGATTCCGAGGCCCGGAGTGCCCGAAATCAACTTTCGAAGTTTGGCTCAGGTACGTTCAGTGAACGAGCGAGCAGGAATTTCTATCTTTTTAACCGGTGCTCGAAATTGAAATCCGATGGCACCGATGAAATCTCAATGCCGGTAATTGCTTAAGGGGACCTTTACCACTTTTGCGTTTTAAGCGGGTTGAGATTTTGTTTTTGGGGTTTTAGTTTAAAATAAATAAAATTGTGTGAACAATTTTATTTTATGTCTTTGGGAGTTATTCTCTCCCATGGGAAGTTGTTGGTGGAGCCCATGACCAACCAACTTCCCATGAGTGGATACTTGAAAGGTGGGGCCCACACGATCCCTAACCTTTCACATTCATATAACTCTCCTTAACCCCCCATTTAATCTCCCTTTATTTAACTCTTGAACTTCTCCCCCTTATTAATGAAAACTCTTCTCATTCCACTCCCCCTCTTAAGTGCATGCCAACACTTTTTAATTTATGAGTTCAACTTCTTAAATTAATTAAGTTATTTGAATTTTGGAATTTGAAAAGCTTGGCATGTGTTAATAAAATAATGGGAGACCTTATTTTATTAGGTTGCTTGGTTAAGTGAGGATTTTGAGAGAGGAAGCTCTTAGTTTTGAAGAACTCCATCACCATCGTTGAAGAACGTCGAGACTTCGACAAAGAATGTGATGAACACCGACCCTACGATGGAGAACGCGAAGGCACCAACGACGTGCCTTCTCTTCTTGTTTCTCTATGTCAAGGGAGGAGGCATCACCACAGGGAAATTCGCCATCGACGACGGTGCTCACTCCGACGACGACAGAATTGATACCGTTCTACGGTGACACTACCATTCCGCGACTTTTTCAACAAACGAAGGACGACCCGAGGTAGGGGAATATATTTTTTGGAATTCTCTTATCTTTTGAGAAAAGAATGACAAGCGTGGACCAACCAATACCGGGTTGATCCACGGATCGTTCGATCATGCAGTTTGATGTTGAGGGTTATTATTTAAATTGCTCGTGTTTATTGCCTTGACGAACTTCATGAAATATGACCTTTTGTTATCGAATAATGCGAAGGGGGCCGGACCGCACAAACACGACGGACCCTCCTCCTTATTTCATGTTGGATTCTTTTGTGGATTGAAACGGGAATGGTGCGGTGCCATCGCACCGCGCGGAAACGTGCGACAAGTAATGCGCGGCGCCGTCATGCCGCGTCGTGAAAAACAAACAAAGGCGCGACGCCGTCGCATCAAGGCGGAGAAACCCGAAGACATCCGCGGACGGAGTCGGGCCACGACGAAGGGGCGCGGCGCCAACGTGTCGCGCCAGAGAACCACGAAGACGGCGCGTTTCGTTTTCGACGTGCGGTTTGATGGGTGACGACGAAGTAGGCCATTTGGGAGTTTGAATCCCTTCGCAGTGAAGGTGGGGTCCCGCGGGGACCATAGGCGAAGACGGCAGGAGGAACGGACCACTGGAGCGCATCTGGTGGTCCGCAGAAGGCGGCGGCGGCGCGCCGCCAGCCTCAATCAGCAGCGAAGGGCGGGGGAGCCGCGCACCCCGTCGCTCCGCGTTTCGGCTCGGCCACGCTGGCCGTGCCGCGGCCGGCCCGTCGGGTCGGACCGAGCCGGGCCGGGCGGGGCCCAGCCAGGTCGGACCTGGGTCGGGTTGACCTGGTTCGGGTCGACCCGGTTCAGCCGACCCGGTTCGGCCGACCTATGGGGGGTCGGGCCGGGTCGCCCCGGGCCCAGACCCCTATTTTCGGGAAACTTTCGGTCAAATTCCCGTAACTTGAGATACAGGCCTCCAAATGACTCACCGTCAGTGGCAACGCGATCCTTGGATCGAGACGGTCGTTTCGGTATATCGCACTCAAGGTTTCAGATTACTTTGGGTTCGGCCGGATTGGTTCGGATACGAAACCAACCGGGCCCTCGGAGCGGAAACACTTATATCTTGAGCTCCGGACGTCCGATTGACGTGCCGTCGACTTTGATGAAATCATCTAAGTGAGACGGATCTTTTGGCTTACTCCGCTCGAGGTTTGGATGCCGACGGAGTGCGGTCGGGTTGGTTCGCTCACGAAACCAACCGGGCCCCTGGAACGAAAAAGCCAATAACTCACAGACCGGGCGTCTGATTGACGCGCCGTCTGTCTCGTTGAATTCCTCTTGATGAGACGGAACTTTTGGCATACTTCGCTTGAGTTTTGGATGCAGATGAGATATGGCTGGGTTGGATTGTACCCGAAAACCAACCGGGTCCCTGGAACGGAAAAGCTGATATCTTTCAGACAGGACGTTTGTTTGACGAACCGTCAGCGGCGTTGTTGATCACGTTGAGAAACGGTCCCTATGAGTATATCCAATGAGAGTTCGGGGTACAGTTGAGATACGGCCGGATTTGGTTCGCTCACGAAACCAACCGGGCCCCCGGGACGAAAAGGCTAGTAACTCACAGACCGGGCGTCCGATTGACGCGCCGTCTGTTGCGTTGAGACCCCTACGACGAGGCGGTACTTCGAGATACTTCTTAGTGGGACTTTGAGATACTTGGAGTATCGACCTGTAGCTCGTGGAGCGGACCCTCCCGGAGACGAGCGTGCGGAGTACGGAGACCGTGTAGCTGACTGAGACCTGACGACTGCTTGACCGACTCGACTTGGAGTGAGTCGACTAGCCCAGTGGACAGAGCGCTACTTTGTGAGGTACAGACCCATGGAGGACGGGGCACTACCTGTGTGACAGTGCAGACCCACGGTACTCGTCCGGGGAGTTCCTCAGCAGGCTACTAGGGGGTGTGCACTACTGTGTTTGGGTGACATACCTCGGCGGGAAGCACTACTGTGTTTGGGTGGTTGGCCCGCGGTACTCGACAGGAGGAGTACCTCAGCAGTCTTAGGTTAGTGAGCAGTACCTCGGAGTCGTGACAGGACCACTGTACACTTCAGAGACGGAGCTCTTCAGCAGTTATGGTTTCGATAATGAAAATCCTGGTTTGAGTTGAGACTTTTTACCTTTGTGTTTACCTCATGATTGAGATGGGTCACTTGATAACTTAGTTATATTTATGGGCATATACCTGGGTAGTGGTTATCCATTGATTTCATGATCCTTGTGTTTCCTCATGATTGAGATGGGTTACTTGATAACTTAGGTATATGTATGGGCATATAACTAAGTATAGGTTATCTGTTGAGATCTTCTATGTGGTTATACTTGTTGGTTTTAGTGAGACAATGAGGGTCTCGGGGTCCCTACTGAGTATCGTTATACTCACCCCTGCACGGGATATGCCCGTACCTCGTTGTGTTGCTTGCAGACGACGGGCAGTGCTGACAGAGGCCGAGTGTTCGAGGACTGGACGGTACCTGGAGGTGGACTACACGATGAGTCAGTACCCGGAGGTGGACTATACGACGAGTCAGTATCCGGAGGAGGTTGACGGGAGAGAGCGTTGAGGAGGCTATCTGTACCTACCCTTCAGGTAGGATCCGTGGTGGACAATCCAGGAGCTGCGCTATCTGTACCTACCCTTCAGGTAGGATCTGTGATGGACGATCCAGGAGCTCCGTCATCTGTACCTACCCTTTAGGTAGGATCCGAGGAGGACGACCCAGGAGCCGTTTCCTTCCCTCTAGCTGTTGTCCTTTTCTGTTGTACTTTGTTCAGTTGTAGTTGTACTTTCTTTTGGGTTTGTATTCTGGCCCATTTTCCTTTCATCACTTCTCTTTGTACTCAGTGTTTACTTCCGCTTGTTCTCTGTGGTGTTTGTTTACTTTTATAAAGGCAATTCCTTCCCAGTTATCGGGATTTATGCCTTTGGTGATAGTCTCCAGCCCCTGGCCTATGGAAGGCGGGCTTGGGGTAGTCACGGCACGGGCCCCGAGGACGGTTCGTGACAAATTGGTATCAGAGGAGTCGGTTCTACCGCAGAACTTATAACTCTGATATTTTTTTCTTTCTATAAAGCTATAGTGTTAAGGGTACCAAGTGTGGTCTTCAGTTCAGGGAGTCCAGTGTTGGTGCGGGAGGCCGACGTATCCATACACCAGGACCCTGACAACTGATTTCCGTCTTTGTGCACGAAAACACTGATTGCGTGTGTGTTTTCAAAGGTTTTCCCTTAAAATAGCTCAAACCAGGTCAGCTCACCAGGTATAATCTTTTGACCATGTTACGTTATTTCTATCAGGATGCCTTCTCTCGGACGACCAGTTAGAGCCCCGAGAGTGGTTTGTACTGACAGCCCGCCGAGTGACGTGGCCTCAGTACATGGCCCTTTTTCAGTTGAGGCACCAGCGGAGGCACCGGCGGTACTACTACCCGTTGGGCCACCGATGCCACCAGCCCCAGCAGCAAAGGGTGCACGTCACTTGAGCGCACTGCACGAGTTCCAGCGCCAGAGGTCACCCAGCTTCCAGGGAGGGACGAACCCGCAGGTGGCTGAGGATTGGCTGGAGGCTGTGGTGAGAGTCTTCAGGCTAGTGGGGACACCGGCAGACTTCATGGTGATCATTGCTGCCAGCCTCCTTCAGGCAGCAGCAGGCAGGTGGTGGAGCCTCTTGTTTCAGTTTTGCGATGGGATGACCTTCGCATGGGAAGACTACGAGACCTTCTTCAGGGTGGAGTTTGTGCCAGTAGCTCTACACCCTGAGCGTGTACAGGAGCTTCTGCCTTTGCCACAGGGTTTTTGATCAGTTTCCGAGTCATCTGTGGGCAGTAGACAGATGATGCAGAGGTCCAAGAGGACCAGACCAGCAGTTGGACGATCTCGGGTTTTAGGACCGGTGGTGCGGGGCACCCGGGGTGGGGTCAGAGCCAGGCGTGCCAGAAACAGACAGTGTTACTCATGCGGTGGAAAGGGTCACCTAGCACGTGACTGTCCGACTCCTCGTACAGTTGATCCGAAGGCTTTGGAGGAGCCACCGAGGCAGAAGCAGCGGCGGGTTCTTGAGAAACAGCCGAGCAGTGGACAAGGCAGTAGAGCTCCGGGAGCAGGTGGACAGGAGTGGAACTAGTGGATACGTCCCTTGTACTTCTAGTTCCATGTTGCTATAGTATTCGTGTCTTTGTACTATGAGCTGCAATATTAAAAAGACACTTATCTTTGTTTACTTTCCTATCCTTTTGTTTGGTTGTTACTGAGTGGTCCCGGTTAAAACTGTTGACTTGACCCTCACTTTCGAGATTTATATTGGAGGAGACCCAGTGACCTCACACTGATGCCGACAGTGTAACTCGACCCTTGGAGGCGAGAGTGACAATTGGATCTCTTCGTAGTTACGTCGAGGCCTTACGACGTCATCCATGGCATGAATACGTCATTCATGTCAGGATTGACTGTATTAGGCAATGGGCGTGGTTCATCCAGGGGATGAGACCAAGTTTCTCTTTTAGGAAAAAGAGAAATTTTAGCAGCTCTTTCAGATCATAGGCAAAGCAGGTGCAGATTATCCAGGAGCGGATGAAGACTGCACAGTGCAGTAAGAAACAGTAAACCGGCTCCAGTCTTAGAGAATTGAGCGTGTTAAATGTTAAAGAAGAGGAAGCTTAAAGGAGAGATGAGTCTACGAAGCAGAAGACGTGGAGGCAGAGCTAGGAGAGCAGCATGAGGTGGTGTACGTCTTAACATGGTACAACCACCCGCCTTAGTTATTCCCTCCAGGCTCAGGGAGCTGGAGGGCGGAGGAAGAGTGCGGCTGCATGCGGTCAAGGAGTGTGACCCAATGGATCTAGAAATGATTCAAGGGACAGTCTGTGTCCACTACTAGCTGCTGTAGTAATGGACGTTGATATGAATCATTCCTTGCTTTCACAAATCTTGTTCCAGACCTAGAGTTTCCGGTAAGTCGTGGACTTGACCCTCACGTCTGGAGATACCTTGGGAGGAGACTTGATAATCACACTTACGCCGACGGTGTGGTCAGACCCTCGAGGCGAGAGTTCCGGTTGGGATCTCTTGGTGGCAGCGTCGAGGCCTTACGACGTTAGTTTGAGTATGGAATGGGAAATAACTGTTCATACTCAAATTGACGGTTTTAGGAAAACGTCGGGATGGGTTTTCCTTGGTCGGAAAAAAGGAAACCCCAGGAAGCATAGGATAAACTCTTTCACAGGAGGGTGTGACCGATCACTGTTAAGTCGGTCAACCTTACCCTCGTAGCAGCAGTAATTTCGAGTTCCAGTTCTAACAGGAATTGGAGACCTCTAGAGTTCGAAGATGACGATCACGTCCTTATACGGGTCTCACCTCGACGAAGTTTACGGAGTTATGGCCAAGGAGGCAAGTAAAATCTGAGGTTCAACGGACCTTTCTATTTCCATAGCTGGGTAGGTGAGGTGGTTTACCGCTTGACCCATCCACCTCAGTTGCACCAGGTGCACGACGACTTCCACGTATCTCAACTGAAGAGATACGTGCTCGACCCTTCGCATATCATCGACCATGAGGAGATGGACGATGACGATGGGGTGTTTTCCACGGACGTTCTAGTGGGGATCGAGGATCGACAAGAGTGGATCCTACGAGGACGATCGATTCCTCGGGTGCACTTTCTCTGGCAGTATGGGAACCTCCAGGTAAGCACATAGGAGCGAAAAGCTCAGATGTGTGATCTGTACCGCTTTTGAGACCCTAGTTTGTGTTGAAGCTTCGCGGAGACGTAAAGCCCAGAGGTGGGAGTAATGTAAAGACCCGGAAATTTCAAGGAAATTTTTTTCTTAATTTTCTTTGGAATTTTACAAGAACGCGGTTTCTGACGGCACTTGATTCCGAGGCCCGGAGTGCCCGGAATCAACTTCCGAAGTTTGGCTCGGGTACGTTCAGTGAACGAGCGAGCGGGAATTTCTATCTTTTGAACCGGTGCTCGGAATTGAAATCCGATGGCACCGATGAACTCGCAACGCTGGTAATTACTTAAGGGGACCTTTACCACAGTTGCGTTTTAAGCGGGTTGAGATTTTGTTTTTGGGGTTTTAGTTTAAAATAAATAAAATTGTGTGAACAATTTTATTTTATGTCTTTGGGAGTTATTCTCTCCCATGGGAAGTTGTTGGTGGAGCCCATGACCAACCAACTTCTCATGAGTGGATACTTGAAAGGTGGGGCCCACACGAGCCCCAACCTTTCACATTCCTATAACTCTCCTTTAACCCCCCATTTAATCTCCCTTTCTTTAACTCTTGAACTTCTCCCCCTTATTAATGAAAACTCTTCTCATTCCACTCCCCCTCTTAAGTGCATGCCAACACTTTTTAATTAATGAGTTCAACTTCTTAAATTAATTAAGTTATTTGAATTTTGGAATTTGAAAATCTTGGCATGTGTTAATAAAATAATGGGAGACCTTATTTTATTAGGTTGCTTGGTTAAGTGAGGATTTTGAGAGAGGAAGATCTTAGTTTTGAAGAACTCCATCACCATCATTGAAGAACACCGAGACTTCAACAAAGAATGTGATGAACACCGACCCTCCGAAGGAGAACGCGAAGGCACCAACGACGTGCCTTCTCTTCTTCTTTCTCAGCGTCAAGGGAGGAGGCATCACCGCGGGGAACGTCGCCATCGACGACGGCGCTCACTCCGATGACGACGGAATTGATACCGTTCTACGACGACACTACCATTCCGCGACTTTGTCAACAAACGAAGGACGACTCGAGGTAGGGGAATTTATTGTTTGGAATTCTCTTATCTTTTGAGAAAAGAACGACGAGCGCGGACCAACCAATACCGGGTTGATCCAAGGATCGTTCGGTCATGCGGTTTGATGTTGAGGGTTATTATTTAAATTGCTCATGTTTATTGCCTTGACGAAATTCGTGAAATATGACCTTTTGTTATCGAATAACGCGAAGGGGGCCGGACCGCACAAACACGGCCGACCCTCCTCCTTATTTCATGTTGGATTCTTTTGTGGATTGAAACGGGAATGGTACGGTGCCATCGCACCCTGCGGAAACCTGCGACAAGTAATGCGCGGCGCCGTCGCGCCGTGTCGTGAAAAACAAACAAAGGCGCGACGCCGTCGCATCACGGCGGAGAAACCCGAAGACATCCACGGACGGAGTCGGGCCACGACGAAGGGGCGTGGCGCCAACGCGTCATGCCGGAGAACCACGAAGACGGCACGTTTTGTTTTTGACGGGCGACGACGAAGTAGGCCGTTTGGGCGTTTGAATCCCTTCGCAGTGAAGGTGGGGTCCCAGGGGGACCATAGGCGAAGACAACAGGAGGAACGGACCACCGGAGCACGTCCGGTGGTCCGCGGAAGGCGCCGGTGGCGGGCCACGCCGGCGCGGCGAAAACGGCGACCGGCGGCGGTGGCGCGCCGCCAGAAAGGAGGCGGCCGGCGGTTCGCCGCCGGCCTCAATCAGCGGCGAAGGGTGGGGGAGCCGCGCACCCCGCCGCTCCGCGTTTCGGCTCGGCCACGCTGGCCGAGCCGGGCCCAGCCGGGTCGGACCCGGGTCGGGTGGACCTGGTTCGGGTGGACCCGGTTCGGCCGACCCAGGGGGGGGGGGGGGGGTCGGGCCGGGTCGCCCCGGGCCCAGACCCCTATTTTCGGGAAACTTTCGGTCAAATTCCCGTAACTTGAGATACTGGCCTCCAAACGACTCACCGTCAGCGGCAACGCGATCCTTGGATCGAGACGGTCGTTTCGATATATCGCACTCAAGGTTTAGGATTACTTTGGGTTTGGCCGGGTTGGTTCGGATATGAAACCAACTGGGCCCTCGGAGCGGAAACACTTATATCTTGAGCTCCGGACGTCCGATTAACGTGCCGTTGACTTTGATGAAATCCTACAAGTGAGACAGATCTTTTGGCTTATTCTGCTCGAGGTTTGGATGCTGACGGAGTGTGGTCTGGTTGGTTCGCTCACGAAACCAACCAGGCCCCTGGAACGAAAAAGCCAATAACTCACAGACCGGGCGTCTGATTGACGCGCCGTCTGTCTCATTGAATTCCTCTTGATGAGGCGGATCTTTTTGCATACTTCGTCCGAGTTTTGGATGCAGATGAGATACGGCCGGGTTGGATTGTACTCGAAATCCAACCGGGCCCCTGGAACGGAAAAGATGATATCTTTCAGACAGGACGTCCGTTTGACGAACCGTCAGCGGCGTTGTTGATCACGTTGAGAAACGGTCCCTATGAGTATAACCTATGAGAGTTCGGGGTACAGTTGAGATACGGCCGGATTTGGTTCGCTCACGAAACCAACCAGGCCCCCAGGACGAAAAGGCTAGTAACTCACAGATCGGGCGTCCGATTGACGCACCGTCTGTTGTGTTGAGACCCCTATGACGAGGCGGTACTTTGAGATACTTCTTAGTGGGACTTTGAGATACTTGGAGTATCGACCTGTAGCTCGTGGAGCGGACCCTCCCAGAGACGAGCGTGCGGAGTACGGAGACCGTGTAGCCGACTGAGACCTGACGACTGCTTGACCGACTCGACTTGGAGTGAGTCGACTAGCCCAGTGGACGGAGCACTACTTTGTGAGGTGCAGACCCATGGCGGACGGAGCACTACCTGTGTGACAGTGCAGACCCGCGATACTCATCTGGAGAGTACCTCAGCAGGCTACTAGGGGGTGTGCACTACTGTGTTTGGGTGACATACCTCGGTGGGAAGCACTACTGTGTTTGGGTGGCTGGCCTGCGGTACTCGACAGGAGGAGTACCTCAGCAGTCTTAGGTTAGTGAGCAGTACCTCGGAGTCGTGACTGGATCACTGTACACTTCAGAGATGGAGCTCTTCAGCAGTTACGGTTCCGATAATGAAAATACTGGTTTGAGCTGAGACTTTTGACCTTTGTGTTTACCTCATGATTGAGATGGGTCACTTGATAACTTAGGTATATGTATGGACATATAGCTGGGTAGTGGTTATCCGTTGATTTCATAATCCTTGTGTTTCCTCATGATTGAGATGGGTTACTTGATAACTTAGGTATATGTATGGGCATATACCTAAGTAGAGGTTATCTGTTGAGATCTTCTATGTGGTTATCCTTGTTGGTTTTAGTGAGACCTTGAGGGTCTCGGGGTCCCTACTGAGTATAGTTATACTCACCCCTGCACGGGATATGCCCGCACCTCGTTGTGTTGGTTGCAGATGACGGGCAGTGCTGACAGAGGCCGAGTGTTCGAGGACTGGACTGTACCTGGAGGTGGACTACACGACGAGTCAGTACCCGGAGGTGGACTATACGACAAGTCAGTATCCGGAGGAGGTTGATGGGAGAGAGAGTTGAGGAGGCTATCTGTACCTACCCTTCAGGTAGGATACGTGGTGGACGATCCAGGAGCTGCGCTATCTGTACCTACCCTTCAGGTAGGATCCGTGATGGACGATCCAGGAGCTCCGTCATCTGTACCTACCATTCAGGTAGGATCCGAGGAGGACGACCCAGGAGCCTCTTCCATCCCTCTAGCTGTTGTCTTTTTCTGTTGTACTTTGTTCAGTTGTAGTTGTACTTTCTTTTGGGTTTGTATTCTGGCCCATTTTCCTTTCAGCACTTCTCTTTGTACTTAGTGTTTACTTCCTCTTGTTCTCTGTGGTGTTTGTTTACTTTTATAAAGGCAATGCCTTCCCAGTTATCGGGATTTATGCCTTTGGTGCTAGTCGCCAGCCCCTGGCCTATGGAAGGTGGGCTTGGGGTAGTCACGGCACGGGCCCCGAGGACGGGTCGTGACATTTATGATACTTTTGATTCATCTTTTAAAATGATAATAAGTTTACAAGGGTGGGAATCTATTTGTGTTGAAAGACTAAATTCGAATCAGGATTTTTTGTTCCATGATGAGGTGTTACAATTTTATAAAACAATTGAGATAGACAACGATCTCAAAATTTACTTCATGATATTTGATAATAAGTATACAAAATCCATAAAACAAGAAGCTACATTTCTAGGTGTTCCATCAGATGGTGATTCCCTATGTCCTTCCCATAAGTTACCAGAATTGGATGGGAATTTTGATAAGAGTAACGCTGAAGAATCTCATTTTGAGATCCTTGAGGAAAAGAGAAAAGTGTGTCATTTATCAAGAGACAATCAACTCATAGACCTATGGATGCAAGGATTTTTAGTACTGAGAAAGGGTGACAAGGAAACTTTGAAATTTTCAGATGTTTATGTGATTGATTATTTGGTGAACATGAGGAGTTCAACCTCATGGGATTTATTTTCTTGATAATTAAGAAGCTCAAATCCTATGCTATGAAATCTCAGTTGATGATGTTTCCCACCATTATCAGTAAGTTTTTGAAAGAATTCTTGAGTTTATGCAATGTATCAATCAAGTCAGATCCGAAATCCTTTAAGGAACCCCTAATCAGTAAGGATATGATAAGTATAATTAAGTTACGATTCAATCATGAATATAAAAGGTTTGAAAAATATCTGAAAGATGAGAAATAAAAGGAAGTATATGAAGGTAGTTATAATCCTTCAAATCCATCCAATAAAACTTCAAGAAAAAGAAAGGTAGTTAAGAATAGAAAACCCATAAAGTCTAAGAAACAAAAGGTTGTATTGGATGAGGTTGTGGCTGAGTGGAGAAAGAAGAAGGAAGAAAGGAAAGAAGGGGATCCTCATTTTGGTTTGGATCCAGCTGAAGCCCTGGATCTGAAAATAAGATCAAAAGAAACTTTGAAATAATAAGAAATAAGGAAGATAATGAAGAAGAGAAAGGACCAGGATATTGACATTTACTGTATTCTCAAAATAGATAAGCAAGTAAAAACTAGTATTTTAATAATGGATCCACCTTCTCAGACTCAATTGGCTCTAGAAGAGAAAGGTGAGGAAATAAAGGCATCTGAACAATCATCTATATAGAGTTTTATTCAAGAATCTTTAGAAGAAGAAGAATAAGAACAAGGGAAGGAGAAAAAGTTCAATAACAAATAGAAGTGTAAGAGAAAGAATATGAAAATAATAGAATTCCGCAGAATCGTCAAAAGTTACATCGTTTAATTTCCCATGTCATGATCCTTAGCCTTCCAAGAAAGTTTCTTAAAGGGTTACTTCTAAGAAAGTCATATAGATTTTAGAAAAATAAGAGGAAGAAGATTCTAATAAGAATCAAAATCATCTTATCGCATGTGTCGGCACCGAAACTCATTTTGAAGATCTCACAGAATACACTAAAGATACGACTTCTAAAAGAACAATCACATTGATGGGAATTCTATACATCGAACAAGATTTGAATATATTAGATAAGATGATACCATTCATTCCAAAAATTGAACCCATGATATAAATTATTTTGAATAGTCATAATGAAAGAACATACTCTATCAAGATTTTGATGGACATGTTTCTGAATCTTGAAGTTGATTTCAAGATATTCAAGGAATGTGCTACTGAGCACAGCAAGGCTTCTAATAAGGTTTTCAAGTGGTCGTACAATGTTGATGATAGCCTCAAGAATCATATGGACAAGTAGGATGAATTGGTTAATAGGGTAAATTATCTCAATTCTATCTATCAAAAGTTGGTCGGTGATTTGAATGAGAAAGTTGAAGCCTTTCAAAGACTTAGTACCTCAAAAGAAATAGAATCTAAAGAGCTTGATTGTCTAAAGGAAAAATTGTATAATGGGAGTAATGAGGTTGTTTTTCTATCAAATAGAGTTGTAATTTTGGATAAGGCCTACAGAGTTAGAATGGAGGATTTAAATTATCAGGAAGCAAATCTTAAATCTCAGGAAGCAATCAATCAACTTATATAACAAAGGCTCCAGAAGTAAGAAAGGATTATTATTTAACAAGATATGAAGTTTAAGGGTCAGCAAGAAGCTATTGAAAATTTGATGGAGGATAGAAAAGATTTCAAGAAGACAATGCTTTCAATGTTCAATCTTTTGGAAAAACAAAAGGGGAAAGAATGATTTTTGAACTCTTGTTGTAATAAAATCCTATTTCATTACAAGTAATATCTATTTTTTCATACTCTGTTTCTTTAACCTTTTGAAGGAAATGAATTTTTTCCCTTATTATTTTTGAAAATCACAAAGGGGTAGAATAATTTGAAAAATAAGAAGTTTCTTTCATAAAAAGGAAAGAGGGTGAATACCTTATTAAGGGGGAGAACTCACAAGTAAAAGTAAAGAGAATATTATCCTTAGTGAAAATTTTATCCTAGGGTGGAATTATTTGTATTCAATAATTAATTTTAGAAGAGTTACTAAAATTTGGGGGAGATAAGTCTTTTTGTTTATATATTTTTTGTTCTTTCCAAAAGGGGGAGACTGTTGAGTCAAAATTTGTTTCGACTTTCCCATTGATCTTTTTGTTTTGGAAATCAAAAATTACTTATTGTTTTCCCACATGTTGTTTTCTCATTGTATTCAAATACTATCCTTTTACGATCATAATCACAAATATCATAATAATGTATGTTGTTGTTTTACATCGATTTCAAATATATTGTTTTACAATCATAATCAAAAAACTTTTAACCACACATATTGTTGTTCTACATCGTAATCATATACTGTCTATTTTCAATCGTAACCACAGATGATGTTTTTGTAACCAGGAAACTAGGTTATGTATTGTATTCATGTTATGAATCATAACCATATGCATCATAACCAGGTTATGTATCATATTCATATTATACATCATAATCATATTATGCACCGTAGCTAGGATATATATCATAATCACATTGTGCATCATAACCATGTTATGTATTGTAATTACGATATGAATTTTAACCACGACTTGATTCATAACCACAATATGCATATTATCCATGTTAAGCATCATAATCAAGTTATGCATCGTACTCATGTAATGATTTTCACTCATGTCTTACTCCAATACCATTTACTTGTTTCTCGTACTCATTGTTTTATACTTTTTTACTTACTATCTTCTAACCAAAATGATGTCATGATGTTAGTTTTATACCAATAAAAATGATGTCATGTATTATATTTGTTTTGATCATTATAATTCCAGGTGACCAAGTCCCTCTGAATTTTTTGGAGAAATGTGACCATTGGAAGAAATATTACCGTTGGAACCTGAGGCCTATAAATAGAAGGTCATTTGAAATAACTTGTATAATGTTTTTATATGTCAATTTCTATAGAGAGATAGTGTGAATTATCTATTTCTTCTTACGAAAGCGTTGAAGATACAAGACGTGAACAACTTGTTCCATGTTCTTGTATTTCTATAAGTGCTTTGTTTTTCTTTGTGTGACCGATCATTGTGATAACGATTGAGGGCTTCTAGGGATATGAAGACATGATTCCGATCATCGTATCGAGGGATTTAAAGTGTTTGAAAGACAGAGGTTCTGATTACCTTATTAATCAAGGGCTTACAGGGATAGGAAGACAATCATACCGATCATCATATCTAGGGCTTACCCGGGTGGTGGTAAGATATACCTTTTATCTTAGGTGAAAGGATACACTAATCTTTGAGATAAAAGAATTGTAATACCTTTTAATTTACGCTGCTATTTGTAATAGAAAGGGAATAATTATTTTTATTATTTTTATTCATATTCATTTCTATTGTACTTTTTAAAATTACAATTCATTCATTTCATTTTTTATTAATAGATTCTATATGCTGTATGGTAGAATCATTTATATTTTTATTAATCTGATTATTGTATTCAATTAAAATAAAATTGTTTTTCATTACTTGTGGTATTACATCATATCATATCTATTGGATCCAAGACCCATATGATCATTTGTATTGCTTTTTTATTGTATTAGTTTAAGACCTCTTAAACTATGTTCTTTCTTAAGAGTTTAAATACAAAGTTTTTAAACTTACAATTCACCCCCCCCTTGTATTATTCCATTTAATATTCACTTACATCTATATTACGATACAACAACACCATATATTAAACTGAGGTGAGGTTGATTACTACACATCAAAAATGAATTATGGTTCATTTTTGTAAATTTTCAAAACAATATGAATTCTTTTACTCAATTTTGAGTTTGTCACATGTCTTTTGAACTGAAATGTCAATTTTAAAACACACACTTTTAGTCATATTTGTTATACCATCTATCAGATTAATGTGCAGTATATTCATAAACCTCACAAATGAATTTTGGATTATTTTACCAAATTATGAAGATAATTCAAGCACATTTTCTCAGTTTTGAGTTATTGACATGTGTTTGGAACTAAAATGTCAATTTTAAATAAAAACATGCACTTTGAGTTATAATGGTCACACAATGTGTTAGATGGATGTGTAATTAATTATTATATATAAAAAAAACTTACAGATCATTTTTCTAAAGTATCAAGATAGATAAAGTGTTTTTTATCTTTTTTCAGTGAGCAACATAGATTTTTAACTAAAATGTCAATTTTAAACTGAAAATGTGCACTATGAGTCATACAAGTCACACCATGTGTCCTATTGATGTGTAGATGATTATTACCTTTTAAAAATGAATTATGGATCATTTTACAAAATAATCAAAAAATACATTCTTGTTTGGTCAGTTTTCAATGAGTGACACATGTTTTTAACTAAAATGACATTTTTAAAATGAAAACACTCACTTTGAGTAATATTGGCAAAAATTTGTGTCATATTAATGTGTAGATGATTCATACACATAAAAAATGAATTATTAACCATTTTACTAAATTATCAAGACCGTATGAGTGAGTCTGATCATTTTTCCATGATTGACACTGATTTTTAACTAAAATGTAATTTTTAAATTGAAAACAAACATTTCAAGTCCTATGATTCACATAGTGTTTCATATTTTGGTGAGGATAATTCATATATGTCACAAATAACTAATGGATCTTATTACTAAAATATCAAAACAATCTAAATGTGTTTTCTCTATTTTGAGTGTATCATGCTTCTTTTTAACTAAGAGTGTCAATTTTAATTTAAAACACACACTTTGAGTCATACTAACACACCATGTGCTAGATTGAACTGAAATTGATTCCTACACATCAAAAATTACTTACGAATCATTTTCCTAATTTATCAAGATAATTCTAGTGAATTTTCTCAGTTTTGAGTATGCGACATGTGTTTTGAACTAAAATATCAATTTTAAATAAAAACATGAACTTTGATTCATAATGACCACACTGTGTTTCAGATTGATGTGAGACTGATTCCTACACATCAAAAATTACTTATTGATTATTTTACTAAAGTATCAAGACAATCCGTGTGTGTTTTATTGGTTTTTAGTGAGCGACACATGTTTTTAACTAAAATATCAATTTAATTTGAAAATGAAAACTTTGATTTATTTATAAACTGAAACCACACACTACTAAACATAAAAAGATGAAATATAGAATAAATAGATCTATAAAGATAAAAAATAGTACCTTCATTCATCATCCTTGTTGAGGACTTCATATAGATTTTTTTTTCTTCTGCCATTTTTTTCTCTTAATAAAGTAGAAAATGGTTAAAGAAAAAAAATTCTGGATGAATTCATTTTTTCATGATCTCTATAAAAATTAACAAAATTAGTATTTTATTAAAATTATAATCAATTTAACTAAAAAAATTATATATAATGGTGATAAAATTAACTAAAAAAGTAGTAGGAAGTCACCTCTTCATGAGGTTAGCTTTCATTTTGAAACTATGTATTCCCTACCCATTCATTTCTATAGAAAATCTATTTATTCTTTTAAATACGTGGAATTTCTAATATATTGGTAGTATTGAAAAATATAAATAAATAAAGTATTAATAAATATTTTAAATGAAATTTTAATCATCAACATTAGAAAAACCTCTTCAAGGATTATAGTTTTTTATTTAATATGATATCATTCATAAATTTAAAAACATAATAACCATAATCTTGGCCATTAGTCCATTTCATAAATTGTAGAAAAAATTATAAAAATAATTAATTTGTTTTGATGTATGTTTTGATTGTGAAATTTTATTATATATAGCCTAATACTTATCCATTTATAAAATTTGATAGGATTATTTTTCTCATGGACTGTCCTCATTCCATAATCTAATGATATTTAGACATCTCCATATCATAACAAAATTTTCATTAAAATATAACATAAAACATATAAATTGAAGTTTATTTGTAAAATTTTTCATGTAGTGTGTTAAAAATTGATAAACATAATCATGTGTGGTTGATTTGTTGGGTATCCATGCATTGAATCCAAAAAATAAATATTTAGAGTATCCAAATTGATTGTAATGAGAAACTAATGGTCCATGAAAAAATAAAAAGGAATAAGTAATGAAAGGAATGAAAATATATTTGATATGATTAAATTATATATTTTTACCCTTACATCGTGTGTATTAAGAAGAGTCAATCATTTTTACATTTTTTTTAAAATATTGTGGCTAGTTTTTCCACTATTATTGAATTATCCACTTCTTCTAATGACCTTTTTGGAGTAGAAGTGATGTGAGGACTAATGAGTCCAATTTTTTGTTCATAGGGGATTCCCTTAAAACAATACTAATATATTCACCAAAAAGTTTTTGGATAGTATTTAACTATAATTAATATATTAGATCAACAATTCAATAAAAAAATAATGAAAACACACCTCATGTACACATTTACAATTAAGACTCCTAGTAATCCATGCTTGATTATTTCATATAAATTCTTAAGACAAAGAAAGTCTGAAATGTACTCTCTATACTTTTTTCTTAAAAATAAATTATGTTAGTATCATGATATTTTAATTTTATATTCACATAAACTTGAAATAATAGTTAATATAGAAGCTAAAAAAGTGAGGTAAAGTTACCTTTTGAAGGTATTTTCGATTGATTGGTTGATCCTTTATATTTTTTTCATTTGACCTTATGTTTCTCCTTCCTTTTCTCTATCTATAATAACATTCCTTAGTTCTATCCATTTTTCATTAATTATAAATGGTTTTTCATAAAAAATAAATTGGAAAGGAATAACTCCTTTTAAAAATGTTTTTTACAAGTTTAAATGGTCATCCTATGAATGTTTCAATAGAAAGTTCAACCGTGTGAACTTACAGATCATCAAGGGGAACAAATAGATCTGTGTATAGCTCATGAGCTATGTGAATACCCAATCTAACAAGAACTTTTGGATGTTTTTTATTTTGAAGAATATCTCCTTGTATGTTTTACACTATACCCCTTGTAATAAGGTGATGGGTGGGTGCTTATAGATATAAATCAGAATCATTTTTCACCATATATAGTATTTATACATGAAAGGTATCCATGTCTACCTGATTCACATTTTTTTTAAAATAATTATGAAAAAATTGATTAACTTTGGTAAGGGAGAACTTTTATGGGAATTACTCACCTAAAATTGGGGGGGGGGATCTTTATGTGGTGGTTGTTATTGTTGTGTTGTTTCTTCTCTCTGATGGTCTCCTATAAAATTATCTACCAAATCAGACTGAAAATTAATTTTTTTCTTATAGAGAAGTTATTAATGTTTGAATACCCTCCATTTTTTTTAACTTTATCCCCTTGTGCAGTTCTTTTATCAAAATATGTTTGGGTCTAAAACCCAAAACTCTAATGTGACCATATTATTTTGGATATTACAAGGAAACTAAAAGTATTTGTTCATCAGGTACAATAGATGATGAATCTTGTGTCTAAACTGGATAAAAAATACCTTAAAACAAGTAATCACTATTATGTAAGACCTATTTAAGGTAGAACGATTTTTAATATGTCATACTCACACATGATTTCAATACATTTTGTGTGTTTTCATCTATTAGTATTTTGCCTTTATCTAAATGAGCCTGCTTCCATAGTATATGACATGAGATTAAAGTGGATTTTGATTTTGATTAATCAATCTCTATATAAACTAAGAAGCATAATTATGTTGTTGTTTTATGACTCATAAAATTATTAATGTATATTTAAAATATATTCCATTTTTTAAGTGAATCATATCCTATCCTTAGTTTATGGTAGGGTTACATTGGTTTTGATTCATGTTTCTTATATTCTTCACTCAGTTTCTATTTCATAAATTTAAAATTTTTAACCAAAGTGATTAATACATGTATTTTCAAGTAATGTATTAGAAATAAAAATGTTCCTAAAAAGATGCCTCCTCACGACGACCAATAAAATCACTCCATGTTTGTTGGTTTATCTTATGTTCATACATCCGTGGTGGGTGTGGGTTTACCTTCCCTTCAACATCCCTAAGGCAATGCTTCATAATAATTATCTGAAATCCTCCACAATCCTTTATAGTGACCATTAATAAAAATTTAATTTGATATTCGTCTAATATAAATGTAATCTATAGGGGATAATGAAGAATAAATCAATTTTTAATTAATTAATTATTTAGTAAAATAAAGAGAGTATATCATAATTTCACCCTAATATCTTCCCAAATTAGTGACTTAAGCATAGACACAACAGTGTTCCACATGTCTAGATTAATCAACTCATGAATTTGTGTTGTGACCCTAATGTAACTAATGAAAATAGAATTTTTTGGGTTAACAGTCCGGTCAAGTTCATTCTATTCAACCTTGAATTTGATGTCTTTACTTATCACCTTAATAATTTTTGTTAACACCATCATGATACAATACACCTATTTTTTCCATGACATAGGTTTTCACCTCATACCATTTAACTGAATTAAACACCATCAATATGTGGTTCCTTTGGATTGGTAACATCAACATGTGGAGAAAGTTGTTTTTCCTCTGCATTGGGAGATTTGGGACGTTAAGAAACCTGTTGTACCTGAGGATCGGGTGCATCGACATGTACATAAGAAATTATATGTAGAAGTGGTTTAATATTTAATTTTTTTATTTTGTAAATGTAGTAGTGAACATATAATAATAAGAGGTAATTCAATGCATATTGTAAAAAATATAACCTATCTATTGAACTCTCCTTTTCTCTTTAGAGGTTCAAGGGATTTATCCCCTCAATCAATTATCAAAATCCCATCATTATTGTCTCCTCTAACATAAAATATCTCATTTACATAGTAAATAACATGAAATGATTGTGAAATAACAATGAAAGGGTCATCCTCAGTTGAATTGGAATCTAATACTTAAGTGGTTTTGGTCAAAAAAAGAACAACTAAACACTTTTTGTTTTAAGGATTTGAGACATAAAATACTTGTATTGCCAATGATGAAATTATAAATGGTTCATCCTTGTATCTTTCCTTACTAAAATTCACTTTCATAAATCCCAATTCATTTATTTTATCTGAACTCCAAATATCATCACACTTATATTGAAATTGTTTCACTTGGAATGTTCAATAATCCATCTCCCATATTTGTTTGACAATGGAAATGTATTACATTTTCACAAAAATTTTATTCCTATCCTTGGTACTAAATACATGCATCACTTCAACCACAAGTGTTACTCCCCTATTTTTCATGGTACTAAATTAATAATTTTCCTTTGTATAAAACATATAACTATTAATTAAATAACTATTATAAGATAATACTTGCACAATTGGTCCTCTGGCTAGTCATTACAGTCATTTTGAATTTGAATTTGTGTTTTCAGCTTACTCTTTAAAAATAAGGTCTCAAAAACATCCTATAATATATTAATTATATGTATTTGATATCCATATTTCGACCCTTGATGTATTTAAATGCCTAATAATTACTTTATGGATTTCAACACATGGCGCAACCTCTAGACTATTATGTAAAATTTAAAGGTGACCCTGATCCCATTCTATAATAGTAATTGAAAAAAATAAATATTTTGGAAATTACTTCACCCACAAGTCTTCTAGTATGATGAGATTTTGGTAGAGCCATTATTTCCATATCAGATAGGTAGTCGGTGTATAATTCATCAACTTCCTTAATAATATATCTCTCTACAATAGAACCATCTGGACAAATTTTATTTTTTATATACCCTTTCAAAATATTCATATACCATTTAATAGAGGCACGTCTATCTATAATGTAAAGTACCACATAATTTTATCTATCTAACTAAGTGAATCATCAAGCGAACCCTTATATCAAGGAATGATGGTGGAAATAACATCTTCAATTCACATAATATGACAATTTTTTTTCATAGTTAAAAATTTCACTAGGCCGATAACTTTACAACATATATCTTTGAAAAAAGCTTGGTTAATGTATTAAATACATTATTAGGAAAAATTAAATATAAATCGATAATCAATAGATCTTTCACCAAAACATGACAGTCATGTGTTTTCTGTCCCTTTAACTTTAAATCCTTCATTGAAATGGTATTCTTGATATTTGATGAATACCCCTATAGAACCTTTTATATCATTATGGATGCTGGAAAACTGATATATCTCTTACCTGGAAAGAGTTTAAGTTGTTGTAGGAAGAAGATTATATATTTCACCCTTCAATGACACTAACTTTTTCAATATCCCCATGTTAATCATGTCCAACCTAGCCATAATTTCATCCTTTTTTTCTGGGTGAATTTAGTTATGTTCCAATGACACTATCACATACATTTTTTCCCATATTCATCAAATCATGGAATTTTTTGATGTACGTACAATTATAATATGTAAATTCCAAAAAACTGATCACTTTTTCTAATAAGTTTTATAAGGTTTTTTGAAGAAGGTTTTACAAAGGTGGTGGTCATATACATTACTTTCACAAATAGTTAATCACTATTTTGTGAAGAAAATGTTGTACTTATTCTAAATTCCCATTTAATGATTTCATACAAGATTAGTATTTATGTATATAGGTTAGAAATATTCATTTTCAAAGAAACATAGTCTTCGATGAAAGTTTTAACCTAACTAAGTGTGTACCTTATTCACAAATGGGACACCCTTAAGTTACATTAATTCTATACCCTTATAAATTTGAATAAGCTAGAAAGAAATTTATTATCCCCTATAAAATGGATCTTAACATAAAATATTAATTTCTATAATAATCATAGAACATAACAACTGAATCCCAAATTAATTTTAAATCTTTGATCAATGGAGTGAAGTAAACATCAGTATCATTACCTAGTTTTTTTGGTCTTGATATAAATAGAAAAAACATAATGTATTTTCACTTTAATCATAACCATGATGGAAGGTTATAATTTAAAAACATAATTATCCATTTACCATAACTGTTTCTGTCACGACCCAACCCTACCTGGGCTCGAGCCGCAACTACCCCAAGCCCGCCTCCATAGTCCAGGGGCTGTCGATAAGTGCCGAAGGCTAAACACTCAGGGAGGCCTTTTCCTGAGTACCTGTACACACACACACACAGCCCACTCAATGCATAAGTGAAGAGTAAAAGGAAAAGTAAAGTACTAACTACTATAAACAACCACAAAAGTGCATCGACCTCTAAATAGTACAAAGTAAATGCCGAAGGTAAACTGAAAAGAAAAAGGTAAAAACACGTGCCCAACCAGAAAAGTGCCACAACCCGGCAACAGGTAAAAAAAAAGTACAACAGTTGGGAGGGTCCCTCACCTGGAACCCGACTACGACCACCGTACACGGTCCAAGCTCCAGAACTCCTAAGCTCCTCTGACATCACGATCGACCTGTCTATCGTCTGTAAGGGTACACCAAGTTCGGGCAAAGCCCAAGCAGGAGTGAGTATAAAAATACTCAGTAGGATACCCCAAGGGATCGAGGGAGAAACAAAAGAGGTACTGAAGAGGTGAGCAGTAGATCGAACAGGGAATAGTAAGGAGAATGACAGAGAGTGAAGTAAAGAGTACAGTAGAGTAACAACTCAACCCAACAAGATAAAGGAAGTAGACTCGCCCAAACACAAGGAGATGGAAATGGTGAGAAGATGAAACTTCTCATCGTGTCTTCGCTACCTATAGTAGGAGAGTAGACTCATCCATCCATGAGAATCTAGACCTGGAAATCATGGGGCATACCCCGCGCGTCTTCACCTCCCATGGAAGGAGAGTAACCAAACCAAAGAGTGGGTACTGAAACAAGGTATCTACATATCCATATGCTCAATCAAGAAACATGAATAAGATCTTAAGGGGATCTCAATCTCGTTGATCATCCCAAGAAAGTGAGTAGCCAAAAATCCTAGAAGTAAACACCATCGATGCCCAGCATCCCAACCATCTTCCCCGAACTTTAAGTCAAGGGGCTCAAACCACCGCACCTAGACACTATCCTCTTTAGGTGGTAACGACTCACCTGCACAGTTTTAGGTCGCATCTTAAGGACGTGTCTTGGTGGGGAAAACACCCCTTGTACTTGAGAGTTATGGGGAAAGTCAAACCACACCTCTTCACTATCACACAGCCGAGAGGACTACTCAAAGTCCAAGCTGTCACATCACTGACCCGTACAACCAAGGGTCCTGATCTAGTAGTCACGGAGAAAAGCCACAAAATAGCCTAGAAGAAAGGACTGAGTCTGAAAGAAGTTTTCGGGTAACCCACTGCCTAGTCTCTGCTAGAGGGTAAACCCTAAGAGGTCGTTGGGTAACCCACTTCCCAGTCTCTGCTGGAGGGTAAAACCTAAGAGGTCTTTGGGTAACCCACTACCCAGTCTCTGCTGGAGGGTAAACCCTAAGAGTTCATTGGGTAACCCACTGCCTAGTCTCTTCTGGAGGGTAAACCCTAAGAGGTCATCAGGTAACCCACTGCCTAGTCTCAATTGGAGGGTAAACCCTAAGAGGTCGTCGGGTAACCCACTGCCCAGTCTCTGCGGGAGGGTAAACCCTAAGAAGTCGATGAGCAACCCACTGCCCAGCTCTGCTGAAGGGTAAACCTGGAACTGCTCTGGCCATCCCTACTGGATGGTACAACACTGGCCAACAGAACACGGAGTGGGTATCGCGCAACCACCCAACTCTAGAACAATTCACCTAGTAGAGGTTCAGTGCCCGTGTAGTGTGGGTCACGCCGATACCTGGAGTTCTAACAAGGGAAACATGTCACGGTAGATCGTGGAAGGAGGATATGATCTTGATACTCGGCAAGGGAATCTGTACCCAGGCTCACTGGGGATCCGTACCCTATTGGAAACAACCTCCTGGGTAGAGGATCTATGCCTGCGTAATGTATTGGTCACACTGGTTCCACAAGAACCCTACCAGGGTACAAAAAGGGATGTGATACTGAAACCCCTCACAACTGAAGAAACAGGAAAACCCAAACAACTCTGCCGGTCAAACCATCAAGAAACATGACTAGGGGGACCTACTCAACCCTTTTGGTCTAAACGTCTCTAACGGAAGGACCCTCTACGTCACAAGAGGTCAAAGGTATGCAACGTAGAACACGACACACACATGGGGCCCACAAAACATGTGGCCCTAACTCATCTCTGAACCAAGCGCACAAATGTTCTCAAGTACAAACTATAAAATGTACCTCCAAGCATTCCCATATAATCCCAGAGTATACCACATTTCTAGCCCAAAGGCCATCGTGCACATGACACCCAACATCAATGCGAAGGGAGAAAACATAATTTCTCCAAACTTCTTCATCCACAGCCCTAGCACGGCCAACCACATATCTTTAAACCTCTACTTCACTCACACGGGAGTGAACACGATTACACGCCAAGGGTTCCCTACAAACACCGCAGGAAGAACGACCACCGGTACATATTTCATGCCTCTACATTTAATGAGAACTCAAATGAGGCTCCTCACATCCAATAGGATCACACAGTTTTAATCCTCATGAAAAAACACACGAGTTAGACTATTTAATCGCCTTAGACGGATATTCGACGGAAAAGTCCCCAACACCGCTTTACGCCCGAGCAGCGTCCCGAGATCCCGAGTCTCGGTCCCGAAAACGGTCAAGTGCATCACACCATTGCGATCCCCTTGGAAAAACATGTCAAAAGTACTTATCACTTGAGTGGAATGGATATCCAGAGAAAAAGATGCATTTTGTCTTTCCGCACACGAGTGGTGCTACGTGGGACCCACATCCCGGTCCTGAAGCGCGACGAGTGGATCACACCGTTGCGATCCTCTCGAAAAAGTACACAAGATTGACTAATCACTCATCTGAAATGGACACCTGGTGGAGAATATGGAGTTTACCGCCAACTTCCAAAACGACCCTCATGGGGCCCGCACCACCACAGGGAATTAAAGCGGGCGGATTGCGCCATTGCAATTCCCTCGAAGAAACACCCAGAATCGACTACTCTCACGCCCTGAATGGGCGTCTTATGAAAGAGTTTCTAAACGCTACTCGCAGCTTGAAAGACGGGCCATGGGTCCCACTCCTCGACACTGATTTCAATGCCTGAAACCACCATGGAAAACTCCGCCTCGGCGCCAGGGTCCCAATTCCGCTGACGGCGCTCAAAACGGACTCCGGATGTGTCTGCGTTGCCCAAAACAAGAACCCCTGGAATAACGTCAATCCACTTAAAGGCATGTCATGCCACCGAGGCCCCCCATTTTGGGAATTGAAAAACCCCCAAAACATCTCAAAATGTTCGTCTCAATTTAAGGGATGCTTCGCCGCAGACGGAACACAAATGCGACACCTGGTCTGAGTTCTACGGGTGTTTTAATTTTTATTAGACGAAAACAGGTGGGATGCGCCTGGACTGGCCCGCCCGCGGGCCGGCTCGCCTAGCCCGGACCGGATTAAGCCGGTTCGGTTCTATCTTCATGGGACCCGTGTATCATGGGTCCCTTGTCTTGCCAGCCAGGGTCTGAAGACCCCGGTCTCCTGCAAGCGCACGGACTGGAAAAAGCCGGTCGGCCCGAGTCTCTGCCTCGCTGGCACCCCCCCACCCTCCCCTAGCGCCGCAGAAGACTGCCGCCGCCCGCCGCCGCCTGGAAACCCCTTCGCCCTGGACTGCCGATGCCGACCCACTGCACCTCCGCTCGACCACCCTGGACCGCCGGAGACCCGCCGGACCGACCATATCTGCCGGAAAACACCAAAACAACCTCAAATCTTCGTTGGACAGCTGCAGACGCCTCGGAGCTCAGAATTCAAATCCGAAATATGCGTCGGAAAGCTCAGAAAATATAATACACATTCATGGGATTTTCTATAAAATTCGACGACAGTTCAACACTATTAATAAAGATCAAAGTAGGCGGGGAACTTTAAAAAGAAAAACGAACGATCCTGCCTTGTTGGGCGTAGCCCGAGGCTTCGCAAGCGTTCCGCCTTCGCCGGATCTGCAACTGCCTTAGAGTGGAGGGGAAGATAGATTGATGAAGGGAGAGGGGATCTTGTTGGGGATTCTTCCTCCAGAGGAAGAACAAGGGAATGGGATGGGTGAGTTTAGGTTTAAATAAAGAATTTTTATAAATTCTTATTTAACTTTTAATCGCCCACGAAATGACCCACATTCGAAACTCCCAACGGGGTTGAGATTAGGCCTCCACTAGGGTAAACACCACCTCCTGAGCAAAAAGGATGTCCCTGAATTTTAATCTGAGGCCCCGTTAAAAATTTATAAAGGTTAACGTCTGAGGCTGCGAAATTACGAAAATGCCCCTGGTGGCATTTTTCACAGGAGGCCCGCGCCTGCAAAAATTACACCCTTGCTAGGGTAAATGGAACACTCCGGACTCAACGATGCACTTGGTTTTCCCGTTCGAGCTTCCGTTTAGGAGTTATTCTGCTTAATTGGCATGCCCTGTGTGAATGCACTAAAAATTTAATTCTGGCCACACCGGGGCTCGGAATCGCACGCCTTCTGAAGGCGCTGCTCTGGAATAACATCAAGAATATTACAAAGTATTTTATAGAAAAAACTGGGTTCTTACATCATTCCCTTCTCCAAGATTGTTGTCTCAGAAAAGCAAAACTTGGGAAACAACTCCGGGTATTAAGCCCACACCTGTCTCTCCCGTACTCAGAAGAACTCTTGCACAGTTCTGCATCACCGCGCATGGACCAAAGGATTTGGTCCATTCACGCGAGGTCTACCCTTTCCGATGACGTGCATAGGTTCACGTACACTTCTTCTTAGGTGAGTCCCATGGGAGACGTTATGCACCCAAACTAGCCTTTGGGTTTAGGGCAAGGCGGTGGGGACCTCGCCATCCCTTCACACAGTCTCAAACGGCCCGAAGGACCTTGGGGGTACCTCACCTCCCCGGTCGAACCTCTAAATCGCACGCTGCGAATAGAATCACCGTTTGGACCTGGGACAAAGCTCTATGATTCCCTCCTTCAGAATATCCATATGGTGAAACTCCCATGGATATCAGGTCACTCAAGATTTTACAGTCGATGTCTCACAACCAAGACTCTCTTACACGCTCAGAAAGTGATGGATTCGACACTATTGACTAACAGAAAAGGTTCTACGCATCCTAATCTACTAACACAGGGTTACACCCGACGCCCTGCGTCACCCTGGTAACAACTCGAGAAAGGAGTAGGGAGAAAAATCATTTCACACACAGAGTCTAACAATTCTAGTGAAAAAAGTAGAAGATCCACAAAAGCGTACCTCTTGCCACTTCATGCTCTATAGGATCGTAAACATCCAAAGCTCGTGGCTATCCCCGGTCCCAACTGTTAGCTCCTGGGGCCTGACGTGGACTGCCTGGTGGTGATGGTTAGACCTCGTAATGTCTTCCCCCACTTCCAATTGCTCCCACTCCTCTATTAGCACCACCTCTCTAGGTACCACTCTGATCACGGTGCTCCCTCTGTCATGGTGGCGCACATGATGCTTGCCCGAAGTACCCAGCATACCTAGTCAGGTAGTCCCGTGCCAAGTGACCTCGCCCATCACAAGCATAGCACCATCGCTCTCTAGTCTTCCCTGGTTCCCTCCGACGCCACTACGATGTACGAACCTGCCCCTGGGTCCGCTCACGGAAGGTTCTCCTTGGCTGAGCCCCTATGCTATGCCGCCATAGTGGTGCATGACCACGTCTCTGAAACCAGCGGTGGGAAGGCCGCCTGTGTTGAGGTTCTCTCTGTTGATGCCTGCTAGCTGTGACAGACATCTCGGCTCCGTCGCGCCTACTGCCACCACCAACCGTAAATTTGAGAGGAAGCTCTCTGTCACCAGTGCCTTCTCTAGCACCTTGGCATAAGTGGGAATGAGCAAGGGTACTATGATAGCAAAAATATCGCTATAGAGACCCTCCTCAAACTTCCGTGCTCAGAAGTTGCCTTCATGGACCGAGTCTGGGTAAAAACATGCATGGTCTGTGAACCTAGTCGCCTACTCAGTCTCCGTCATCCCTCCCTCCTAAAACTATAGGGGATCCTGGATCCGAACAGAGAATAATCAAGAGGGGTAAAACTCCTCACGAAATAGCAGCTGAAAGTAACCCCATGAAAGTGACGACTCATCGAGTAACTGAGTCACCAAACTCCACCAATGCCTAGCTGTTCAGTGGAAAAGGCTGGCTTCCAAATCCCCCATCTGATCTTCTGGAGTCTATGAAAGCCTAAAGAGGTGAACCACTATATTGAGCCAAACCTCTACAGCCTGAGGGTCTGGCTCACCATGAAACCTCAGTGGTCTCTGACGATGGAACTCGTGGAGCACGCTCAACCTGTACTCAAGCTCAGCCTGCTATGATGGAGTTGTCTGCTGCTCACCAGGTGGGGGTGCTCCTACTGGCCCACCCAGAGAAAGGGGATCGCATTATGGATCTTTTATTGAGGCCTCATATCACACAGGATCGTCGTCAAGAACCAAATATGGTATCCTGGCAAGTTGTTTTTGTGGATACATCCTGAATATTACCAAAGAGTACTACGATCAGATGAGCATATATGTACATAACAATAACAACAATGGGGAGATGACTCTAGAAGGACAATCAAAGACTCAATTATATATGATACCCAAAAGAATTCTCTAAAACGAGTGTCTCAACATTCCGAGTCGACAAACGGGTTATCAGGGTCCTGGTGAATGGATATGGCGGCCACCGCACCATCACTAGACTCCCTGCCCTGAGAGCCGCTCTCGAGACACATTGACACAATTTCCCTAAATCCCAACAAATTCCTTTCTGGGAAGTATGAACATCATACCAAGAAATGAAACACCTCTGATACCACTTTGTCACAACCCGACCCTACCCGGGCTCGAGCCGCAACTACCACAAGCCCACCTCCATAGGCCAGGGGCTGGTGACAAGCGCCGAAGGCTAAACAACTTGGGGAGACCTTTGCCTGAGTACCTATACACACACACACGTAGCCCACTCAATGCAGAAGTGAAGAGTAAAAGGAAAAGTAAAGTACTAACTGATATATACAACCACAAAAGTGCATCGACCTCTAAATAGTACAAAGTAAATGCTGAAGGTAAACTGAGAAGAAAAAGGGTAGAACACACGCCCAACCAGAAAAGTGCCAAAACCTGGAAATAGGTAAAAAAAAGTACAATAGCTGGGAGGGTCCCTCACCTGGAACCCGAATACAACCACCATACGCAGTCCAAGCTCCCAAACTCCTAAGCTCCTCTGACATCAATATCGACCTGTCCGTCGTCTGCAAGGGCACACCAAGTGCAGGAAAAGACGAAGCAGGGGTGAGTATAAAAATACTCAGTAGGATACCCCGAATGGTCGAGGGATAAACAAAGGAGGTAATGAAGAGGTGAGGAGTAAATAGAACAGGGAATAGTAAGGATAACGAAAGAGAGTGCAGTAAAGAGTACAATAAAGTAACAGCTCAACCCAACAAGAGAAAGGAAGTAGACTCACCAAAAAAAGGAGCTGGAAACGGTGAGAAGATGAAACTTCTCATTGAGTCTTTTCTTCCTATAGTAGGAGAGTAGAATCATCCAACCACGAGAATCTAGACACGAAAATCACGTGGCATACCCCATGTGTCTTCGTCTCTCCTGGGAGGAGAGTAACCAAACCCAAGGAGTGGGTACTGGAACAAGGTATCTACATATCCATATGCTCAATCAATAAACCTGAAAAGGATCGTAAGGGGATCTCCATCCCATAGCTTATCCCAAGAAAGTGAGTAGCCAACAGTCCCAAAAGTAAACACCATCGATTCCCAACATCCCACCCATATTCCCTGAACTGTAATTCAAGAGGATCAAATCACCGCACCTTGACACTATCCGCTTTGGGCGGCACTGTATCACCCGCACGGTTTTAGGTCGCATCTCAAGGATGCGTCTTGGTGGGGAAAGCACCCCTCATACTTAAGAGTTATGGGGAAAGTCAAACCACACCTCGTCGCTGTCACACAGTCGAGAGGAATTCTCAAAGTCAAACCTGTCACATCGCTGACCCGTACAACCAAGGGTCCCGCTCTAGTAGTCATGGAGAAAATCCACAGACTAGCCTAGAAGAAAGTACTGAGTCTGAAAGAAGTCATCGGGTAACCCATTGCCTAGTATCTTCTGTAGGGTAAACCCTAAGAGTTCGTCGGGTAACCCACTGCCCAGTATCTACTCGAGGGTAAAACCTAAGAGGTTGTCAGGTAACCCATTCCCAGTCTCTGCTGGAGGGTAAACCCTACGAGGTTATCGGGTAACCCACTGCCCAGTATCTGCTGGAGGGAAAACCCTAAGTGGTCGTTGGGTAACCCACTGAATAGTATCTTCTAGAGGGTAAACCCTAAGAGGTCGTCGGGTAACCAACTGCTCGGTCTCTGCTGGAGGGTAAACCTTAAGAAGTCGATGAGAAACCCACAACCCAACACTGATGGAGGGTAAACCGGAAACTACTCTGACCATCCCTACTCGATGGTACAACACTGGCTAATAGAACATGGAGTGAGTATTGTGCAACCACCCAACTCCAGAAGAATTCACTTAGTAGAGGTTAAATTCCCATGTAGTGTGGGTCACACCGATACATGGAATTCTGCATAGGGAAACACGTCATGGTAGATCGCGGAAGGAGGATATGATCTCGATACTAGGCTAGGGAATTTGTTCCCAGGATCACTGGGGCTCCATACCCTACTGGAATCAACCTCCTGGGTAGAGGATCAGTGCCTGCGTAACGTATTGGTCACAACGGTTCCAAAAAAACCCTACCAGGGTACACAAAAGGACATGATACCGAAACCCCTCACAGCTAAAGAAACAGAAAACCCAAACAACTCTGCTAGTCAAACCATCAAGAAGCAGGACCAGGGGGACCCACTCAATCCTTCTAGTCTAAACGTCGCTAACGGAAGGACCCTCTACGTCGCGAGAGGTCAAATGTACGTAAAGTAGAACACAATGCACACATGGGGCCCACAAGACATGTGGTCCTAACTCATCTCCGAACCAAGCGCACTAACATTCTCAGGTACAAACCACAACATGTACCTCCAAGAATTCCCATATACTCCTAGAGTATACCATATTTCCATCCCAAAGGCCATCGTACACACGACACCCAACGTCAACGCGAAGGGAGAAAATGCAATTTCACCAACCTGCTTCCTCCACGGCCCTAGAACGACCAACCACAACTTTTTAAACATCTACTTCACTCACACGGGAGTGAACATGATTACATGCCAAGGGTTCCCTACAAACAATGTAGGAATAACCACCACCAGTACATCTTTCATGCCTCTACATTTAATGAGAACTAGAATGAGGATCCTCACATTCAAATGGATCACACTGTTGTAATCCTCGTAGAAAAACACGTGAGTTAGACTATTTACTCACCTCAGACGGATATCCGACGGAAAATTCACCAACACCACTTTACGCCCGAACAACATCCCATGATCCCAAGTCTCGGTCCTGAAAACGATCAATTTCATCACACCATTGCGATCCCCTCGGAAAAACACGTTAAAAGGACTGCTCACTTGAGTGGAACAGATATCCGTAGAAAAAGATGCGTTCTATCATTCTGCAAAAGAGTGGTGCTACGTGGGACCTGCATCCTGGTCCTGAAGCGCTATGAATGGATTACACCATTGCGATCCTCTTGAAAAAGTACACAAGATTGACTAATCACTCATCCGAAACGGATACCCGGTGAAGAAGATGGAATTTAATGCCAACTCCCAAAATGGCCCTCGTGGGGCCTGCACCACCATGTAGAATTAAAGCAGGTGGATTGCGCCATTGCAATGCCCTCGGAAAAACACCCATAATCGACTGCTCGCACGCCCCGTAAGAGCGTCCAATGAAAAAGTTGCTAAAGGCTGCTCGCAGCTTAAATGACAGGCCGTGGGGCCCATGCCTCGACACTAGTTTCAACACCTGAAACCATCCTAGATAGCTCCACCTCGGTGCCAGGGTCCCAACGCCGCTGACGGCGCTCAAAACAGAATCCGTATGTGTCCGCGCCGCCCAAAATAAGAACCCTCAGAATAATGTCAATCCACTTAAAGGCGTTTCACGCCACCGAGACCCCCCATTTCGGGAATTAAAAACCCCCGAAACCATATCAAAATGTTTTCTCGATTTAAGGGATGCATCTCCGCAGATGGCACATGAATCTGACACCTGGTCTGAGTTCTATGGGCGTTTTAATTTTTATTAGACGAAAACAGGTGGGCCGGGCCGGTTGGGCCGGCCCACCATGCGCGTGGACCGGCCCGCCCGCGGGCCGGCTCGCTTCGCTCGAACTGGATTAATCCGGTCCAGTTCTATCTACATGGGACCCGCATATCGCGGGTCCCCTATCTCGCCAGCCGGGGGCTGAAGACCCCGGTCTCCCACAAGCACACTGATCGGCAAAAGCTGGTCGTCCCGAGTCTCCACCTCGCTGGCGCCCCCCCTCTCTGCTGGCACGCCGCTGAAGACTGCCGCTGCCCAGCCGTCGACGCCTCGCCCGACCGACGCCACCTCTTCCTGGAAGCCCCTCCTCCCTGGACCACCAACGCCGACCCGCTGCTCCTCCGCTTGACCGCCCCGGACCACCGGAGACCCGCCAGACCGGCCAGATCCGCCGGAAAACACCAAAAAAACCTCAAATCTTTGTCAGATAGCTACGAACGCCTCAGAGCTCAGAATTCAAATCTGAAATATGCGTCGAAAAGCTCAAAACATATTCTACGCATTCATGTGATTTTCTATAAAATTAGCCAATAGTTTGATGCTATTAATCAAGATCAAAGTAGGTGCGGAACTTTAAAAAGAAAAACGCATGATCCTACCTTGTTGGGCGTAGCCCAATGCTTCGCAAGAGATCCACCTTCTCCGGACATGAAACTACCTTGGAGAGGAGGGGAGGAGAGCTTGATGAAGGGAGAGGGGATCTTGTTGGGGATTCTTCCACCATACGAAGAACAAGTGAATGGGAGTGGTGAGTTTAGGTTTAAATAAATAATTTTTATAAATTCTTATTTAACTTTTAATCACCCACGAAAATACCCACATCCGAAACTCCCGAAGAGGTTGAGATTAAGCCTCCACTATGGTAAATACCACCTATAGAGCACAATGGAGGTCTCATAATTTTAATCTGATTCCCCGTTTAAAAGTTATAAAACTTAACGTCTGGGGCCACTAAATTATGAAAACACCCCTCGTGGCATTTTTCACAGGAGGCCCGCGACCGTGAAAATTATACCCCTACTAGGGTAAACGACACGCTTCAGACTCAACGATGCCCTTAGTTTTCTCGTCTGAGCTACCATTTAGGAGTTATTCTACTTAATTGGTGTGCCTAGTGTGAACACACTGATAATTTAATTCCAGTCACACCGGGGCTCGGAATCGCACGCTGTCAGATGGTGCTGCTCTGGAATAACATCAAGAATATTCCAAAGTATTTTATAGAAAACAACGAGTTCTTAAATTATTACCTCCTTCAAAATTTTCATCTCCAAAAATCAAAACTGGGGAAACAACACAGGGTACTAAGCCCACACCTGGCTGTCCCGTACCCAGAAGAACTCTAGCATAGTTCTTTGTCACTGCATAGGGACCAAAGGATTTGGTCCGTTCACGTCGGGTATGACCTCACCGATGACGTGCATAGGTACACGCACAATTCTTCTCAGGTGATTCATGTGGGAGATGTTATGCACCCTAACCAGCCTTTGGGTTTTGGGCAAGGAGGTGGGGACCTCTCCATCCCTTCGCACGGTCTCAAATGGCTCAAAGGACCTCAAGGGTAGCTCACCTCCCCAGTCACACCTCTACATCACACGCTGTGACTGGAATCACGATTTGGACCTGGGACAAAGCCCGGTGATTCCCTCATTCAGAATATCCATATGGTGAAACTCCCATGGATATCTGGTCACACAAGGTTTCACAGTCGATGTCTCGCAACCAAGACTCTCTTACACGCTATGAAATCGATGGAGTCGACACCATCGACTAGCAAAAAAGGTTCTACGCCTCCTACTCTACCAACACAGGGTTACACCCGACGCCCTGCGTCACCCTTATAACAAATCAAGTAAGGAGCAGGGAGAAAAATCATTTCACACACAGAGTCTAACAATTCTACTGTAAAAAGTAGAAGAGTCGTAAAGCATACCTCTTGTCACTTCATGATCTGCAGGATCATAAACATCCAAAGATCGAGGCTGTCCTCAGTCCCAACTGTCAGCTCCTGGGGCCTAACGTGGACCACATGGTGGTGATGGGAAGACCTCATAATGTCATACCCTGCTTCCAGTTGCTCCCACTCCTCTGCTAGTACCACCTCTCCGGGTACCACTCCGATCACGGCGCTGCCTCTGTCGTGGTGGTGCACCTACTGCTTGCCCGAAGTTCCCACTATACCTGGTTGGACAGTCCCATTCCAAGTGACCTCGTCCATCGCAATAATAGAACTTATGCTCTATGGGCTACCCTGGTGCCCTCCGAAGCCACTACGGTGTACGGACCTGCCTCTGAGTTCGCTCACGGAAGGGTCTCCTCGTCTGAGCCCCTGTGCTTTTCCGCAACTATGGTGCACGACCACATCTCCGAAACCAGCGGTGGGAAGGTCTCCTACATTGAAGTTATGTCTGGTGACGCCTTCTAGCTACGACAGACATCTCGGCCCCATCGCATCTACTGCCACCACTAACCGTAAAGCGTGACAGGAAGCTATCTGTCACCAGTGCCTGCTCTAGCACCTCAGAATAAGTGGGAATGCACAAAGGTACCATGATAGCATGTATCTCTCTACAGAGAACCTACTCAAAATTCCGGGCTTGGAAGTTGCCATCATGGACCAAGTCCGAGTAAAAATATGCACGGTCCGAGAACCTAGTCGCATAGTCAGTCACCGTCATCCCTCCCCGCTGAAACTGCAGGGGATCTTGGATCCGAACGGAGCGTAAGCAGGAGGGGTAAAACTCCTCACGAAACAGTAGCTGAAATTCGCCCCAAGAAAGTGATGACTCATTGAGTAAATGAGTCACCATACTCCACCAACGCCCAGCTGCTCTGTGGAAAAGGCTGGCTTCCAAATCCACCATATGATCTTATGGTGTCTACGCAAGCCTGAAAAGGTGAACCACTGTCTCGAGCCAAACCTCTGCTGCCTGAGGGTTTGGCTCACCACTGAACCTCAGTAGTCTCTGACACTGGAACTCGCGGAGCGCGCTCAACCAGTGCTCAAGATCAGCCTGCGCTACTGGAGCTGTCTACTGCTCACTAGGTGGGGATGCTGCTACCGGACCACCCGGATAAAGGGGCTCACATGATGGGTCCTGGAATGAGGCCTCATTGCTCTCAGGATCATCGTCACAAACCAAAGTTGGTATCCTGGTTGGTTGTCTTCTCGGAAACATCCTGAATATTACCAAGGAGTACCGCAGTCAGATGAGCATATATGTATATAAAAGTAACAACAATGGGGAGATGACTCAATAAGGATAGTCAAAGACTCAATCCTATGTGATACAAAAACCAATTCTATGCAACGAGTGTCTCATCATGCTGAGTTGACAAGCGTGTTAACAGGGTCCTGGTGAATGGATACATCGGCCGTCGCACTATCCCTGGACTCCCTGGCCTGAGAGCTACTCTCGAGACATGTTGAAACCTTTTCCCTAAATCCCAACCAATTATTTTTTATGGATGTCCGAGAAACTTCCCAAGGAATGAACCACCTCTGATACCACTTTTTCATGACCTGAACCTACCTGGGCTCGAGCCGCAACTACCCCAAGCCCGCCTCCATAGGCCAGGGGATGGCGATAAGCACTGAAGGCTAAACAACTCGGGGAGTCCTTTTCCTGAGTACCTGCACACACACACACGCAACCCACTCAATGCAGAAGTGAAGAGTAAAAGGAAAAGTAAAGTAATAACTGCTATAAACAACCAAAAAAGTGCATCGACCTCTAAACAGTACAAAGTAAATGCTAAAGGTAAACTGAAAAGAAAAAGGGAAAAACACGCGCCCAACCAGAAAAGTGCCACAACCCGGAAATAGGTAAACAAAAGTACAATAGATGGGAGGGTCCCTCACCTAGAACCAGAATACGACCACTATACGTGGTCCAAGCTTCCGAACTCCTAAGCTCCTCTGACTTCACGATCGACCTGTCCGTCGTCTGCAAGGGCACACCAAGTGCAGGAAAATCCCAAGTAGGGGTGAGTATAAAAATACTCAGTAGGATACCCCGAAGGATCAAGGCAGAAACAAAGGAGGTACTAAAGAGGTGGGCAGTAGATCAAACATGGAATAGTAAGGAGAATGACAGAGAGTGCAGTAAAGAGTACAATAGAGTAACAGCTCAACCCAACAAGAAAAAGGAAGTAGACTCGCCCAAACACAAGGAGCTGGAAACAGTGAGAAGATGGAACTTCTCATCGAGTCTTCGCTACCTATAATAGGAGAGTAGACTCATCCAACCTCGAGAAGCTAGACATGAAAAGAGCATGGCATACCCCGTACGTATTCACATATCCTGGAAGGAGAGTAACCAAACCCAAGGAGTGGGTACTGGAACCAGGTATCTACATATCCATATGCTCAATCAAGAAACCCGAACAAGATCGTATGATGATCTCTATCCCGTAGATCATCCTAAGAAAGTGAGTATCTAATAGTCCTAGAAGTAAACACCATTGATGCCCTGCATCCCACCCATCTGCCCTGAACTGCATGTCAAGGGGCTCAAATCATCACACCTTAACACCATCCACTTTGGGTGGCACTGACTCGCCCGCACGGTTTTAGGTTGTGTCTCAAGGACGCGTCATGGTGGGGAAAATGCCCCTCATACTTGAGAGTTCTGGGGAAATTTAAACCACATCTCGTCACTATCACATAGTCGAGAGGACTTCTAAAAGTCAAAGCTGTCACATCGCTGACCCGTACAACCAAGGGTCCCGCTTCGGTAGTCACGGAGATAATCCACATAATAGCCAAGGAGAATGGACCGAGTCTGAAAGAAGTAAACCCTAAGAAGTCAATGTGTAACCCACTGCCCAGCCCCACTAGAGGGTAAACCTGGAACTGCTCTGTCCATCCCTACTGGATGGTACAACACTGGCCAACAGAACACAAAGTGGGTATCGAGAAACCAACCAACTCCAGAACAATTCACCTAGTAGAGGTTCAACGCCCGTGTAGTGAGGGTCACGCCGATACCTGGAGTTCTTCTTAGGGAAACACATCACAGTAGATCATGGAAGGAGGATATGATCTCGATACTCGGCTAGGGAATCTATACCCAGGATCACTGGGGCTTCATAACCTACTGAAAACAACCTCCTGGGTAGAAGATTGGTTCCCGCATAATGTATTGGTCACACTGGTTCCAAAAGAACCCTACCAGGGTACACAAAGGGACCTGATACTGAAACCCCTCACAGTTGAAGAAACTGAAAAACCCAAACAACTCTGCCAGTCAAACCATCGAGAAACAGGACCAGGGGGACCCACTCAACCCTCCTGGTCTAAATGTCACTAACGAAAGGACCCTATAAGTCGTGAGAGGTCAAAGGTATGTAAATTAGAACATGGAGTGCACATGGGGCCCACACGACATGTGGCCCTAACTCATCTCCGAACCAAGCACAGAAACATTATCAGGTACAAACTACAACATGTACCTCTAAGAATTCCCATATAATCCTAGAGTATACCACATTTCTAGCCCAAAGGCCATCGTGCACAAGGCACCCAATGTCAACGCGAAGGGAAAAAATGAAATTTCACCAACCTGCTTCCTCCACAGCCCTAACATGGCCAACCACATATCTTTAAACCTCTACTTCACTCACATGGGAGTGAACACAATTACAGGCCAAGGGTTCCCTACAAACACCGCAGGAAGAACCACCACCAGCACATCTTTCATGCCTCTACATTTAATGAGAACTTGAATGAGGCTCCTCACATCCAAATGGATCACACCGTTATAATCCTCATGAAAAAACACACGATTTAGACTATTTAATTATCTCAGATGGATATTCGACGGAAAAATCACAAACACCACTTTACACCCAAACATCGTCCCGTGATCCTGAGTCTCGAATCTGAAAACGGTCAAGCGCATCGCACCATTGCGATCCCCCCGGAAAAACACGTCAAAAGGACTACTCACTTGAGTGGAACGAACATCCAGAGAAAAATATGCATTTCGTTATTCCGCACACGAGTGGTGCTACGTGGGACCCACATCCCAGTCCTGAAGCGCTACGATCAGGTCACACCATTACGTTCCTCTTGAAAAAGTAGATAAGATTGACTAATCACTCATCTGAAATGGACACCTGGTGAAGAAGATGGAATTTACCGTAAACTCCCAAAACGGCCCTTGTGGGGCCCGCACCACCGTGTAGAATTAAAGGAGGAAGATTAAACCATTGCAATGCCCTCATAAAAACACCCAGAATCGACAGCTCGCACTCCCCAAACGGGCCTCCGATGAAAAAGTTGATAAACGCCGCTCGCAGCTTAAAAGACGGGCCGTGGGGCCCAAGCCTCGACACTAGTTTCAATACCTGAAACCACCATGGAAAACTCCACCTTGGCACCAGGGTCCCAACGCCACTGACAGTGCTCAAAATGGACTCTGGATGTGTCCTCGCCGCCCAAAACAAGAACCCCTTGAATAACGTCAATCCACTTAAAGGCGTGTCGCGCCCCCGAGGCCCCCCCATTTCGGGAATTAAAAACCCCCAAAACCATCTCAAAATGTTTGTCTCGATTTAAGGGATGCGTCACCACAGACGGTACAAGAATCTGACACTTGGTCTGAGTTTTACAGGCGTTTTAATTTTTATTAGACGAAAACAGGTGGGTCGGGCCGGTTTGGTCGGCCCACCATGCACCTGGACCGACCCGCTCGCATGCCGGCTCGCCTCGCCCTGACCGGCTTAATCCGGTATAGTTTTATCTCCATGGGACCCACATATCACGGGTCCCTTATCTCACTAGCGGGGGTCTGAAGACCCCGGTCTCCCGTAAGCGCACCGACTGGCAAAAGCCGGTCGACCCGGGTCTCCGCCTCGCTGGCGCCCCCCTCCGCTGGCGCTGCTGAAGACCGCCGCCGCCCGGCTGACGCCACCTCGCCCGGACGACGCCACCACCGCCTGGAAGACCCTCTGCCCTGGACCGCCGACACCAACCCGATGCGCCTCCGCTCAACCGCCCTGGACTGCCGGAGACCTGCCGGACCGGCGAGATCCACCGGAAAACACCAAAACAACCTTGAATCTCCATCAGACAGTTGCGGACGATTTGAAGCTCAGAATTCAAATATGAAATATGCGTCAGAGATCTCAGAACATATACTACGCATTAATGGTCTTTTATCTAAAATTTTAAGACAGTTCGATGCTATGAATCAAGATCAAAGTAGGTGCGGGACTTTAAAAAGAAAAACACATGATCCTACCTTATTGGGCGTAGCCTGAGACTTTGCAAGCGATCCGCCTTCTCCTGTAACGACCCGAAATTTTGAATAAATCTTGTTTCCTAATTTCATGTGTTATTTTTTATACTCAAAAAAAATGTTTTATTTGATAAACATGATTATAAATAAAATGAGACCATTGGTTTTTGAGTGTTATATGACCATCGGTCAATATGACCACCGTGAACAAAATGTTTTGATTATTGTCTCTATATTTAAGTAATCTTGGTTAATTATTATAGAAAGAAGATTTGATGGCCTCACCTAGTAGCCTTGGGCCCATCGAAGCCCATCTAACAGAGATTGGGAAGGAGGTAGCACCATTGGGCTTTGCTCTGGACCAAATCCAAGCCGAACTTCATCATGTGAAGCTAGAACGGAATCGCCTTCGCGAGAAGTTCAAACTGATAGAAATTACTACTCGGGCAATGTTGACTGAGCCGCCCCAAAATTCTATCACCCTAGCACACCTTACTCTTAGGTCCTATGCTGGTATTATAAGGGGTTATGTAACGAGACCGTAATTGCCTTGTGTAATCTTTTTTTAAATAAAAATTTGGATTTCTTCTTATGATGATGTTTATGAATTTTCAAATGACCGGATAAATATTGTATGCATATTTTTGATGAATTTTAGAAAAAGGATATTTTAAAAAATGGTTGTGTAAACCTTAAATAATTAAAAATGTGTAATGATTTTCGAAAAATGGTCTTCTACAATTATGTTCAGTACGAAATTTAGAGTCTAATAAGATCAACTTGATTTTTGATGAATAGTAAATTATGAATAGTGATTTTATGATTAGGATTAGTAATATGACCAAATGGATTAGTAATCTCACTTAAAGAAAGTTTTAAAATAATCTAGGCACCTTGATTAAGTAATGTTATTCAATAAAATAGTTAAATAACGGTTTCATTAATTATTATTCAAGTATTAGTTTTTTCAGGTGAATAGTGTTTTTTAATTAAAAATTTAATTAAAAATAATTATAAAATTATTTTTATAAAAATGACTTTATTTTTGAACTCAGAGCATCGATATTATGTTATGGTAATTTTTGGGGTTTTTTCTGAAAAAAATGAATTTTCGATGAATAGTGTTTTTATTTAAAAATTAAATTAAAAATATTTAGAAAATTATTTTTATAAAATGGAGTTCATATTTGTAATCAGAGCGTTGATATTTGGTTAAGGTGAAATTTTGGGATTATTCTGAGAAAGTTGAATTTTTGATGAATAGTGAAAATACAGTTTTTAAGTTACGGGTGTTTAATGACATCATTAAATGATGTATTAAGTTTGTAATCAATATGTTCGAATTATGAATAGTGAGATAAGGTATGAGGTGTCCCAAGTGGCCAATACCATGGGCAAATACCATGGGCAAGCCCATGGTTTTGCCAAAACCACTAATGAGGTGTCCCTTTGCCATTAATGCCTTGTCCCCTCACTTTCCCTATAAATACCAAGTCATCCTCTCATCCATTCGACTCCCCACTCTTCCCCAACGAAGTTCTGGTCTCATTACCTCCCAAGGAGTCCTCCCAAGGTGCCCCCAAGCCCTCAAGGTCCCAACCTTTGAGGTTTAAGAGTTACATTTTAAGGTAAGGGATCCGACCCCTCTCTTTCTTTTCAAGTGATCTCTTTTATGTCATTCCTTTTATGATCCATGTTCTTATTTTGGAGGATGTTCTTTTATACTCCTCTTACTGCACTTTTTATGTTCATATGATGAAAGACCCCCTCTTACTCTCATCATTTCGTTTTAAGAATGTTTAAGTGGCGCCGTTAGGCTGCCGAATTTTCAAGGGATTCATTCACCTTTCTCTTTTTCAAAGTTCTACTTCCATGTCAAGTCTTTCAAGTTCATTTTAATTATGTTGGGTTATGATCTCTATATTTGTCATACTGATCTTTTATGATCATATGATGAGATATCCAATTTGATCTCTTCAATTCAGTATTTTGAAGTTTTAAGTGGCGCCGTTGGGCTGCCGAATTTTTAAGTGGTTCTTCACCCTTCTCGTTTTGAAGTTCTACTTTCATGTCAATTCTTTCAAGTTCCTTTCTATTATGTTGGGGTATGATCTCTATATCTATCATACTGGACTCTTATGTTCATATTATGAGAGACCCTATTTGACCTTGTCAATTCAATTTTGTTGAAGTTTAAGTGACGCCGTTAGGCTGCCGAATTTTCACAAGAGAAATCTTGTTTTTTTTTCTTCTTCCTTTCATGTTCTTCATTTCATATGGTATATTTTCAAATTTAAGTACCATGTTCTTAAATCCCTTATATTTTGTCCCTCTACTGTTTTATGGGTCATTTATGAATGTTTGACCCATGTCCCCTCTCTTCTCAATGTTTTCTAAAACCTTGTAACATAGTCGTTATGCTGCAGAATTTTCGTCGCAAAGTGTCTCTCTCTCTTTTCTAAAAATTATTTTATGTTATAAAGTGAATACTCAAAGCTCTTATTTCTACAGGGGTATTCACATATATATCAAAATGTTCTATTTTAAATTCTGGGATTTACATACATGAAACCCTCTTTCCCTTTCCGTGGGTTTAAAGTGACGTAAAGATCACGTATTTAAAGCAGTTTTTAAAACGTTGTGATTATGAAATGAAACCCATTTATTTATGCTATGTGGGTTATTTATGAAATTTTTTATGATGATATATGTGGCTCACATGATAATAAAGGCAAATTTAAGGGTGCGCCCTGATAGCGCTCCAATGCATTGGGTAATGATGTAACCACTAGAGATTACAATTTTCACGATACCTTGGTGAATAACCTTGGCAATTTTCAAATGACACCTTGGGGATGGACCTTGGTGATATGTTCATGATTGTCTATGTTAAATTATGTAGCCACATATTCAAGTTATGAAAAATGTTGTTTTTATTATGAAATGCCTCATGATTTCTTTCTCATGCCTTAAAGTTCTTTTCATGTCATTATTGAAGTATATCAAGCTCACATGTAAAATGTTCCTCTTGTTTACCTTACTGGGCCTTCTGCTCACCCTTTATTTTGATGTGTGCTCCTAGGTTATGAGACACAGTAATGAACCTAGGATGAACTTGAGGAGAAGCCTTTCAAGTGTTTAAGAAGAATGTTTTTTTTTTCTTTCATTTATTATGTTCCTGGTTTCCAAGACACTAAACCTTAAAGATCCTCGGTTTTGTAAAATGTAATGAAAGTTTATGTGATGAAAAGGTGGGATGCTATAGTTGGTATCAAAGGATGGTTTAGTTATTTGTGGAAATTAGGATATAAAAACTTTAGGAAGAACCCTATAGAAGAGTTTAAATATAGGAAATCTTCCTGGTATTTTGGTGAGTATTGAGTAAGGGGTTTCCAAGCAAATACATCCCTGTCTGGATACGAGCAGGTAGAGGTGGCTCTGGCACAGATGTACATAGGGGTAAAACCCGAAAACACCGCTTTGAGCTAGACTCGAACGGGAACTGGTACACGACAACGGGCCTTGCTGCACTCTTGGCTACGACACTCCTGGGGGATATGCTTTGGTAAATTCATAATCTTAGTATGAACCATTATTAAAGGAACAAAGATAAAATAAAATAAAGATTCACATAAGAATATATGATCATGGATAACCTAGATGGGAACCTAGGGGATCACAAGTTAGGGTATACTTTTCTTCTACAAGTTATCCTTATATGCTTTAAGTTCCTTTTCATGATTATTGGTTAAGTATTTAAGCCTCTAATTATACTTTATCTTCTTAGTTAATGGTGGGAAATGGAATAACGTGTCCCAACAACCAATGTGATAGGAAATGCGACAATTTCCGTATTAATATGTCAGAGTTGATTAGGGGATTAAAAGATGATTATTATTTTGGAAGGCGTTCACTATTTTGGGGACCCTATATGATCGAGGTAAATAGATTACTATATTATTTTCATTGAGGAGTAAGGTTGACTTATATTTTGAAGAATTGATGAATTTAAGGTGGACTTATAGTAATTTAGGTTACTTTTGGGAATGATTAACCTATCTTGGGTAAAATATGTTTAGGTTAGCTACTTTTGTTATAAGATGTTAGGAGTGGTTGATGTTGTCTGGAGATGAACAATGAAGTTGTTTTGGAAGACTATGTTATCAAATCCTTCTTGTATTTGGGTTTCAATCTTAGTTTGGTTTTTTTTTGAGGAATTTTAAGGACCGTTATTTATGGAGTGGTCTATGATGAACGTTGGGTAGTACCATGGAACTTTGAAGATTTAAAAGTAGGTTCTATTCCTATGGGATTCTTTCTTTTTGAAGAGTTGTTTTACCTTAACCTTTCTGTTTTTGGGATAATGTTTAAAGATAGAAGAAATAGATAGTTAATCTTTTGTAGATTATGTGATTCTATAGAAGATGATTCTTGTGCTTTTATGAGACCAAGTGTTTTTGAATTCTCATCATTTGGCGAAAAGATTAGTGTTGGTAGGGACTTGTTAAAGGATTAAACTCTACTTGAAGGTAGGTATATTTTCTTATGTTTTTGTTCTATGTAGTAAATGAAATCCTCAAAATTATGAAAAGAAATGTAAAACAAAAATGTTGTTGGTTTACGTTTCCTACTAGGTAATCAAAGACTGTTTACACACATCATATGTTTGGGATTTTCTCATGGTTAACTTTCTCCTAATCATGTTCTCTATCACTCTCTCTCAGAACTGACCCTTTGTTTTTTCCTCCATGTCCATGTTTTCCTACATGGAACCCGAGTGTGGGTTGACTCGGGTGGCCTTTGTACTTCCTTTTCTTTCTTTTAAAGTAATGGTGTTACTGACTCTTTTTCCGATGTGGGACTTTCAATGAAATTTCAAAACCCAATTTAAAAAAAATTGCGAGGACGCAATTTCTTAAGGGGGGAAGATTGTAACGACCCGAAATTTTGAATAAATCTTGTTTCCTAATTTCATGTGTTATTTTTTATACTCAAAAAAAATGTTTTATTTGATAAACATGATTATAAATAAAATGAGACCATTGGTTTTTGAGTGTTATATGACCATCGGTCAATATGACCACCGTGAACAAAATGTTTTGATTATTGTCTCTATATTTAAGTAATCTTGGTTAATTATTATAGAAAGAAGATTTGATGGCCTCACCTAGTAGCCTTGGGCCCATCGAAGCCCATCTAACAGAGATTGGGAAGGAGGTAGCACCATTGGGCTTTGCTCTGGACCAAATCCAAGCCGAACTTCATCATGTGAAGCTAGAACGGAATCGCCTTCGCGAGAAGTTCAAACTGATAGAAATTACTACTCGGGCAATGTTGACTGAGCCGCCCCAAAATTCTATCACCCTAGCACACCTTACTCTTAGGTCCTATGCTGGTATTATAAGGGGTTATGTAACGAGACCGTAATTGCCTTGTGTAATCTTTTTTTAAATAAAAATTTGGATTTCTTCTTATGATGATGTTTATGAATTTTCAAATGACCGGATAAATATTGTATGCATATTTTTGATGAATTTTAGAAAAAGGATATTTTAAAAAATGGTTGTGTAAACCTTAAATAATTAAAAATGTGTAATGATTTTCGAAAAATGGTCTTCTACAATTATGTTCAGTACGAAATTTAGAGTCTAATAAGATCAACTTGATTTTTGATGAATAGTAAATTATGAATAGTGATTTTATGATTAGGATTAGTAATATGACCAAATGGATTAGTAATCTCACTTAAAGAAAGTTTTAAAATAATCTAGGCACCTTGATTAAGTAATGTTATTCAATAAAATAGTTAAATAACGGTTTCATTAATTATTATTCAAGTATTAGTTTTTTCAGGTGAATAGTGTTTTTTAATTAAAAATTTAATTAAAAATAATTATAAAATTATTTTTATAAAAATGACTTTATTTTTGAACTCAGAGCATCGATATTATGTTATGGTAATTTTTGGGGTTTTTTCTGAAAAAAATGAATTTTCGATGAATAGTGTTTTTATTTAAAAATTAAATTAAAAATATTTAGAAAATTATTTTTATAAAATGGAGTTCATATTTGTAATCAGAGCGTTGATATTTGGTTAAGGTGAAATTTTGGGATTATTCTGAGAAAGTTGAATTTTTGATGAATAGTGAAAATACAGTTTTTAAGTTACGGGTGTTTAATGACATCATTAAATGATGTATTAAGTTTGTAATCAATATGTTCGAATTATGAATAGTGAGATAATGTATGAGGTGTCCCAAGTGGCCAATACCATGGGCAAATACCATGGGCAAGCCCATGGTTTTGCCAAAACCACTAATGAGGTGTCCCTTTGCCATTAATGCCTTGTCCCCTCACTTTCCCTATAAATACCAAGTCATCCTCTCATCCATTCGACTCCCCACTCTTCCCCAACGAAGTTCTGGTCTCATTACCTCCCAAGGAGTCCTCCCAAGGTGCCCCCAAGCCCTCAAGGTCCCAACATTTGAGGTTTAAGAGTTACATTTTAAGGTAAGGGATCCGACCCCTCTCTTTCTTTTCAAGTGATCTCTTTTATGTCATTCCTTTTATGATCCATGTTCTTATTTTGGAGGATGTTCTTTTATACTCCTCTTACTGCACTTTTTATGTTCATATGATGAAAGACCCCCTCTTACTCTCATCATTTCGTTTTAAGAATGTTTAAGTGGCGCCGTTAGGCTGCCGAATTTTCAAGGGATTCATTCACCTTTCTCTTTTTCAAAGTTCTACTTCCATGTCAAGTCTTTCAAGTTCATTTTAATTATGTTGGGTTATGATATCTATATTTATCATACTGATCTTTTATGATCATATGATGAGATACCCAATTTGATCTCTTCAATTCAGTATTTTGAAGTTTTAAGTGGCGCCGTTAGGTTGCCGAATTTTTAAGTGGTTCTTCACCCTTCTCGTTTTGAAGTTCTACTTTCATGTCAATTCTTTCAAGTTCCTTTCTATTATGTTGGGGTATGATCTCTATATCTATCATACTGGACTCTTATGTTCATATTATGAGAGACCCTATTTGACCTTGTCAATTCAATTTTGTTGAAGTTTAAGTGACGCCGTTAGGCTGCCGAATTTTCACAAGAGAAATCTTGTTTTTTTTTCTTCTTCCTTTCATGTTCTTCATTTCATATGGTATATTTTCAAATTTAAGTACCACGTTCTTAAATCCCTTATATTTTGTCCCTCTACTGTTTTATGGGTCATTTATGAATGTTTGACCCATGTCCCCTCTCTTCTCAATGTTTTCTAAAACCTTGTAACATAGTCGTTATGCTGCAGAATTTTCGTCGCAAAGTGTCTCTCTCTCTTTTCTAAAAATTATTTTATGTTATAAAGTGAATACTCAAAGATCTTATTTCTACAGGGGTATTCACATATATATCAAAATGTTCTATTTTAAATTCTGGGATTTACATACATGAAACCCTCTTTCCCTTTCCGTGGGTTTAAAGTGACGTAAAGATCACGTATTTAAAGCAGTTTTTAAAACGTTGTGATTATGAAATGAAACCCATTTATTTATGCTATGTGGGTTATTTATGAAATTTTTTATGATGATATATGTGGCTCACATGATAATAAAGGCAAATTTAAGGGTGCGCCCTGATAGCGCTCCAATGCATTGGGTAATGATGTAACCACTAGAGATTACAATTTTCACGATACCTTGGTGAATAACCTTGGAAATTTTCAAATGACACCTTGGGGATGGACCTTGGTGATATGTTCATGATTGTCTATGTTAAATGATGTAGCCACATATTCAAGTTATGAAAAATGTTGTTTTTATTATGAAATGCCTCATGATTTCTTTCTCATGCCTTAAAGTTCTTTTCATGTCATTATTGAAGTATATCAAGCTCACATGTAAAATGTTCCTCTTGTTTACCTTACTGGGCCTTCTGCTCACCCTTTATTTTGATGTGTGTTCCCAGGTTATGAGACGCAGTAATGAACCTAGGATGAACTTGAGGAGAAGCCTTTCAAGTGTTTAAGAAGAATGTTTTTTTTTCTTTCATTTATTATGTTCCTGGTTTCCAAGACACTAAACCTTAAAGATCCTCGGTTTTGTAAAATGTAATGAAAGTTTATGTGATGAAAAGGTGGGATGCTATATCTTCGGATCTGCAACCACATTGGAGAGGAGGGAGGATAAATTGATGAAGGGAGAGGGGCTCTTGTTGGGGCTTCTTCCTCCATTGGAAGAACAAGGGAAGGGGAGGGGTGAGTTTAGGTTTAAATAAAGAATTTTTATAAATTCTTATTTAACTTTTAATCGCCCACGAAAAGACCCACGTCCGAAACTCCCGACATGGTTGAGATTAAGCCTCCCCTAGGGTAAACACCACCTCTAGAGCACAACAGAGGTCTCAGAATTTTAATCCGATGCCCCATTCAAAATTTATAAAACTTAACGTCTGTGGCTTTTAAATTACGAAAATGCCCCTAGTGGCATTTTTCACAGGAGGCCCGTACCCGCGAAAATTACACCCCTCCTAGGGTAAACGACATGCTCTGGACTCAACGGTTCCATAATTTTTCATGTCCAAGATACCGTTTAGGAGTTATTCTGCTTAATTGGTGTGCCCAGTGTGAACGCACTGAAAATTTAATTCCAGCCACACCGGGGCTCAGAATTGCACACCGTTTGAAGGAGTTGCTTTGGAATAACACCATGAATATTCCAAATTATTTTATAGAAAAAGCCGGGTTCTTATAGTTTCTTTGTAAGACAAAGGGATTCAATCCATCTATATATAGTAAAATATGAAGGTTTCTCAGTTTGTTTCCAAATTCAAGATATTCGTGATCAATTTTATTCTACTAAGGAGAGTCTACCTGGTGAATAAGTTTCCCATATTTATTTTTTGTATATGTGTTCCACATAATGTTTTGTGAAATATCATCACTTTTATATAGAAAACTAAACATTGGAATGATTTAAAAGTACCATATAACTTTCAAAGGACATGATTCATCTTTATTGAATTTAGACACACCACACTTCATGCATTTTTAAGTGATTCATGGTCCTTGTGAAATAGTATACAATCATTTGGATAGACATGTATTATGTCAAAGATCATACCCACTAAAAATAGCATTCATTTAGCATTATATGTTCAATAAGAAATCTCACTATATTTTGGTATCATATCATTCAAGAGGGAAAGTTTTTTAGTAAAGCTGGAACCACTCCATTTATTACTAGATTTTACATTATATAACTTTATTATGGACGATGATCTTATATATTTAATACAACTAACATACAATAACATCTTTACACTACCATTTAACTTCTAAAATAGTTTTGTGTAATCACAAAGTTCATCTTTAACTATCATTTTCATTTTCTAAATACGTTCTTCATCATCATTCACACCTATGATAATATCCTCGATATGGTATTCAACATTTTTCACCCTCGTAATCATATAAGATGATCCATAAAATGAAGTTTTATCACAGTCACTAGCAACATTCAGTTCTTCCCCATGTTTAGTCCAACATTTATAATTTTGATCTATTCTGTGACTGATTAAGTGTTCTTATAACTCCTCTAGACTAATTAGTCTTGAATAACAATAATGTAAATATAGAAAAAGGATTTTAGAAGGGTTATATGAAAAATATTTTGCAAAATTGATGAACTCTTTCACCCCATTCTCATACTCTTTTATCATATGATTGACATCCATAAATTTTTAATTCATATCCATCCTATTTTATTTAATAATATTCGTATTCTAGAAATAAATTAATATACATAAATTTTGAGCTTATAACCCTAAGAGTATATTCTTTATATACACACACATATAGTCATCATATTTGATATAAATTATTATTGCATCAAAAACATGATGGAACATATAAATACCATGAATTATATAAATTTAAGGTATTGCAACACTTAATTTTTTTATCCACCACCATTGTGCATTCTATTTGGAATGGGGTGATCCACCTTGCCTGGCCTCTCACCGCACGCTGGAAGAACTGCCCTAATTCTCTTCTTGAAATCAGATACATTTCCACCCATACGCATCATGAAGCAAACATCGTGGTGGATGGCTGTTCCAACAAAGGATTCAACCAAGCTATGACCTAGAGTGATACTTTGCCGATTGATCTTCTCCCTCACTTTGAAAGTTATTGTAATAAGATACCATCCTTCCACTTCATGTAACTCATATCTCTTTTTTTAATAAAATTTCCCCCTTTACCTTAAAAAAAAACTTCATTTTTTTATTTTAGGATGCCACATATCATAAATCATTTTTTTTGAAATGGATTCATAAAGGGAGATAGTTCACTCCTTATCACCATCAGTGTTCACAAGTAACCTATGGATTTCTACAATTGGATAAGTATTGAGGTATATATAATAATATTTCATTATCAAAACATATATTAGAAAAAAATACTTATTTTTTATAATGTTTTCACTATGTTTGAAACAAAGTAATCACCTCGACAATGATTATTACATCTTTAAATTTATGAATGATATTAGATTAAAATTCTTTTTTTGGTAATAATAAAAACAATAATTTTAATATTCCATGTGATTTTGAAAATAGTCAATATTGTGAGTAGATTGGGAAAAAATAATTCTTTAACCAAAATAACCAAGATTTTCAAATTTCAAAACCATGAAGAGGATGTATTTAATCACAAACATAATTTTAATGTGTACCAAAATTCAAAAAATAAACAACGTTTTTTAATAATATTTGGTTTTGATGAAAATTTCATTAAGTGGGTCCAAATAATTTTATGATCAACCCACATTTCAGTTCTTATCAATGAATCTCCTGAGGGTCACTTCACATGTTCAATAGTAATTAGATAAGGTGATCCTCTCTCAACTATTTTTTCTCCGTTGTAGAAGATTACCTAAGAAGAATTCTTCTCAACCTAATGGAGAATCACAAGATAAAATCCATTAGATATACTATAGGATTAGTTTCCCCTACTAATTTATTGCATGATCAGGAAATAATTCTCTCCACTCAAGGAGATATGAAAAATATAATGAATATCAGGTACTACACTATTATTTATTAAAAGGTTTCATGTTTGGAAACTAGTTGAAAAAATAATTCTTATATTTCGGAAATAATATCCCTTCATCTTGAAAAGTGGGAATGATTAATGATCTGTTCATTAGAGAAGGTGTTTTACCTTTAAATTACCTTGGTGTTAGTATATTCTAGAGAATACCTTGTCCTTGTCACTTCAATCATATCATAAGCCAAATTATAAATCAATTGGTTTCTTGGAAGGGTAAATCTCTATCGATGGCTGATATGGTATATCTTGTGAAACTAGTTATTATTTCTAAATTTTTATATTAATTTATAGTTTAAAAATTTCCAAATACCCTTATTAAAAGCATTAACATGTCCATAATTTGTTTTATCTGAAGTGGAATTATCCATCAAAGAAGGATTATCACTACCCCTTGGAACCAATGTTGTTAACCCATTGACCATAGATGAATTGGAATAAAAAATCCTTTTAATATCAATCAATCTTTGTAGTCACAATTTATGAATAGGATTATTAATGATAAATAATTGATGCTTAAATTTCTTAAATATAAATTCCGTAGAAAGATTATCTAGAAATTCAAATTACTTGGACTCCTCTATTTGGCCCACTCTTAGGGCCTCCTTCTCTAACATTTCTAGATATTCTCTTTGGCTGGTAAACAAGATTTTTCGCTCAATTTCTCTTTGGATAACTGTAAATTTATGCCACTACTGAATCTTTTAAATCATACTGACCCATTTATGTATTTAAATTCCATGATTAAAGAGAAATTGGACAACTCCCTATGTGTTTTACCTGCTGAAATTTGAAGAGTAACCACACCTTGATCAACACTGCTGATTTTTTGGTCTAGAAACCCACTACTAATGGGATTTTAGCCTCTAAATTACACTATTTCTACTCCTTTACTGGGTGAAAAATGAAGAACTAGATTGGAAATCTGAACAAGAACTGGATACTCCTTCGATATTTCTACTGCTATAGATGTTGGTACACTCCCAGTTACTGATCGATGCCTACATCCTATCTATTGGAATTTCTATATTCTCAAAATGTTTCTTATGTAATAAAAATTGGAAATACTTAAATCATTTGTTCTTGACATATTTCACTGTTTAAGCATTATTCCATGTTCTATTTTGGATTTTTGAATTGTAGCCTCCTCATACTAATTCTATATAGATGAATTGAAAAGCTTGCCTAAGGCTTCCTCTTTCTCAAAAACTTTTTAATATTATATAAGTTTAAAGTGTAGAAGTGATCCATGTTATATGGCACAATTTAAATAAATTGATTCATTAGAATTTATCCTTTAACCATTAATCTATACTAGTTCAAATTATGGATGTGGTAAAAAATGGGAACACCCTTCATTACCATTATTGAAATAACTCCATTCTTGACTTATCTATTCTTAAGCATCTTGGTATCACAAGTAATTCCCAGCCTCCTTATTGAACCCTTGAAGTCATGTGTATTACTCCAATCCTTGGATGGATCAAATGTTACATAGATACTGTATCAAGAGGGAATCCAAGACATTTTGGCTTCATAGCTATCTGTAGAAATCATAATGTTATTATTATGGGTTGTCTCTATGGACTACGTGGAATTGTCCCATCCCTTGATGTTGAAATTCTTAGCATGGTTAAAGTGGTTGAAATGGAAAGACAACATGGTTAGAATAAGTTTCAATTGGGATTTAATTATACCACCATTGTTCAAGCTATTATAAATGGTAATATTAAACTATCATGGAAGTTAACTACCAGATGGATCAAATTCATGGAATCTCTCTCATCTATGAACTATCTTATCACACATGAATATAGTGAAGCCAATTTCTTGGATGATGGTCCAGAAAATAATGGGGTTATTTCTAGTGACATTATTTGGTCCAATGAGTTTCCTGCTAGCATATTTCCTTAATTACAAAGATATTGTTATAAAAGGCCTTTTTCAGACTTGTGAAACCTCTTTTTGATCTATAAAAGAGACTTGTCTATTTTGGAAAGTTCTCATTCTTCCCCTATAAATGACTTATTTTCAGGATTTATATTATTTTTTTAAATTAAGAATTAATTTTTTCATAATCATACTCTTTAAAATGATATTTTCATTTTTTAGGTGTAAAGTGAAGCTATATATGATTTAATGGGAATTTCATGGGTCAAAAATGAATAAAATTGGAAATCTACACAAGTCTATAATTAAAGTAAGTTTATCCGACTTGCATCATATTAAACACACTCTCAGCAATTATGTGCGATTCTCTCATGATATTTAATCACATTTCCAAGGATCGTTTTGGATTAAAAGGAATATGAATTCAAAGAAATTATGAAAAACACATGAAAGATCGACTGAGATTCCTTAAAAGCAAGTTCAGTATTTCATACCTATGGTTTTGAGGTTTGATTTGTCTAAAATGATAAAATTCAGATATTGAAAACCTTCTGTTCCACGAGAGCTTGAGTGTAGTGCAAGGGTGACGTGATTTGCTGGGGTTCTTTTATAAAGAGGGTGAAGGATTTTATAAGCAAATATTTAAAAATGAACAAATTCAGAAAATATTAAAAATGAATGAAAAATAATAATTAATAAATAATATTGAATGAATGAATAAAAAAAATGAATAAAAAAATTTGAATAAATTACAAAAATACTAAAAAAAGCGAATATATAACATTAATTAATTAACATAAAAACATATAAAAATCAATAAAATGAATAAATAAATAATATTAATGATATAAATAATAAAATTACTAAAAATGAATAATATTAACTATTTAAATTAAAAAATTATTAAAGAAAAAATTAAGAAAATTAATTATGTTAATTTCAGACATATTAATTTTTTTAAAACTTAATAAACAAAAATGAATAAATATTACTCATATAAATTACAAATATATTAAAAATATTAAAACATAGTAAATAAATATGTGTAAATAAATATTATATAATGATTATATTCCAAAAAATATAAAAATTAATACATATAAAAAATTACTAAATAATAATAAATTAAATAATATTAAAAATGAATAAATAAAATTTAATAGATAATAAAACTATTTTAAAAAATGAATTTGTAATATTAATTACATGAATTGTAAACACATAAAAAATGAAGAAAAATGAATAAATAAATAATATAAATTGTATAAATAAAAAAATATTAAAAATTAATTATATAAACTATTTAAATTACCAAAACATTTGAAAATTAATTTCAATAAATTAGTTATATAAATTTCAAACATTTTAAAAATATTACAACTTAATAGATAAAATTGAATAAATATTAATCATATATATCAAAAACATATTGAAAATATTAAAACTTAGTAAATAATTATGTATAAATAAATTTTAAATAATAAATATATTCCAAAAATATTAAAAATTAATAAATAATATTAAATAAAAGAATATTAAAAATGAATAAATAAAGTCAAATAAATTAAAAAAAATATTTAAAAAAGTAAACGCATAACATTAATTATATGAATTAAAGATATATAAAAAATGAATACAAATGAATAAATATTTAATATTAATTATATAAATAATAAAATCAAGATGTTGACACTAGAAAGACCTCTATTGATAGAGTTTTAAATCATCCAGAAGATTTACTTCCTGTTAATTTTGATGGTCCTCCTCAGAATGCCCAAGGTCTTGACTCTGATGGACATTCCTTGAAGGATTGGTGCACTATAATTCTGAATCTTAAAGCTGTTTCTATGGAACATGTTTCTGCTAATATTGTTTCTAATTTTCAAGTGAACCATGACTCTTAGTATTGGGTAGAAACTGATGAGGAATTTACTATGTTTGGAAATGGTGTCTCCTTCAAGGATTCCCTGTCTAGAGGCATTATCGAACACCCAGTTTGTAAGGACTCTGAAGACAGTCAACAAGTCAAACAATCTAAAGAAAAGGTTGATGTGGATGATATCTACTGGTAGGAGAAATCAAAGATTCTTTTAAGGAATAGAAAAGGGAAAATGAAAATTGATGTTGCCTCTTCTAATAAAACCAAGTAAAAAATTACACATACCTCTCAGCCCAAATTTGGTATGTCTACACTTGAAAAGGGGAATGAAAAGATGTAAACTCTTTCTAGACATGTTTTTTCATCATCCCTTACTGATCAATGTGGATTCAATTAACACTTTGGTTATTAAAGATTTTATGGTCCCTGATAATTTTCTTCTTGATATAGAGAATAAAGTGGCTATTGCAACGGGGGAGCAACTATCCTGGAGTGGTCATGAACCCTCAAAGAATACTGTAAATTCTTCGATGGATGATGGCTATAGTGAACATGCAAGAATGGTGTTTTTCTTAGATGTTGTGCATGTAAGAGAGTCCCAAAGTTGATATACTACTACAGGGTGGGTGGTTATTGTAGGGGTAGACCACATGCTCACTATAAATAGTTGTTTGTTGCTGGACTTAGCCTTGGTTGCATGCAAACTCGAACAGAGAGGGTGTTCAGATTAGAGCCTATGTATGGTAGTGATCATTCTATTTCTATACTATTGGAATCAGGGAGGGCTGCTGTTGAAGGGGATAGTTCAGTGGATGCTCTATGTAAATAGCCGGTTGGTGCTGTAATTAGCCTTGGTGGCCTGCAAACTCCTACAATTTCACTATTTCAGTTTGGATTTGGTTTAGGATCTGAATATGCTAATGGAAAAGGGACACAGGATGTTGTTATTGTTTTTTCAAAAAACTCTTCTTTTGTTAAACCAGTGAAGGGTCAATTTCTTTCAACGGTCAGTACAAATTACTCATTTTATTTACTTTCCTCTAGTAGTTTTGAAGAGGATGGTCAAGGTAGTGTTAATGCTTTTGGAAATGAGGATATGGCAACGACCGTGGATGTTGGACTTCTAGATGATAGAGCTGGGCTATGGCTATAGAAGAAATCATGGTGACGAGTTCAGAATCCTCATGGCAGGGGGGACACTCATCACACCATAGCATGAGCACTCGGTCTCAGGCGATGTAATTCAATGGTTTTTTCACCTTTGTATGGCTTTTGAACATTTGTGGCTTGTATGTTTCTCCATTTACTGCTTGCTTTCTTTTCTTATTTAATAAAAGGGGCCTTTGAGCCTCATCCTAAAATAGATATTGAAATTAAAATACATTTATAGGAATCAATTATATAAATTCAAACATATATAAAATGTCGAAACTTAACAAATAAAAATGAATAAATATTAATCATATAAATTAAAAAATTATTGAAAATATTAAAACTTAGTAAACAAAATTTTATAAATTTTAAAAATCAATAAATTCCAAAAATATTAAAAATTAATAAAATAAAAATAAAAAAACGAAACAATTTTTAAAATGAATAAATAAAATTAAATAAATTACAAAAATATTACAAAAAGGAATTCATAACATTAGTAACATGAATTGAAAACAGATAAAAAAGGAATAAAAATGAATAAATAAATATTAATATTATTTCTAATTATTGATGTAGGTATTATATTGATTGTATATAAAAAATATAATTAATTATTAACCTTTAGATTTTTTTATAATAATTAAAAGTATTATTTTTTAATTGAATGTATAAATAATTAAAAATGTATAAATAAATATCAAAATTGAATATATTACAAAAAATATTAAATGAATAAATATTTAAAATGAATTAATTACTAAAAAAATTAAAAATGGAGAAATATTAAAAATGAATAAATAATATTAAATCAATAAACAGACATACACATACATACAGACACATACATACATACATACACATAAACATACGTGTACAAATACATACACATATATATAAACATATTGACACACACATACACATACACATACAAATACACATACACATACACATACACATACACATATACACATAAAAATATAGATACAAATACTGATACAGTTACAGATACCAGTAAACATTCGCATACACATGCATATGCAAACACATACACATATGTATACGCATACACAAACATACAATTACATACATGTGCATGCACATACATACACATACATATGCATACAAACACATACTACATAAACATACATACACATAAACACATACATACACATAGACATACATGTACACATACATACACATACACATACACTTATATACATACATATACACATACACACATACACATACATAGACATACATATGTACACGTACATCCACACATAGGTTCACACACGCGCGCGCGCGCACACACATTCATATGCATATGCAAACACATACATACAATTACATACACGCTCATGCACATACATACACAAACTACATAAACATACATACAGATACACATACACACATACATACGCATAGACATACACATACACAGACACATACACATACACATACACATACACGTACCCATACACATACACATACACATACACATACACATACACATACACATACACATACACATACACATACACATACACATACACATACACATACACATACACATACACATACACATACACATACACCTACACCTACACATACACATACACATACACATACACATACACATACACATACACATACACATACACATACACATACACATACACATACACATACACATACACATACACATACACATACACATACACATACACATACACATACACATACACATACACATACACATACACATACACATACACATACACATACACATACACATACACATACACATACACATACACATACACATACACATACACATACACATACACATACACATACACCTACACCTACACCTACACCTACACATACACATACAGTTACACATACACATACACATACCCATACACATACACATACACATACACATACAAATACACATACACATACACATACACATACACATACACATACACATACACATACACATACACATACACATACACATACACATACACATAAACATACACATACACATACACATATACATACACATACACATACACATACACATAAACATACACATACACATACTCATACACATACTCATACACATACACATACACATACACATACACATACACATACACATACACATACAGATACTCATACACATACACATACACATTCACATAGACATAAACATACACACATACATATGAATAGACATATATATATGTACTCATATATTCACATACACAAACACATATATATACATACCTATACACATGCATATACATACACATTCATACACATACACATACATACACATACATAAACATACATGCATATACATACACATACACCTACACACATATGTATGCATACACATACATACAATTATATGAGCATACATATACATGCTTATGCATACAAAACACATACTATATAATCATACACATGCCACGTAAACATACATACACATATATTAAAATATACAGATTTCATATACATACATACACATACACATACAAACACATGCATGTACATCCACACACACACACACGTATATATGCACACACACACACACAAACACACACACAATCACACACACAAAACACACACACACACAAACACAACACAACACATGCATACACATACAACACATACATACATGAACATACAAACATACAAATACATCCACATACATACACATGCATATATATACATACAAATACACATACATATATTTTAAATTATTTAATATAAATATAAATATATAAATTTTATTATGAATCACATATTTAAATAAATATATTTATTTATAAATTTATATAATTGTTTAAATAAAATAATAATATATCATATTTATATTAATTATATATACATTTTTTAATTAATGTATATATGTATACTATTAAAATTTTTTATTGATTAATATAATTTCTATAATTTTTTATATATAAAATTCTGAAAATAAGATTGATAATATTTTTTATTATAAGTTATATAAATCATATTTATATATATTATATATATATACTTATCGTAATATAAATATTATTTAAAAGTAGATAAATTTGTATATATAAATTAAAATCTTCACTGTGCCCTTTATCAGCATTTTTTTCAGGTTGTTAAAGGTGTATATTTTATCTACACTAAGAAAAGCACTGATAAAGAGGGACCTTCATCATTGCTAATAATAGAAATTAAAAATGGAACCCTTTTCTCTATTATTTCTTTTGAGAAGTGATAAAATTTACCTTTATTAGTTCTTTTATATAGCGCTGATAAAAGTTTCCCCTTTATCAACACTTTTATTAGAATTTTTTAACACTGATAAAAGGTATGTTTATAAAAAAGTTTATCTAGAAATGATAAAAGTCCCCCCTTTATCATAAATTTTTATTTAGCATAGATATAATTCAACAAAAAATATCTCATGATATGTAATAGCAAAGATAAGAAGTTACTCTTAAATTGAGTTGAAATTCCATTAAATGTTTAAATATTAGATCAACCTAATTTAAAAATCAATTTTGAAGGCTTACTATGACTATTTTATGTAATAAAAAATGGTTCATAGGCCTATTTGATGGTAAATATCATAAATAAATTTTTGAACTTAAATTTGACAGCTTAGAGAGCTCAAATAGATAACCATATAAAATATTATGGTTGGTCTAACATAAAGTCCAATTTTTAACATTTCTTAGGATATTAATTAATTAATTAATTATTTATATTACCAAATTGTTATTAAATAAATATTAATCAGTACTAAGTAGAAAATTTCGAATTAATATAAATTATTAATTATTTTACAAATAACATTTAAGTAAAATGATGTACATTGAATGTAAATACATATTTAATATTATAAAAATTATATTTAATTAAATATGTAAAATTTATATCAATATAAATATATTCATATATTAAAATATGATATTTAATAATAATATATGTAGTTTTTATAAGGAGGGTGTCATTTATAAATGCTAACAAAATGCACTTATAAAGATAAAATTTACCAGAGCTTATTTTTATCACTGATAAGGAGGTATGATGAATTACCTTTTATCTATTCTAAAAACATACAACATTAAAGGAAACCATTTATTTGTGTTTTTTTAACACTAAAAAAGGACCCCCCTTTACCATTTATTTTTTTTAAGTTGATGAAGGGCCTATGTTGTGTGGGCTTTATTAGTGTTTTAAAGAGAACATAGTTAAAGGTGTAATTTAAAATATAATTTTTATAGTAGTGATTTCAAATAATTAACCAATAAAGAAAATATAACAAGAATTTTTTTTGATTAAAACACAAGTAATCCCTATGTATATTTCTATTTTTTAATTTTCTCATTGTTTTAATCTCATATAGGATATCTGTACATAATTTAAAATCTATATAAACTACACAAAACTAGATATAATGTAGTATCAATAATTTGGAAATTCAAAAAGTAGATAACATACAATTTTTGAAGTGTTTTATTGGATATCACTCTTTGAAAATGTTATGAAATAAAGTTAAAAATATTATCTAAAAGATTAGTCAAGAGAGGAAACAATAAAATTAAATGAAAAAAATAAGCAAAGAATATGTTATTGTCCATGCTAAGGTTTCGAAAATAGTGATTTTTATTGAGATCCTTTAGTGATAATTGAATGGATTCTACCTCCAAGGTTATCCGTCAGCTGAAATGGAGTTATCAAATACTTTAGTAGGACCCCTTCTACTTTAAAGATTTGCTAAAAACCTCCTCAAATGTAAATTAAGATAAGCTTGTGAAATATATTTAGATTATATGAGCATAATATCTTGTTTATGAAAATGAGGTTCATTAACTTCATTATATTGAACTTCTACATTGAATGAAAATATTTTTTGAAATCTATCCATTGCATATGTCATGAAATGAAAAAATCTTGGGATCCCATTGTAACGAATACAATAGATCATTATTTATTTAAGTTATTATTCAAATAATTTAATAATCAATAAACCATTTATACATCATCACATGTGTTAGGGAGATCCAAGCCTAATATTACGATTCCTGGATGTAGTTCATTAAACATCAAACCATCAGATGAAACACACAATATAAACCCCAAGACATCTGAACAAAATCATTTGACAGAGTATAACATAAGATAGGAATCCTGTAACCCAAGTCATGACACAAAGTTGAGCCTCACACATAAATCAAGAAAACTTACAACATCAAAAAAAATTCAAGCAAAATAAAAATAAAGAAATAAAGTAGAGGTTGTATAAAGTTATGTGGTTGTGAAAAAGTATCCTTCATCCTTAGGAGAAACATTTTTTCTTTAATTATAAGTTACAATGATTTAAAATTATTATTCTATAATTAATTTATTACTATATTACATTTCACATATATCCCCACTTATATTTATATAATTTTAAAGCCAGTCATTCTGGCTGTGCTGACTTCCTACATTTATGGAGATCCCTTCATCTAGAATGGTTATTGCTAATCTCCAATAGCCATATGAAAATTGTCCTCCTATCATGGTGAAATTCATAACCTACTATTTTCTATTAACTTTTCCCATCGTACTATCTTAACCATTTCCTATGCAAACTTCCATTACGAAATCTCAACATTCGATCCTTTTTTCGTCCATTTAAGAAATTCACTACTGCTAGATAAGTCTTGTAGATCATGTATCATCTGACCCAATACCATTTGAACAATTTAATATGGTGCACTAAATATATATTCACATACTAATAATCTTCCAATTTAATAGTACTTCTGGGAACCACTAGAAGCTCTCCAACACTTTGACAAAAAGAAAAATCCTTCTCTATCTATAGAAAGTAACGTTTTATAAACTCTATCTATTCACCATAGTATGAGTAAAGTACAAATTTGATTAAAAATTTAATATAATAAAACATTATTAAACATGTCTTCTAGATTTTGGTTTACAACTATCTTCCATATATCCAACTCATTATCCTCTTACATGTTTCGAAGGAAATTTTATTTCAGATCAATATGCTTCAACCATGCATGGGACATCGAATTATGAGCCAAGTGAATTGAACTATAATTATCCCAAAATAAAAATACACTTTCATAACTTTATCCAAGATACTTCAATAAACACATTAATCAAAATATTTTCTTCCCTACTTTTATTGCAGCGACATATTCAACTTTCATTATCCTCAGATTAATGATTCGTTGTAATCTTGACATCCAACTGACCATCGTTACTCTAGGGTTAAACACAAATCATATTATGATATTATAGGTTTCAAAATTTCCAATAAAGTACACATTAACATATCTATACAATAGACCATTTATTTTAAATAATAAGGATGTATCTTTGGTTCCTTTTAAGTATCATATAATTCATTTCATAGATTCCCAGTGTTCCTTTCCCAGACATGACATGAATCAACTTAAAACTCTCACTGAAAGTGGAATTTATGGTCATATAAAAATAATCACATATATCATAATTACTATTACTACTGAAAATGGAACCTTTATCATGTAGAATACTTCATCTTCCATTTTAGGAAAAGTATCCTTGGATAATTTGAAGTGTATGGCCAATGGAGTTGAGAAAATTTTTCATCCGAGCATTCCAAAACATTCAATGAACTTATAAACATATCCCTCTAAGATAGAACTAACACTCTAGACATCTCTCTCTATATTCATTCCCAATGTGATACCCCAAACCCACAATCATAAATTTGGTGCCATAAACATGTACTTTATATTCACTGTTTGATACCAGCAATAAATGACTGGATATAACCATCCTTAATTACAAAAAAAAAACAATTATTAGATCTCATAAATTCTAAAGGATATTTTCAGGTTTATAGATTTAGAGACTTAGGACACATCATAAACTAATAAATCCCATTTCTTTCTCAACTGATTAGTTTTTTTTCATTAAATATAAAAAAATACTTAATTCATGATAAGTCTTCAACATATCCCATAAATTCTTCCACATGTGCTATGATTCTAAAAATTTAAAACGCAATACTTTTATTCATAACCTAGGGAATAAAAATATAAGAAAGGAATGAGATAAAATTCACAGTAAGGGAAACATATAACTAAAGAAACAATGGCATAAAAATGGCATAAATATTTTGGCAGGAATAGGTTAACAACCCAAATCCATAATCAACTTGAAACTGGGAGAACAATAGGTCTATGATAATAAATGAAAACATGTTTATCAATAATATCGATCTCGAACTGAGGAAATGTATAATTATAGACATAAAAAACCCAATTTCAAGGCCTTTTTAAAAGACACTTTACTTTTTGTGTCAATAGTCAAGATAACTAGATGAATTGGGTAGGCATACACAAAATACCCAAACCTGTTTTGTCTCACACACATTCATATTTTAAGAATAAATGTTATTTTTCCATATATCAGAACCTCAAATGTAAATATGAGACTATGATTGTTTTCAAAATTTAATTGTTACCCTAGATATGATATTAGTTTATTCGGTGTTGGATGTTATGTGGAAGGCATGCATTAGAGAGTGAGTTAAAGAAATAAAATAATTTATTCATATATTTTAATTAATGACAAAAATACTAATATAATATCTATATATAAGTCATTATTAATAATCTATAGGGTTATCCATATAATCCTCAGAGATTAAAGTGGAGGAAAGGGATATATTTGTTGGCATTGACAACTTGGGAACATCGATTAACAAAGAATGATTGAGGAAATCATTATATGAGTGACGAACACAACATGATATTTATCATCATCACTAGAAGACAAGTTCTTCACCAAAAATTGATCCATTATTGAGGTAGGTATCATTATTTTATGGATTTATTCCCTTTTTATTTATATTTTTGAGCATTAATTATTTATTTACTTAATTTCTTATAATCCTGATATTTTAATTATATGGTTTAAATCAACATTGAGATTTTTATTATTATTTTTTATGTTGTGCCTATGTTTATAACTCTTTGGTTTACACAATTTATGATTATTGGATTGGATTACATTGACCAATGATGATCTAACTTTGTTCTTGTGCCCTTTTCTTACCACCGTCCTTTATGTTATTTATCATTGGCCCATGAGGTCAACAATTTGACATTTTCATACTAGTTTGAGTGTAATTAAACCTCTTGATTCATAGTTATTATGAAAAAATGGATTAATTAATTGTGGATAGATCTAGGTGGAACAATGAAATTCATAGTATTTTTTTTTGGGATTGGGAAACCATTTTGGCATTGAGAGGAACAATAGATCTTGCTTGGGAGTCCAAAATTTCATTACCTAATCACTAAAAGATAGGAAATGATGATTAAAGATAACTTCTCATATTTTAGTAGTTTTTAGAGAGTTAACATGTGTGAAGGGTGGAGTAATCAATAGATTATGAAAACCCTATGAAGACTTGGTGTATATGTGGAAAACAATGTTTCTTGTCATGTCTTCCAGAGGATCACAAGCTGTTTTCCTCATATTCTCATGACGGATAGGTTTTTGGCCAACTATAAGTATCACATTCCATCTAGAGTACCCACAAGCCATGTGAACATTGCTGGGTAGACTATTTTTATACTAGAAACACACACTCAGGCTAAACATGTGTCTTACATGCTGTGTATAGTAGATTACACTACATGTATCCCTACTCACCTGGAGAACCTATGTTCAATGAGGAACATAGTTTGGACCCTGAGTAGTCCCACACTTCATGTCACCTAGAGAAAACACTATGTAATTTGGAGTTTTCATGATGAGAGTAGTGGAGGGATAATACCCAAATTTTTCTTTATGTGTCACTTCATGTCACCTAGAGAAAACACTATGTAATTTGGAGTTTTCATGATGAGACTAGTGGAGGGATAATACCCAAATTTTTCTTTATGTGTCACTTCATGTACCCTAGTAGGAAATGTCATGTACTGCCTCTAAAACCTTCTTTATTGCATGTCTCTTTCTCTAGGAATCATATTTGGGCCTATGAGTTGATTATATTAAGTAAGATTCATATGAATTTGAAACTAACATATAATAAATATAAATATATTTAAAATGTATTATAAAACCATAATCATATTTATCATACCATATATTATTTAATCATAAAATTTTATCACCCACTTATTTATAAACATTTATTTAAATCACTCATTTAGGTGATAACTACTTCATTTTTCATGAATGTTTCTATTCAGCAGTATCAATACTTATAATTTAATCATGGTTACATTATCCACATAATTTGAATAATTTCATGAATATAATATGTAATTATTACATACGATTTTATAACTACTCATATAAAGTGGCGATGAAAAATAAATCACATCATTTTGTGGATATGGTAGTCTGTACATAAGCATGAATGATGTTTCCACTTTTAGATGGATGGAATGAAAGAAAATTAAATAATAATGAACATTTATAGAACTATAATAATATATAATGTATCATATATATATATCTATATTAAATACATCATTATATTAATCAATTTTATGTGGTGATGAAAAATGAAATGTGTCACTTTGTTGAGGTGGTAGTCCACACGTATACATGAGCAATGTTTTCTTTACCCATAGGATAGAAAAAGAGGTGGATAATGGTTTTAAAATAAAAATAAAAATAATAATTAAGTATATTTAAGATACTAAATTCATAATTTTAGAATTTATACCATATATTTAGAGGAGTTATTAAAATAAATAAAATTGAAAGTACTCTGTTGAGAGTTCTACGTCTTCATTCAGAAACAACCTTTGTCTTACACCTAAAGTATTTAATGGATAGTATTTTGGAAATAAAAAAGATATAGGACATGGGTAAGTAACATAGGATGATATTAGGTTTGTTAATGGATGATATATAAGGCCTAAACTTTGTAAATAATGAAGGATAAGAGGTTCCCGATTATAATTGAGTGAAATGACACACTTGACGTTACTAAAAATATATAAATGTAATATATATAATAAGGATATAAAGTGGAAACAAGGAACCCCAAGTAAAAATATATTATGTGATAGGGTATAGATAAACCCAAACAATCAAATTTATAAAATATTTTTATACATTCTATGAATTAGTTCCTATTTGAACCACTTTAAACTTTTTTTAACCTTAAATGTGATAACTAAACTTTTAAACATGATAACATAATTATATAACCAAAAATAAAAGGGGGATTTATTAAAAAATTTGGAAATTATAATTCTAAAATTTTAATCCATTTTAAACGATTAAATTTATATAGGTGGTATAAATTAACTTTAATATAAGAACATAAATCATATGATTTTTTAGGAAAATACCCTTTTTAAGCATGAATATCATTTTATAGTGAAATAATGTAAAAGAGTTGCTTAACATTAATTTTTATTATTATTTAATAAAATAAATTAATTTTTATAGACACATGGATCAAGAAAAAACTAAAAGGAACCTTCCAACTATACCATTAAATGCAAAGGCCTAAAAATAGTTTTTAATTTGAATAAAAAATAACTTATTTGCACAAAAGTCAAGACTGGGTTCTTAAATTAAAAATAATATTTTAAAATAAATTATTTAACCATTTAATAATTTATTTTTTCAAATAACACTCATAAAATAGGAAATTTAAAGTTTTATAAGGATTTTAATGCTTTAACCCATTCATTTAACCCATTTTTACCTTTTTTAATGTAGTAAAAAATATTTAAAATTGTTATTATTCATAATGACAAAAAATTAATTTGAAAATATTAAATTATATTAAATATTATGATTTAAAATATATAATTCATTTTAAAAGATTCAATTTTTGTATGTATAGGAAATTCATTTTAAAATAAGTGTGAAAAGCATGAAGACAAACATTTTTAGAAAAATACATTTTTAGGCACAAAACTAGATTTATTCTTTTTTCTTTCCAAGTAAAAAATATTAGATGAATATTAAAACATTTTATATAATATAAGTTCTACTAATTTAATTAAAATAATTCATAAATAGATATTAAATTAATTTATTAAGATAGAAAATGCATTTCATGAATAAAAAAATATTTTCTGAAAAACATATCTTTTACCTTCAAATTATTTTAATTTTATTTATAAAAAATTGATAAACAATGAATTAATTTTGTACTTATATGAAAAAATATTTCGTAATTTATTTTTTCCTATTCATATCCACAAATCCAACGGATAAATGATATATATCAAATTAAATAATTACAATTTAGCAGCATATCACGACTCTTTTAAAACTAATATTGGATGTAAAGATGTATTTTAAAAAGAATTAAAATTATTTAAAGGGATATATATCATTAAATTTTGGGGTGTTACATTCAACACCCTTATAAAAATTTTACCCTGAAAATTATATCACTCTGATATAAACAACTGACAAAACTTATTCCTCATCACATCCTCAGGTTCCCACATAACTTCCTCAAATTTATTTGTTTCCAAAATTTTTTTACCTGGTGAGTGCTCTTGTTTGAAAAACATTATATTTTATATCTATAATATACAATAGTTATTTATAATAATAGATATATTTCTCTAGCGGTATAACCTCTGATTTCATCTTTCACTTATCTACAAATATCATAACCATCTTTCACAGAGTTATTTATAGGAATACCTCATCACCAACCTCGAACTCCAGATTTCACCTATAATTTTTTCACACAACTTTTCTATTGATTATGAGCTATCTTGATGTGTTATTGAATTTAATTAACATTATATACCATTTCTTTATCTATATTAGGTCTAAATAGATTTTTTATCTAACTTTATCCCAACAAATTGGAGTTCTGCACTTCTGGCCATAGATGGCTTCTTATGGATCCTTATTAATGCTTGAGTAAAAGATATTTTTGTAATAAAACTACACCAAAGAAATTTATTTATCCAAACCACATTTTAAATCCAAATAAGAAGATATCAAAATATCTTCTAGAGTTTGAATGTTCCTCTTATATTGAACATCTTTCTGAGGATTATATATAGTACTAAAACTCAAATCTATTACTATAGACTACTCAAGACTTCTCCAAAAAATATAGGTAAACCTAAAATATTGATTAGATATAATATAATGTATCTCTCTATGACATATTACCACTTCTTTAATTTATATCGTGAAAATATTTTCAAGAGAAAAATCTTCTCTAATGAAAACAAAATTTTCTTATTTCGTAAAGCAGTCGACTACAACCAAAAAAGAATTATATCCTTTTAATGTTTCCAAGATTAAATCAATGAAATTTATGGTGATGTTTTACCATTTCCATTTTGGTGTGGGTAATGGTTGTAACATCCCATCAGAATTTTGTCTCTTACCCTTATCTTCATGACATACTAGGCACCCATATATAAACTCTGCAATATACCTTTTTATCTTGTCCCACAAGAAATAAACTTTAAAATTTATATAAATATTCATACTTCCATGATTAATATAGGATTATGGTCTATGAGGTCCATCCAACAACTCCCACTTCAAATCTGGTATAAAAAAACACATAATCTATTCCCAAACCTTATCATTATATTATAATCATGGTTTAACTTAGGAACATTTCTCATGTTTTTCTATATTTCTATATCTACCTTTGACACCAATTTTATCCTCACATGGATGTATGATTGAATATTAAACTGAGAAAGATAAAACGAGTCTAATTTCCTTGGGATTTCAAGTTCTATAATATAAAAATCCATAAGTATTGTACCCCTTTCAATCCTCAACGTGGAAAAACTAGCTTAATCCTTTCGACTCAGAGCATCATCCACTTATTTATCCATCCTAGGGTGGTAATATATTGATAAGTTATAATATTTTATCAGCTATAACCATCTTCTATAGAATAAATTAAATTTGTTTTGTGTGAATATATAATTCAAGATTATATGATCTTTATCTATTTCACACGTTTCACTATAAACATAATTACTTTATATTTTCAATTTAAAAAATACTGGTACCAAATTCAAATCAGGATTCAAGTAATTTTAATGATGATTTTTCATTTGGAGTGAGGCTTAATATATCACCATATAATTTTTTATGAGGATGCATCCCATTACCTTTTTTGATGTATCACTATAGATCAAAAATCCTTCTTCAATGTTGGGTAGTGTAAGAAATGGTGTGTGGAAAAAACCTTTCTTCAACTTCTTGAGGTTTTCCTCACTATAATATGTCAAAATAAACCTGGATCCTTTCTTATTAGACTTAGTTATTAGATTATATAACCATGATAAAGCTATCAAAAAACATTGATAATATCTTTCCAACCTAAGAAAACTATTTATCTCAGTCACGATGGTTGGCCTAGGATGATTTATAATAACTTTCTTCTTTGATGTATCCACTAATATACCCTCTCTTGAAATTATATGACCCAATAATGATGTTGGATTAATCCATGATCCTAATTATTTTAATGATCTCAAATCATGTTTATTATTTTTCTAATAAGTTTCATATTTTATGATAGTCAGTTATTTTTTATCCAAAATAATAAAATTTTCTATCTGTTTTTAGCCAAAATAATAAAATTTTCTAAGTCTTGATCTACCATGACTATCTACCATTATTTTTTTCAAGATAATATTACTTAATCTCATCTATCTCTATAATATACCTTTAATTCAAGCTTCTATCACTACTTTAATTCTATAACCATCAGAATCTATCGCCAAGTGCTGCTACCACTACTGTAAGAAGCTACCACTACTATTGAATAATGTTAATTCCAAGTAGATATACTATTGATTAAAGATACTATTAGATCATATGCCTCTAGGGAATCTACCACCATATTATTCTACCATAATATAAGATACCGCTATAAATACATTGGTACTGTAGTTGTTCAGAATAAAGATCAAAATTAATTACTCCAACGGATAGATAAAGAATTCATAGAAAGTTCATGGAATATGGATTTAATAATGATTATATTCTTAAACAATGTCATATAATTTTTAAAGGCTATTTAAACATTTCATATTTTTCACTTGGTATGAGAAATATACTTATTCTATTATTATCCTGTAAAGTATTAGTGAACATTCTAGAATGCTATAAATCAAGAAGAAATTATCCCATGTGATGAAACTGATGTTGTGATACAAACTAATATTTTTTGAGAAACGAAGGTACTTAGATACACTTGTGTGTGGAAGAACACTGACCAATTGGTTGAAATATAATAAAGGACCTTTTTGATGTCCATGATAATATATTTTTATGAACATTCTATACAAACTCAGTTGATCCCTTTCCAAGATAGACTCATGTATTTATGAACAATTAAAGCTTTTGGGATTTATTTTCATCAAATATTCATACAAATTTTACTTTTATATTTTTATTTTATCATTCTCATTGAGATTTTTTTTATTTTATTCTATTAATCTATAAAAATGGACTCCTATACTAAACCAATGGGTGCTTGACACTCAATTACAAATATTTTAATTTATAATCCAATATATAACTACAGGAGAGGTCATGTGTGACCTGAAATCTTTATCTTCTACATAGAACAGTGGTAGAAGTTTTTTATAGCATGAAATTTATTTGAAAATTTGATTGTAAAATCCTGATCCATGTTTTAGATCAGTTTATTTTATAATAATCTACTTAGCAGTGGGTGATTTCTAGGTGGAGTGTAGTAGGCCATGGCTTAAGACTGAACCTCATGTTTATTTTCTACAATTTCATTTCTAGACTTGGTTTCACTTGTTTTAAAATAAAATATTTATTTTTTTAAAACTATTAATAAAACTACAATTTTATATTTTTGGTCCTCTTATTTTTTATATAAGGTATTTGTTATAATTATATTAGAATCAAATGTTAATGTGTTTTCAAAATTACATTAATTGAGTTTTGATCAAATTTTTGAAAACCTTTTTGAAAGAAAAAATTATACAATTATACATTTTTGGTTAATTGGGATTGTTTTATAAATATGTGAATTTATTTTTTAAAATAATTTTAATAAAATAGAAACCCAATTCACTAACTCTTGAGTGTTCCACTCTGACCAACATTTGGTATTAAAGGATTATTCAAGATACTTTTTACTTTGATCAAGTTGTATTTAACTATATTAAATTTATATTACTTATAAATTTATTTCTTTATGTATAATAATTAGATTAAATGATAATCCACTAACCAAAATCATTATTTTAATAGAATAAATTAATCTTAATGGAAGATCAAGATTGAAATTCATATAGAGAGCATGATATTTTATATTTGGAATAAAATTTTGGGAAAATAAAAAATTTACCAAATTGAAATAAAAACATGGGATGCTACTATAATGGTTATCTATGATTCAAACAATAAAGCAATGAAATCATTATACTTTTATTCACAAAAAGATAAGTTTAATTGAATATCTTATATTTAGATGCTTCTGAAATTTGGGATACTCTTTTTATATCTCACGAGGGAACCTCAAATATCATAGAAATATTTTTAAATAATTAAAGCATTAAATATGATAAATTTTAAATAAAGAATGATGGATCAATCTCTGATATGTATCTCAGGAACCTCAAATGTCAAAGAAATATTTTTAAATAATAATATCATTAAATATGATACATTTTAAATAAAACATGATGAATCAATTTCTGATATGTATCCCAGATTTAAATAAATATTCAAAAATATGCATGAACTTGGAAAGACAATTACCGAAAAAGATTAAATGATGTAATTATTAAGATGTATACCTAACTAGTGGGGTGGAGATTCAATTTTCATATGAGAATCATTTGACTTAAATACACTACCAGTAATGGAACTCATTGGAAAAAAAATCTTGTATGAGGAGGAATTAAATTCAATCAAATAAGATGATAAATCAAATAAAAATTCAGTATCCTTCAAGACATCTGACTTAAAATAAAAAATATAAAATCAAAGCATAAAGTTTTAGTGATGATGATTCAATTGTTGATAATGATGAAAAATGGATCACCTAGATAGATGATTCAAAAGTTCTACCAGAAGAATATATTCTTCAATAAATTTAATTAGATGGGTATTTATAAAAATAAAGGAAATTGGATAAGAGCATGGAAAAAGGATGGTTCCACCAATGAGGTAATATACTGTGAGTGTAAAAGAAAGGGAAATATAAAACCAGATTGTACCAAGTTAAATAATAAGAAAAAGTATGTGGAAAAAGGATAATGATATAAAAAGGCTATGGAATCCACTTTTATTTCCTTAGTATATAAATCAAATGATTCATACTTGATAAGAGAATATAATATTGATAGATCTAACATGTTTTTCATAAAAACACATTTGAAGTATCAAATAGTTCTCCCAAAAATCCTTTTAATATTTATAACCTTTTTTAGAATAAAAATGATTAATAAAATATATCCAGTGATGATTTCATTGAATATTTTAATATTTTGGAGGTAACATTTGATGAACTTAAGGTTAAATATAGAATTTTAAAGATGCAGAATTCTCTATCTACTCACTTAAATCATATTTTTCTATAGAAAATGACAAGAATGATCAAGTATTAAAATAAAACAATGATCTTAAAATTTCAAATGAGAAATTAAATAATGATTTATATAGATTCACTAATGGTATAAAAACACTAACCCTAATGATCGGTAAACAAACTACTCCTAAATATACTAGTGTAATTGGTTTCCAATTTGGTCAAAAAAATTTTATAAGAATTTTCTTCATAGTTATAGTTATTCAAGTTCTGTAAATAGTTATTATTATTTTGGACTAAAAATGTTTTTATTACTAAAAGTTTAAAATCTTCTTATAGGAATTCAGTTAAACAACCATTAATTCATAAATCTCTTATTACTACCATTTCTGGACCAAATAAAATATGGGTACCAAAATCATTTATTATTTACATTTTTTTAGGAAACATCCTTGAAGAGTACAAGTAAGAAAACATGGTATATAAATAGTTTATATTCTATAAATTTGAATAGGGATGACTCAGGTTTCAATGACCTTATGACAATTGATGGTGGTCATGCCACTTTTGGTGATAATTCCAAAAGAAAAATAATTAAACTCAGTCAAATTGGAAACTATAATATTATTTTAATTTCTAAAGTATTATTTTTATATGGATTGAAATATAATCTTCTTAGAATCTAAAAATTATGTGATGATGTTTATCATGTTATATTTGAGAATAATTACTATAAATATTACAGTTATGACCATGTTTTAGTTTTTAATAATTTTCAAAATGATAATTTATATGTTGTGGATTTAAATTCATTATTTTCCCTAAATATTTATTTTTTAAGTTCCTTTCACAAAGAATCATTGATTTAGAATATTATACTAGTCTATTGCAACCAAGACTCTCTTATAAATCTTACCATGAAAGGATTAATCAAGGATCTCCCAAAACTATAATTCCTTAAGGACAACATCTATTAACCAAGTGAAAAATTGAAGGAGTAAAATCTATTTCAAACCAAATAAATAAGTTTCAACCTCTCAACCATTAGATTTGGTTCATATAGACTTTTATGGACCCTCTATAGTTTCTAACTTTAATTGTAAGCACTATTATTATGTTATAGAAGATGGATTTTTTATAAACACCTGAGTATTCTTTTCATCTCCCAAAAGTGAAATTAGTTATTATTTTTCCATGTATAAAAATATGTAGATAATCTTAGTGGACTTAGAATTAAAACCATAAGAATCTATCGTTTCTAAGAGTTTGAGAATCATGATTTTGATATTTATACTCATAATGTGGATTTAGTCACAACATTTCTTCTCTTAGTACCTCATAGAAAATTAGTGTAGTAAGAAGGAGAAATAGAACCCATCAAGAAATTTACGAAAACATGCTTAATGAGTATTATTTACCTTTTTATTTTTTGGTAGAGGGTAAAAATATAGAATGATATATTATTAATAATGTTCTAATTGGACTAATTTTAATGAAAACCCCATATGAGTTATAGAATGGTCGAAAACCTAAATTTAATTACTTTAGAGTTTTTTGTTGTGAAGTATTTATAATCAATAGAAAATAAAATTTAGACAAGTTTGTATTGAAAAGTGATGAAGGAATTTTCCTTGTATATTCAACATCTAGTAATTCATATATGTTATTGTATAAAAATAAATGAGATTGTGGAAGAATTTATATGTGTCAAATTTGATGATACATACCCACTTGAACCTTAGCCCCCTTTAGAGAATATTGAGGATGACCTTTCAAATTTAGATACCAATGATAAAATAGTTATAATTCTATCAAATATATTATAGAAAAATATCCAATTTATTAGTAACTATTTGAACCTAAACCTATAGATGGAAATTAAGTATCAAATAATTCAAATCCTAGATATATTAGGACTCATAGAGACTATCCTTTAGATATTGTTGTAGGAGACCTAAATAGAGGAAAACAAACAAGAGTTTCTCTAGTAAATCATGTTGAACATCAATATTTATTATCACAAGTTGAATCGAAGAACATGATAGAATAAATTATTGATGAATTGTGGGAAATGTAATTGCATGAAGAGTTTAATCAGTTTGAATGACATAATGTTTTGAATTAGTTGAATGACCCAAATAATACTTGAACATCGGAACTAAATGGGTGTTTAGGAATAAATTATTTGAGTTGGGATATATAATTAGAAACAAGGAAGGAATGTATGAACAAGGATACAACCAATAAGTTATTGAATATCAGGAAACATTTACACCAATAGCTATATTTGAAGCCATCAAAATATTGATTTCATATAAAACAAATTTATATTTAAAATTATTTCAAAAGGATATCAAGATTGAATTCCTAAATGTTTATATATTTGAGGATGTTTTTTTATAACAATCCCCTTGATTTAAAAACCCTCACTTTCAAAATCATGTTTTTAAATTAAGAAAATATTTACATAGTTAAGAGAATCTCCTAGATCTTGGTATGATGGGATAAACTCATTTTTTATTTCTAAATGTTTTCCAAAGGAATATATAACCATAATTTATTTATTAAAATAATTTAAAAATATGTTTTAGTAATAGAAATCTTGGTTGGTGATATTATTTTTGGATCATCTAAAAACTGTTTGTGTACTAAATTTTAAAAAATGATGTAAAATGAATTTGAAATGAATTTGATGGGTGAGTTGAAATTATTTCAGATTTTTCAAAATAAGTAATGAATTAGTTTAAATCAAATAAAGTACACTAATTATATTTTAAATGTTTTGGTATGGATATAAATAAAGGTAGTGATACTCTCATGAGTAAAATATGTAAGCTGGATCTTGTGGAAACTGGGAAACTAATTAATTAAGAAACTTACAGAGGTATTATTGGTAGTTTTTTATACTTAACATCTTGTTGACCTGATATTATCTTTAGTGTGTGTATGTGTGATTTATTTAAATCAAATTAAAAGGAACCATATTTAATTTCTTTAATTTTTTTAAATACCACAAAAGTGCAACCAATTTAGTACTGTAGAATTCTAAAGGACATAGATAAGAATTAGTGAGTTATTCTGATGCAAATTTTGGTTGTTGTAATTGGATAGAAAAGGAAATTATAGAACATATCACATTTTGGTTAAGTCCATAGTTTCTTGTTATAGTAATAAATAGAACTTGATTTCATTATCAACTACTGAAGTTGAGTACAAAGATGTAGGCAATTGTTATGCATAGATTCTATGGATGAAACCTACATTTCTAGAATATGGATATCAATTTCAACATATCCCTATAAATTGTAATAATAAAAGTTCTATAATCATTTTGAAGAATCATGCGTCTCACTATAAGACCAAACATATTGACAATATAAATCACTATTTTATAGATAATATTTCAAAAAGGTGACATAATTCTAGAATTCATTGGTACTGAAAATCATCTTGGTAAGATATTCACAAATCCATTGAATTTATAGAGAATTAAATATCTCATATATGAAATTGGAATGATAAAAATTTCATTGTCTTTTATTCTTGAATTTAAATTATTTTTGGTAGAAGTAAGTCATAAATCATTATCACCATGAGGATCTATCATAGCAATTATATCATGAGTCCTTGATACCATTGGTATGATATTGTGGTAAGCTTACATTTGGGTAGTACCATGAATTTCCACTGTTCATATATAACTGTGGTTGTGCTACCATGGTGGTGCTACCATAACATAATACTGTGGAATGAAACAATTATGTGCTACCATGAGGACCTACTATCCAGCCTGCTTCCAATCCAAATGCTAATATTTCTTTCTTTTTTTATTAAAATTATTAACCATTTTGTTTTTTTATTAGTTTTATTTTATTATATTAAATTATATAATTCCTATATGATAAAAATACTTTTATAAGAGTCTGAATTTGGAATTATCTATCATGAAACCTTTAGAAATCACATCCCTTTATCTCCCAATCTACAACCCTTCATATTCAACCTTTAACCCTCAAACCTTTGAAAAAATGGCGTGATTGACGAATCATGGTATATATCTCAATGAATCATGACCCTAAATTAATTAAAGAGGAGAGTTGAGTAAACCTATAAAATTGATAAATTCATATCTTGGGTCTTGATATGTTGTTTCTAAGAAGGAAATTTATGTATCTTGGTTTTATACAAGAAATTCACATATTTAGAATGTAATTCAGGACCAAGGATGCGATGAATGATTTTCAAGGAATTATAAACCGTTCTAAGATAGGTTCATTTTTAATTTCTATCTACATTAAAAGTATCAGTTTTAAGACAAGAAGGATTTTATCAGAACTATGGTGGATGGAAAATATCTTATGTTGTATTTGAAGCAATGAGATAAATGTATCAATGTTTTTCATAGAGGTATTTGTGATGATTATCAAGGTTCCTTTCCCATAAATCATGATATTTTCATGATTGAAGGTTCTCTACTTAAGATAACTATGAAATAAATACTTTGGAGACCTTCTATAGTGGATCTGGACAGATAATTTAGGTTTTTTTAAAGTTTATCCATAATATGTTGTGTCCCATGAAGGGGGATTTCAATATTATGAGGTATCAAGATATTTTATTCTTGTTTCTTATGGATATAATATACAAGATTAATATTTATAGATATTTTATGGCACACATGATGGAACTGTGCAAGCCTTCGTCAATATGCAACTCCCTTTCCTACACTAATGCGATCTTTGATCTTCTAGAATAAATAGAAATTGTTCCTAAGGGATTATAAATGGTTATAAAATGGGGTGGTTTTGTTTTATCCTATTCACTTTCCAAAGGATGAGAGTTAATTTGAATCCTTGGATGAAAATATGTGTGGTAGATAATGATAAGTTGTATGAGAATTTCAACACATTAGAATACCCTTCTAAATCAAGAGGTTTGGTTGAACCCCACATTGAGATAGTTTATGTAATGGAAGATTATTTTGATGTGTAATGATTTGAGGCTATAACTACTGAATTTACAGAAAACCAAGATGGACATGAAGTAGTGGATTCGGTACTTATTTCAATGGAATAGAGAAGTGACATTGATGTTGTTGAAAGTTCCAATGTTTCCTATAGAACTCCAAGTACAACTATATCCCTTCCTACCAAAGAAATATTATTATTAGAAGAAGAAGAAATAGAGGAGACTAAAGTTTCAAATGGATCTTAGATGGAAATATCTACTTCAAAAAGTTTAGAGGATGTAGTTGTTCTATATGATGATTTAGAGTATGATGCTAATGGTGGAGATGAGGATGAACAATAAAACCCCTTTCAAACTATCTATGAGTATAGTGAGTCTTCAAGTGGAGATTCACAAAAAAAGTTCCCCAACTATTTCATCATGACATAAATCTTGTGATATAGAAGAACCAAATGATTCAAAAGTTTAGGCTTCTGAAAAACAAGTTGAGTGTGTGGTTCTAGATAGAGATGAGAGTGAAGCATCGACTAAGGGGGAGAAATATCTAGGATCTAATGTATTGGGACACACCTATTCTATATGTAATGGAAGTAATGGAGATGATGATGTTGATGATTAGGATGATGATTATGGTAGTCTACCATATCATGGTGGTCCTTCCATCTCGATTTCTCAGAAAGATCCTAATGGATATCTAGTAGAAAGTATTGATGTATAAGATATTTTGGAACCTTTTTCTTCTAGATATCATGCTTTGGAAACTATTCATGATGTTTCTTTTGTGTATAGTTATGGTGGGTCTTCACATCCTCATTCTTCTACTCCTCACTCTAATTATATGACCAGATTTGATATGGATGCCTTTAAGGAAGGGTTTTTATCTGATCATAGTGAGATACTTTGTTATTCTTCCCTACAATAAAAGAATATTAGTGAGGATGAAATCTTTATAATAGCTTCCTTAGTTGTGTCTCATCTACATACATGAAATTTCATCAAAATGGGAACTACCGAAATGTAAAAAAATTCTACTGGAATAGATGACTTCTATTCAGTCAACCTTTAACGAAATTAGAACCAATTTCACCCAAAGAGATTTATCTCTTCTATAAAGGCTAGAGTATTTTCCTTATGTTGGAGATTCTTCTTCTAAAGAACCACATCCCTCTACCTCTTACTCTATTGATGCTAAGTTGATTAGATCAATCGAAAAAGATTAGCTGTAAGAAATATTGTGTGATTTATATACTTCTCATCTAGATGAGATTTGAAAAATAAAATTCCATGGTGAGCACATTTATAATCTTGTTAGAAAATTATTAAATGAATAAAGTAGTGATAGATCCATTATCACTAAGTCCATTAAGTACTATCCCAATAGGATTCATAATAAACATGAGATTAATTCTCATTTAATGTTCTTGCCTGAAAATATAAGGATATATCCTGTGACCAGGACCTTCAAGGATAAAATGGATCAATTGAAGACTTTGGCACCCCCGCATAATCGTTTTATAGAAGAAAAGATAGGATTTTTTCAGAACCATGGAGCATGGTGGCTTGTTAATTACCCATTTTTTTGAGTTGATGGAACCATTTATCTATACAACTAAGACTGTTATAATTTCACCTCTATCTGTTTGTATGACTACCCCCTTTTTCACCGTTATTCGAACCCTTATTGACTACCTACACTGCAGTTAGTCCAATTGGATGTTCCCCCATTGAACTAGTGAGGCATCTCAGGTCTGTTTAATCTTTTATAGTGTTCAGACCTTCAAAACCTCCTTCACATCTGACCCTTACTATTTCTATAAAAGGGAAGGACCCAATGGATCCTATAATATTTTTCCTGAGGAGTATTTTTCATAATCTAATTAGGCTTTGATATGGGTTTTTTTGAATTTCAATATATTTTACTATTTTGACTTTAAAATGTAATGAAAATATTATCTTTTTATTCATATATGTGTTATTTTTTTCATTAATTTCTATTTCTGTCTTTCTGATAATACCAAAAGGGTGGAACTAGTGTTTGAAATATATATGACTTGTATTCATTACATAATAATTTTTATTATTGAGAAGATTTTATTTGTTTTATTCATTTGTTAAATGTTTTTGTTCAATTATGAATGCCATTATTTTTATCATAAAAGGGGATATTTTTGGATTGAACCAAGAACCTCCTTATTTTAATGATCTCAAATCATGTTTTTTATGTTTCTACTAAGTTTAATGTTTTCTAATAGTCAAGTATTTTCTAGGGAAAAATATAATTTTCTAAGTCTTGATCTACAATGACTGTCTACTATTATTTTTTTCAAGCTACCATTAGTTAAAAATAATTACTGATCTAACCTACTATCAGTTCAAGGTGCTACATCTAGTTTTATTCTATGAATATCAGGATTTACCACTAGTTAGTGATACTGTTTAGTGGATCTACCACCACCACCAAGTACACCGTCTTCTGATTTCTACTGCCACTACTTCAAGAAGATAACACTACTATCAAACGGTTCTACTTATAAGTGGAGCTACCTTTGATTGATGATACCATTATAGAATCTACCACTAGATGATATACTGCTTGATGATTCTATTTCCAAATGATCTACCACTATTCATTCCTTGATATTGTAGCTATTCATTATTATTTTCAGAATTAATTCCTCTGAAATCTATATCAACATATTCAATACAAATTAGATTCATATGGAATTTGAAATGCATATTCTTAATTAACACCAAAAAAGTTTTAATGGCTAGTTATACTTTCTAGATTTGTCTCTTAGTTTGAAGATTCTGCTTATTCTATTTGTTATCCTACAACAGATAAGTGAACCAGCTCGAATGCTATTAATATATAATAACCTATCATGCATGATGACATTGATGTAGTGATACACACTTATATATGTTGATACACAACGATACTCAGATACGTGTGTGTGTGTGTAAAAACACCGATAGATTTTTTTACACAGAAAAAGGTATTTTTCCACTTCAATGATACACGATTTTTTTTTCACTTTTTATGAAATTTTTTTGATCCATTTCATAGGCAGGATCAAGGATTTCTGAACAAATGAAGCTGATTAGACTGAGCTACATCAAATATTCATAACCCATTTACTTTTATCTTTCTATTTTGTTATACTTATTGATTTGTTTTTTAGTTTAATATATAAGGGCCTAGCCTTAAAACGTTACTTAATCTTGAATTTTAGACAAGAACAAACATTATTACACCTTTAGGATCTTTTCAGGTTTTGAGTTTTAAAGAATTAGGATATCTTACATACATAACATAACATATTCATAAAAAGAACATACTACTAAAAACAATATCAATTTTTTTTCAAAATATAAAACATTAAAACTTAAAACATAAGTTCTTTGAAAACACTCCATATAAAACCTCACGACTCCCTTATTTCTATTACCCATCCTTATATCCTGTGAAAAACATTTTAAAAACTTGGGATGAGTATAAAACTCAATAAGGTATATAAATAAAGAAATTGTTAGTCAAGTGATAACATAAAAACCAACAAAACCCATAATTATAAAAAATAATATGCATAGAAACATCATGTAGTTTTCTTGGTACATATTTAACATATCACTCTTATATTTACCCTTACACGTGGAATAACATTATAGCCAACTTATATCTTCGGATTACCCAATGCATTGGAGAGCTATAATGGGGCTCACCCGTCATATCTTGAGCTATAATGGGCTCAAACCAACATATCTTGAGCTATAATGGGCTAAAACCAACATAAATATTGTCAAATAAATATATCATAGTAATAAAGTATATTTAAATTTGGAGAAACCACTCATGCCATACACATAAAAAAACAATCCTTTTGAGATTTATTAAAAAGAGTTTTAAAAGGATTTTTAAAGGAAAGTCCCTTAAAATATAAATGGAGTGAGAATTAATAGAATGGAATGAATATCTATATAAAATATAAATACACATAGTTCAACATAATATAAATAAAAACTCATCACACTAATAATCTTAATACCACATAATGAATAAAAAAGAAGGTTAACCCAAAGAATGGAAATTGGGTTTGGAATCGCCTTACCTCAGGTTATTCTTACTTGAAATGTGTTTAAAACTAATTTATAATGGTTAAAATAGTTTTATTAATATCTTAATGAAACATATTCATGTTTATAACACCTTATATGTTCATTTTATAACATCATTCGACACATTTATTAGCAATATTTTGTTATTTACATTGTTTCGGGTGCGTTCTTTACATGGTTTCCATATCGGTTCATGATGAATATTCTTGTCGATTGGAAGTGAAACTATAAAATTGGAATGTAATAGTATTTAAATATTTAATAAAACATAAATTATACCATTTATCAATTTGAATTCTGACATGAGGATGAATCATAAGTTAAAACATTATTGATATTTGTTTAGGTCGTTTTGGCGATTCCTCGATCGTAATGAACTCATTTTGTTTAATAAATTAATCGCATGGGTAAAAAATGATTCTAGAACATTTTATAAGATATAATACATAAATTATAATTTGTTTCAATCATAAAAATGGTTTCATGACTAGTCTCGAAGGATGTAAAATAAATTGAAATCACATATTCCACAATGTTGGTAAATCGACACATTACAGATGATGTTTTAATTCCATGAATAAGTGCGAGAGGAGAAGAAGTATAACCATGAATATTCCATAAAAACGATGAAATAAAGAATAATTAAGATACTATATCATTCATTCCTCTTGGATAAGGGGATATGAGGAAATAATAAGAAAATAAAGGAACTCGAAATAACAAAATAGTTGAGAATTCCCTTACGAAAATTCGGCAGCCTAACGACTATGCAACATGGTTTTAGAAAAAATTAAAAAGAGAGGGTACAGGGGTGAAAAATCCATAAATGAATCATAATATAGTATAAATATATAATTAAATGAAAATAATAATCATGTTATGGATACTTGAAAGTTATACCACATAAAAGAGAACTTGAATGAAAAAAGAAAGAAGTTGCAAATTCTCTTACCTTGTAGAGTAACTCCTAAGACTTGATGGTTGGGTCCTTGGGGACTTGATGAACCCTTGGGAAAACTAATAGAGAGGTAATAAGACCATATATTTATTGAGTAGGAACTTGTAATGAATGGAATGAAGGAATGGTTTTGTATTTATAGAAAAAGTGAGGGAATATTTTATTAATTTCCAAGGAAATCCTCATTAGTGGTATTTGAAAAACCATGGCCTTACCCATCATATTTTACCATGGTATTATCCACTTGAGAGCCCTAATATCTTATTTTACTATACAAAAGTCGAACAGAATTATTATATCATTATTACATCATCAATGAGGTCATTAAACTTACTGAAAACTCAAAACCGTATTTTTAATATTCACTGAAAAATGAAATGTTTCAGAAAAATTACAAAAATTCACCTTAAACAATTTTCAAAGTGTAGAATTCAAAAATGAACTCTATTTTTTGAAAATAGTTTTCTAAATATTATTAATTTAACTTTTAAATAAAATCATAATTTATTCAAAAATAATAATTTTAAGTATATAACTCTTTTTTTAACACCTTGAAAAATTAATCGACATATCATTATCTTATAACCTTAAGAAAATAAAATAATAATGGAATTTACTATTCATCAGGGTCATATTACTATTTATATTACTATTCATAAGGTAGGTTACTATTCACCAAAAAAATCATGTTGGTTCTATTAAACTCCAAATAACTTACCGATCACAATTGTTGATGACTGTTTTTTGAAATTCAAAACATAGAAGCTGTAAAATTATATTTAAAGGATAGTTATAAATATATACTTAAAACAAAGTTTCATGCATTTAATTTATTTTTTAAAATCTTAGGGTGCTACATTATCCCCACCTTCTTGAAATTTCATCCTCGCAATTTTATTTACTCATTAAACAAGTGAGGGTACCTTTCCTTAATAGTATTTTCTGACTCCCATGTTGTTTCTTCAACCATGTGGTTTCTACACAAAACCTTTACATGGTGGATTACCTTATTCCGTAATAAATGTTGCATTCGATCAAGAATCTGAATTGGTTTCTCTTCATGAGAAAGGTTATCATCCAACTGAACTGATTCTGGGCTCAAGACATGAGATGAATCTGGCACATACTTTTTCAACAACGAAACATAAAAAACATTATGTACCTGATATAAAATCGAAGGTAAATCTACTCTGTATGAAAATGGTCCAACTTTCTCCAAGATTTCAAAAGGACCTATGAACCGAGGACTTGGCATTCCTTTTTTACCAAAACACATCACACTTTTCCAAGGATAGATTTTAAGGAAAACATGGTCATTACCTCGAAAGAGATTTCTTGCCTTCTATTATCTGTATAACTTTTCAGCTTTCTCTGAGCTGTCCTCATGTGCTGCTAGATCATCTTCAATTTCTCAGCCACTTCCTCTACTAATTCTGGTCCCATAAACTTCCTTTCCCCAACTTTATCCCAAAAAAGATGGAGTTCGACACCGCTTCCCATACAATGCCTCAAAAGGTGTCATCTGTATAGTTGAATGAAAATTGTTATTATAAGAAAACTCAACTAAAGAAATATGCTAATCCCAACTGCCACGGTAGTCCATTGAACAAGCTCGAAGCATATCCCCCAAAGTATGAATCATTTTTTCTGACTTCGTATCTGATTGAGGATGAAAAGCTGTACTGAAATTTAATTCAATGCCCAATAAATTATGAAGTCCCTTCCAAAAGTTATAAGTGATCCTAGGATCCTGATCAGATATAATAAAAAGAGTAAATCTATGTAACCTAACAATCTATTTGAGGTACAATCGATAAAGCTAATCCAAATACATTGTATCTCAAATAGAAAGGAAATGTGCAGATTTTTTCAGCTGATCAACAATAACCCAAATCACATTGTTACCTCGATATGTCTTAGCCAGTCCCACCATGAAGTCCATGGATATATTCTCCCATTTCCACCATGTCACTAGAAAAGGATGAAGTATCCCCATCAGTAACTGCCACTCTACTTTAACCTATTTACATTTCACACATTTCACAATAAATTCTTCAAAATCCATTTTCATTCCATCCCACCTGTAAAACTTCTGAAGGTCTCTGTACATCTTAGTACTTTCATGATGAACTAAAAATGGAGAACTATGAGCTTCACACAACAAATATTTCTTTAACTAGGAATCTCAAGGCACATAAAACCTTTTTCCAAATCTTAAAACACAATATTTGTGAAGGTTAAATTTTCGAAACATACCCATTTTAACCAATTATACCTTTTTATGTAGCTCATAGTATTCCTTCTGTGCTTTCCTAATTCTTTCTGATAATGATGACTGCACTGAAACCTAAAACAAAAAAAAAAGTATTTCCTTCACCAAAAACTTCTAAGAAAAAATTAATCAAATCATTAATCAAGGGATCATGTTCCAAATATAACATGGTTAATGATGCATGATGTTTTCTACTCAAGGCATCCACCACATTTTTTTCTTTTCTTGGATGGTAATTTATCATGCAATCATAATGCTTTATCAGTTCAATCCATCTTCTCTACCACATGTTTAATTCTTTCTGAGTGAATATATACTTCAGACTTTTATAGTCAGTATATATTTGACATTTGGCTCTGTATAAATGAAACCTCAAAATTTTCAAAGTGAAAAACACAACTATAAATTCCAAATCATGTGTGGGATAATTTGACTCATTAGGTTCAAGTTTTCTTGAAGCATAAGAAATAACCTGTTCATTCTACATTAGAAAAAAATCAAGTCCCTTCAACGAAGCATCACTGTAGATGACAATATCACTATTTTATTAAGGCAAGGCCAAAATTGGAGCATTCATCATTATCTTCTTTAGTTCCTAAAAACAAACATCACATTCTTCTGTCCCAACAAATTTAACCAATTTTCATATTAAATTAGTTAGCAGGATAGATAACTGTGTAATGTTTTTAACAAACCATCGGTAATAACCTACTAATACAATAAAACTATGAATCTTTGTAACATTTTTAGGTCTTGTACATTCATCAACCAATTTTTTTGGCAGGATCAACTGTTATTCCATCCTTATTTACAATGTTCCTAAGAAAAGAAATATATTGCAACCAGAAATCACACTTTCTGAATTTTCCATACAGTTTATTTTCTTTTATGGTTTGAAAAACAACCCTTAAATGTTTTTCATGATCCTATTTACTTCTATAATATATCATAATGTCATTAATAAACACAACCAAAAACTTATCCAATAACTCATGAAATATTCTATTCATAAGATCCATGAATACAGTAGGTGAATTAGCTAACCCAAATGGCATAATAACAAATTCCTAATGCCAATATCTAGTACAAAAAGATGTTTTCGAGATGTCATCCTCCACCTTCTGCTGATGGTATCTGGATCTCAGGTCAATATTTGAAAAGTACCGAGCTCCCTGGAGCTAATCAATCAAGTCATCGATATAAGGCAAAGGATACTTTTTTTAATAGTGATGTTATTCAAGGCTCTATAATTGATGAAAAGTCTCATTGAACCATCTTTTTTCATAGAAAAAAAGACTGGAGGACCCCATGGTGAAGTGATAGGTCAGATGAAGCCTTTATCTAATAATTCCTACAATATTTTTTTTTAATTCCCGAAGTTATTTTTGGGCCATCCGATAAGGGGGTTTAGAAAATGGGTTAGCATCAGGAACTAAGATAATAGAAAACTCGACCTCTCAATTAGGAATAACACCAGGAAAATCATCAAGAAAAACATCCAGGTATCCATTTACCACTAGTACATCATTAATCTGGATAACTACCTTATCTTCAAAAATATGATCAAGATAACATTCATTTCCATCCTTTATCAGTTTCTTAGCTTCTTGATATGTTATCAATGGTATGGGTTCATTCTTATACACAAATTGAAATTATTTATGAAAAAAAACTTATTTTTGTCTGTAATCCATCTTATAATGATAAAAAGAAATCCAGTCTATAACCAGGATAAAATAAAACTCTACTAGAGGGAAAAAAATAAAGTTTGCTGGTAACCACTTTCCACAAAGAAGGATAGGCAGATTTTTATAATTTCTTTTTTCCACAATATTTCCTCAAGGTGTTTTTACCATGAGATATAGTTTCATTTCATGAGATTGAATTCCCAATTTTTCAGAAAATTTCTTATAAATGAAGGAATGTGTAGACCTTGAATCAAAATACACATGTTTGAAATCTATAAAAACAATAAATATAGTTGATACCACCTCATTTGATGGCTCAACATCTTCTAAAGTGGATGAAAATGATTTTAGCAAACCCTTCTGCTTACAATCTTGCTGATTCTCATCTTGAGTGACTATATTTGGACAGACATTAGCAAAATGACCCAATTTATTACAGTTAAAGTATCTCACCATCAGATTCTCATTAATTTTTGGATCATTTTCCTTTCACTCACGAGACATGTGTCCAAAATTTCCACATCAGTAGAATTTCCTAGAATTTACCAGACATTCACCAGGATGCCTTTTACCACACTTTTCACAAGAAGGGAAATTTATTTTCTTACCTCCGTATTTCTTTGACGAATTATCACCTAAATCCTGCCAACCTGACTGATTCTTAATCTTATCATCATGAGGCACATACGGGTCTGCAAACTCCATCTCCACTTTTTCATCACAACGAACCAGCTTATCATAGCTTTTAAACTCTATTAAAGCCAAATCTCTTAACAAAAATGGTTTCAAACCAGAGTAAAATCTATTAATTTTACTATCAAATTGCTGAGTAAAATCTAGTACGTACCTGGACAATCTTGTAAAATTGGCTTCATATTCTTCCACCGAATCATCATCTTTCTGCTTCAGTTCTAAGCATTTCTTCTCTATTCTAAGTCGAATAGTTTTGGGAAAATATTTTTCCAGAAAAAGAATCTTAAATTCCTACCATTCCAGATCATTAAGATTATATCTTTCCATCACATTATTAACTAGATACCACCATTGATCAACTTAAACTTCCAAATGATAAATGTATAGTATCACCTTTTGATATTCCGAACACCCCATGACATCAAATATCTTTTTCTTGAGAATTGATCCATCCTTCAGCTATCAAAGGATCTGTGGTACCACTAAATGCTGGAGAATGTTGCCTCATAAAATGCTCCACAAAATACGTGTTTCTAAATGGTAGATCATGTTTCTCACTAGCATGAATACCACCCTCATTTATTGCTTGAGTCAACTGAGCCATTTCTCTCACAAACTATACAGTTCCGATTCCCACCATTCCGGGCTGCAAATTCATACAGAAATCAGCCTCTTGGTTCCTTCCTACTTTAGCTTCCCTATTTCTTCTATGGAAAACCATTATGAACAGAAATAAATTAGATGAAGAAACATGATAATCCTTAAATACTATAACATTTCAAGTTACCATAGAGAAAAAATCATTTACGGTACTCTTTTAACACCATCCAAATCCCTAGAGTCATATAAACCATCATTTGATACCAACTATAAGGTCTAAACCTTAAAAAGTAACTTAATATTGAATTTTAGGCAAGGAAAAACATTATTACACATTGAGGATCCTTTTGGGTTTATAATTTTAAAGAATTAGGATATCATACATACATAACATACCACATTCATACAAAGAAGATACTACAAAAAATAGTAACCATTTTTTTTCAAAATATAAAACATTAAAACTTAAAACATGATTTCTTTGAAAACACTCAACATCAAACATCACAACTCCCTTCCTTCTTTTATCCATTCTTATATCATGTGAAAAACATTTTAAAAACATGGGATGAGTATAAAAATCACTAAGGGAAATAAAGAAAGAAATAATTAGTCAAGTGATAACATAAAAACCAATAAAACCCATAATCATAAAAACTCATATCCATAGAAACATAATGTAGTTTCCTTGGGAAAAAAGTAGTATATCACTCTTACATTCACCCTTACACATGGAATAACCTTTTGGTCAACTTCCATCTCTGGAGTACCTAATGCATTGGAGAGCTATAATGGGGCTCACCTGTCATATCTTGAGAAATAATGGGATCAACCCAACATATCTTGAGCTATAATGGGATCAAAGCAACCTAAATAATTTCCAAGGAACATATAATGTTAATAAAGTATCTTGAAATTAGGATAAACCACTCATTCCATACATATAAAAAAGACAATCCTTTTGAGATTTATTAAAGAGAGTTGTAAAAGGATTTTTAAAAGGAAGTAACTTAAAATATAAATAGAGTGAGAATTAATAGAATGGAATGGATATGTGTATACACTGTAAATACACATAATGCATAATAATATAAACAAAAATTTATGACACCAATAATCTTAATACCACATAATGAATAAAGAATAAGGTTAACCTAAAGAATGGAAATTGGGTTAAGAATTCCCTTACCTCGAGTTATTCTTACTTAAAATGTGTTTAAACCTACTGTATAATGGTTAAAAGAGTGTTATTAATATCTTAATGAAAAATATTCATGTTTATAACACCTTATAGGATCATTTTATAACATTATTTGACACTTTTATTAGTAATATTTTGTTATTTACATTATTTCGGGCGCATTCTTTACATGGTTTCCATGATTGGTTCACGATGGATATTCTTGTCGATTGGAAGTGAAACTAAAGAATTGGATTGGAATGGTATTTAAAATTTTCAAGAACCATAAATTATACCATTTATAATTTTTAATTCTGACATGAGGATGATTCATAAGTTAAAACATTATTTATATTTGTTTAGGTCATTTTAGCGATTCTTCGATCGTAATGAACTCATTTTGTTTTATAAATTAATCATATGTGTACAAAATGATTCTAAAAACATATATTAGATATAATAAATAAATTATAATCTGGTTCAACTTTAAAAATGGTTTCATGACAATTCTTAAGGAATTAAAAGAAATTTAAATCACATCATCCACGATGTTGGTAAATCGACACATCACAGACATTGTTTTAATTCTTTGAATAAGTGGGAGATGAGAAGAAGTAAAATGGTGAATATTCCATAAACATGATGAAATAAAGAATATTTAATATAATTTTTCATTAATTCCTCATGGATAAGGGTATATTATTAAAGAATAAAAAAAATAAAGGAACTCAAAATAAAAGAATAGTTGAGAAATCCATTACGAAAATTCGGCAGTCTAACAACTATGCAACATGGATTTTGAAAACATTAAAAAGAGAGAGGATTGGGGTCACCCATAAAAACATGAATCATAATAAATTATATATATAGAATAAAATTTAAATAAGAATCATGGTATGGAAACTTAAAAGTTATACCACATAAAAGAGAACTTGAATGGAAAAAGAAAGAAGTTTCGAATTATCTTACATTGTAGTGTAACTCCTAAGACTTGATAGTTGGGGCCTTAGGGGATTGAGGAAACCATTTTAAGACTACTAGGGTGGTAATAATACCATATCTTTGTTTATGAGGAATTTTTAATGAATTTAATGAAGGAATGGGTTGGTATTTATAGAAAAAGTGAGGGAATATTTTATTAATTTCCAAGGAACACCTCATTAGTGGTATTTGAAAAACCATGGGGTTGCCCATGGTATTTGCCCATGGTATTAGCCACGTGGAAAAAATAATCTCTTATTTTACTGTACATTGATCTACCATAATTAATACATCATTATTATATAATTAATGTTGTCATTAAACTTACAGAAACCTCAAAATTTTATTTTTACTATTCACCAAAAAATCAATTATTTCATAAAAATCACAAAAATTCACCCTAAAATTTTTTCAATGTGTATAATTAAAAAATGAAATCCATTTTTTGAAATCCATTTTTTAAATAATATTAATTTAATTTTTAATTAAAATCATAATTTATTCAAAAATAACAGTTTTAAGTATATAACTCTTTTTTTAACTTCTTGAAAAATTAATCGACCTCTCATTATCTTATAACCCTAATAAAGTAAAATAATAATAAAATTTAATATTCATTAGGGTCATATTAATATTCATATTATTATTCATAGGGGTTGTTTACTATTAAACAAAAACATCAAGTCGGTTTCATTAGACTCCAAATAACTTACCGATCAAAATTGTAGATGACCATTTTTTGAAATTCAAAACAAAGAAGCTACAAAATTATGTTTAAAGGATAGTTATAAATATCTACTTAAAACAAAGTTTCACACATTTTATATATTTTTTAATCCCTTGGGGTGTTACATAATATGTTTTTCTAAAATAAATTCTCCTATATTAAACTGGAGAGTGATTAACACTCTCTAAAAAAATTTCATTTTTACACCCACATATAACTCTAGAAGTGGTCATGTGTGATATGATATCTTTATCACCCTCAGATTACTGTGGTAATTTATTTTTTATATCATGGTAATTAATTATACAGTTGAATGTAAAAACCTGATCCAGGTTGTGGATCAATTTATTTTATATTAAACTACATGGTAGTGGGCGATTTCCAAGTGGAGGGTATTATGTCTTGGCCAAATACTGAACCCCATGTGTATTTTCCATTGTGTGATTTCCATTTTTATATTATGTTTTTTTTAAAATTTGTGTCTATTTTAAAACTAATAAAAAATATCTAAATTGATATTTGGCTTTAAATTTTGTTTAAAAAAATGTTTTTTACAAGTATATTAGTTTCAAAAGTTAAAGTGTTTTCAATATTACTTTAACTGAGTTTTGATCAAACTATTAAGAACCTTTTTGAAAGAAAAAACTCTAAAGTTTTTTTTAACTTGGATTATTTTATAAATTGAGTAAATTAATTTTCAAAATATTTTTAATAAATAGTTTTATTAGAAATCAATTCACCGCTTCCTCACTGTTCAAATCCAACCAATAAATGAGACTTAATGTAACCATAATTCAAAATTGATGAATTCTTTATACAAAATATCTTTATTAAGGGTCTTTAACTTAATCTTAAAACAATATTCATGCTCTTCATATTTATTGGCATATATAATAATATAATATATAATGACTACCACAAAATAATTGAGGTAATCTTTAAATAATCTATACACTAAATCCATGAAGATAAGAGTGGTATTGGTTAGTGAAAATGGAATCACTATAAATTCAAAATGATAAAACCTCATATGAAAGTTTTTCTTAGATATATCCTACTCATTGACCCTAAATTGATGATATATTGAATTAACATAATATTTGAAAATTATTAATCTTCGTACAATTGATCAATTATGAAATCAATACGGAGTAATAGATATGTTTTTTGATAGTATTTTGTTAAGTTCTTGATAATAAATACAAATGTGCATTAGAATATCTTTATATTGGAAGAAAATAATAGGTTTACCCCATGGTGATGCACTAGAAATGGCTTTAGGAAATATATCATCATATTTCTGAACAATTGAAATATCTTCAATGTTAATTTTCTCCTTGACCATTTGAGATAAATCCCACTCATGAATAGGTAGTAAGACTCATACAATGGATATAACTTCCATTGAAAGTTCATATTCATAATCACACCAAAATATGATCATAGTTTTATTTAGAATATCAAACATGAATTCACTACCTATATAATTGATATCAGGTCTATATAGATAGAGCCAATACATGCCCTAAATCACATGAAATTCAATTAAAGGGAGAGTTATAAGATTTTCCATAAGCACATTCCCACAGATTATATCATATTGGATTTACAAACTTTAGATATGATCATTATACTATTTGGATTTTTGATTTATCACTCAATATCTAATCATTGAGGATTGGTATCACACTCATATAGGCTTTTGATGATAAAAATTAGTTCATATGACTAAGAGAAAAAATATAATTCAATATCTGAGCATACCTATCACCACCTAATCATGATAGTTTTATCTTTATTCCCTTACTAAATCAAAAATGGTTAGTTTGAGAATCCAACATCATAGTTATAAATCATATAATCTTGAAAAATAATTTATATCATTTCTAAATAATGATAAATTATTTTCAATGCATGAAACATTTAGTTTAACCAAGGTTATCCATGTTCATTAACTATTCAAATTGTTCATAATGATTCATAAAGAAAATGGGAAATTTACCCAAGCATATCCCCCATGAGTTTCTATGTAGGTGTGATGTCTTTAGATCACTCATCATGCATTGCTGATGATCAAGTTAATACCCAATCCGCCTAATTAGAAGTTTTTACCACTATGTGTATATGTTCTAGATCTGCATCCATTTGATAGTATAAAAATAGAGATGTATTTTATAAGAAAACAACATAATCTATACTTCACCAAAACTTTAGGATATTATCTTATAATTAGACTTATACATAAATTTTCACCGCATTTATCCAATCCTAATATCTAAAAATAACTAAAACTTTATATTATACCAACTGAGGAATCCCAAGAATAACATATATAAATATTACATCACTTTAGATAAATATTCAATACATCTCCCAAAAATACACACCCGAGTATTGAATTTGTTTAGTTTTCTTGGAGAATGGATACATAATCAACCTATTTATTAAAATATATTTAATATATCTCACAAAGTTCTTTATATTATTACTCTTCTATACATATCACTCTTAAATCCTACCATCAAAACTTGGGGAGGGAAAATATAAAGAAGGGTGAGATCAGATGTTCAGTAAGGGAAAAAATATGAGAAATCAGTCATTAGAGAGTATAATATGATCATATGGTTATGATAATATTACAATGGTTATGTTATAAAAATTCAATAGTCATACCTATAAAATATTAGATAATAAACTCCGAAATCAATTCAAATCTAGAATCATGATCAATAAGGGTGTCAAATTAGTGATCGCCATTCCAGAGTCATAATATGGGACTGCGACATCATAAGAATAGAAAATTTTAATTTTATGAACATTGAAAATTAAAATCATGTCCATAAATTATCTCATGAGAAAGGATAGAATCAATAATGTTGTCATGTCAAAGTCTGAACATAGCTATTCATAATTATGTAAGCGCATAATCTTGTGATTGAAGGTACTAAAGTGTGCAGCAAAAGAAAAAGGGCAGGAAAGTTAAAATTTTTTATTGTTAGATCAACATGACTATGTTATCTTTGGAAATACACCTCCCAATATAAAGTTTTAAGAATATCATATGAAATATTTAATTATTAAAATTTAAACAAAAAATACCTCATTATATTTGATGGTGCATCCAGCAACTATTAGTTTTTGTTGACCATTTCTCAAAGGAATTGTATTCAAATCCCTATAGATCATCCACATGCACTTTTAAAGTCTATGTGAATGTCATTCACCAAATTTTGGGTTCTTTTATGGAGATCCGATGAAGACTTAAATGTTATAATTATCACTGCAATAACAATCCATCAATCTAAGATGAAGAAATCAGATTGAGAGATCATATAACCCAATTCTCTCTATATTAAGTGGAATATTGGAGATAAAATCTATCAACAATCATGGGATGAATAGTCCCATTAATATTATCCTCATCCTCCTTATATAGTGAGTAATTAAATTACCTAGAAAAGGTTTTTTTGGCCCCAAAGTATTTATTACCCACTAAATAATCCAAAAATGATATATTATGACTATTTTAAAAAGTTATAAATATAATTTCTATTTTTTATCCCTTACATGTAATATAATAAATATATTATGTGATAAAATTTAACCATTAACTAGACTTATCATTCCCATAAATATTAAACTAATCTTTAATATTAAAATAATATTTATTCTTGAAATATTTTTTCATGTATTTACTTTAATACTTGTAAATAAATATAATAAATAAATTCAATAACAATTATTATAAACTCGGATAATATTAATTTATTTATTTTATAGCGACCATATGTTCTTAGACAACTCTGGGACACCATTGGTGGGTCCCACTATGTCCAAAACTGTTATTAATCAAAATAGGCCAAACTTTTGAATATGCTTAGTGTGTGACCCTCTAGGCCCCTATCTTGATAGGAGTGAATACAATTTATAAATCTGGAGTGGATTCCAGTGACTCATTAAATCTCCCAATGAGATATGGAAAAGTAATATCAATGAAAAGCTTTCCCACAGACACATGCTTTGTAATATAATCTCTTTGTTTCATGATATCTCATAAAGTGAGATGTACCCTTCCTTTAATCACCCTTTATTAATTTATTATTAATTAGCCTTACAGGATATACTTAAGTTCTTTTTTCATGGCCATGGATTTAATGAAGCTACTACCATTTTGATTAACTAGGCCCAAGATATCGCTTCCTTTCTCAAGTGAAAAATTCTATCTTTATTATTTAATAAATGTCATACCACCAATGAAACACCCAAATTAAGCTACCTCACTATTACACCAATGCCAAAGTTTTTCCCTTTCATCAATTTATGCATGAAAATAGTATCCATTGCTTAAAATATCAAGTCAGGAGACCATTGCACTTTTTTATAAAAAGAAATGTGGTGTTAATATTGGTTGTTCAGTCCTCATGAGCTTATCCACTCGAGATCACCAAGTGAGGACTTTATGAGATGAAATCTCAATGATTATGAGCCTCCAAAACCTAATGACCTGAAATCATCTATTTTTTTTCATTATGATGTATCAAGTCCTTATGATGCACATCTAAGATTAATTTCATAGTATATCGGGGTTCTAATTATATCATGGGAACTACTATAACCTTTTAATAGGACATGTATTCTAAGGAAATTAAAATATAAATAGTGGATGTAGAAATATAAAAACTATTATGGTAAATATAAAAAATTTATATCAAAGTATATACATAATATGGTAATAAAAATGTTTTGTTCAAGTTAGGTCTTGGGAACCCACTCTTACAAAAGTGATCATTGCTAGAAGAAATCTTAATCGCACATAAATAAATAAACAAAGTTATTCATAATCATGTTTATGATTATTATAATCATGTTCATGATTATCATAATCAACTCATGAGATATCAATATCACATTACTAAATGCATTTTGTAGCTCTAATAGACCCAACTATCACATAATCATAATCCATCCATATGCATTCTATATGCTCATGAAAACATTTATCATTCAGTGATAGCTTAACCCATGGAAAAGAAAAAGGATTCTATAAAGATTAATTAATTATAATAAATAACCATAAAAATATATAACAAGGATGATATCATTGGATCATGTCCCCAATGAATCATTATAAACATCAAAGGATGTTATTATAGATGAAAATTCCTTTAAAATTCCACTAGAACATTTCTAGAGGAAAATACCCTTTTCATTTTGAAACCACATTTTTAAAAACTAAAAATATCCATAATATTATGAAAATATTTTATTTTATATTAACTATTAATTCTTGTAAATGTATCTTTAAATAAAAGAGTTGTTATGATCACATTAAAATTCATTCAAGCAATATACGTTTAAACAAATATTTCATTCACACATTTGGTAAAAAATACCTCATTTGGAAAATGAAAATATTATTTTTTAAAACCATATTATAGAAAGTAAAATATTTTTAAAAATTAATTTAATCAATAATTTAATAATAGTAAAAAATTCACGAAATTATTTTAAAGAAAATATATACATGGAAGAAAAAGATTCCTAGACAAAGAAGAAATAAAGTCGATTTTCATGAAAACAGTTTCTCTATCCTTGTAAGTACCAAATAGATGAATATTTGTCTATTAAATGAAAATTAAATTAATTACTATTGGAAAACAAAATATGATGAATTTAAAGGATAAGTATTTCATAATTTCCCTCAATATAAATTAAATATAAATAACCTCAAAAAGAAATGAGATTGTAACATAAATCTATTACCGCATTGGTAAATATTGAATCATAACCTCATGAAAGAAATAAAATAAAAAGAAAATTTAAATACTATTAATATAAATGGATTCATGAAATATCATATCAAAGGTTAAGTATATACACAACATGATAGAAACAAGTGGTCACTATAGCATATGTATCTCAGAAACAAAAGTGAGACGAGAAACCCATACGTGAAGCCTATTCTTGTTTAATAGTCATTTGAACATCCTACATAATAAATATATATTTATTATAAATATATTATATAAAAATAATAATATATATCATATCATATATGACTTAACTATATCATTTTATCACTTTTATTAATAATTATTTATTAAAATAAAAATTCCTAGTGATAAATGATTCGTTTTTCTTGCATGTTTCAGTTCAGAAATCCCAAAGCCTATACTTTGATCATGGATCAATAATATTAAATTTTTTAATAATTTAATTAGTATAATATTTAATTATTATATAAAATTTTATAAATATTCATTTAAATCATGGGTGAAATATAAAGTTCATCATCTTGGCAGTATTATAGTTTGTACGTACGCTTGAGTGATGTTTCATATTTTCGATGGATAGAACAAAAGAAAAGTAAATAAAAATTAACCTTTACATTAATAATATAAAATATTTAATATCATATATATCTATATTTAGTAAATGCCTCATTATAACCATCAATGTGAAGTGGTGATGAAAATCGAAATGCGTAGCTTCGTGGACGTGGTAGTCTACATGCACGTACAAGCAAAGTATTCTTTACCCATATGATAGAAAAGGGGGTGGATAATGGTTATTATATTTCCATAATAAAAATTCAGTGTATTTGAGATAATAAATACATTAATTTAGTTTTTATTCCATATATTTAGAGGAGTTATAATAAGTAATACAACTAGAAGTACTTGTTTAAGGGTTATAAATCTTCCTTGAGAAACCTCCATTGACTTACACCTCAATCCTTTAAAGGAGTAAATTTTCGAAATATAAAAAGATATAAGATGTGGGTAAGTAATATAGGATAGTATTAGGGTAGGTATTTTCTGATATATAAGGCTCAAAATTTGTGTATTGGGATGAGGGGAGGATCCCTTTTATAAGGGTGGGACGGGACACACTTGGAATTAGTTAAAATATTTAAATATAATATATATCATAATCATATCAAGTTGTATCAAGGAACCCCCAATTATAATATAAGATGTGGTAGGGTCAAAATAAACTCAAAAAATCAAATTTAGAAAATAATTGGATACATCGTAATCCATATCTCCTAGTTAAAACCACTTTAAACCCATTCTAACCTTAACTGTGATAGCTTATATTGTAAAGACCCATATTTTTCCATGTAATTTTTTTTTAATATATGGGAATTTTAAAAGTCCATGAAAATTTATGGTGTGTGAATCTGAGGTGTGGAGTTCCTGGAATGAATTTATGAACTTTATTTTAGGTACATTCAGTAAACATACGAGTAGGTTTTAAAAACTTTTGAACTGGTGCTCGGAATTGAAATCCGAGGGCACCGTTGAACTCACAAGACCGATTTTTGCTTAAAAATAATTTCTCCTTGATGGAAGTGGGTCGAGAGTGAAAGATAGTTTTTGGATTTTTTGTGAATAAAAATAAAGCTGTGTAGCTTTATTTTTATTTATTTTTGTTAAAACCTCCATGTGGAGGTTAGAAGTGGGGACCGCCAGACCTTAACCTCCCATGATATGTTATGGTGGTGGGTACCACCACACCTTAACCTCCTATGAGAGGTTATTGTGGGGGGGACCACCCAAGAGCCCTCAACCCCCCTTTAATTTGGAGAAACCCTCAACTCCCTAATAAATGCGGGGGGGGGGGGGGAGCCTCTTCAACACCTCCACAATTTAATAGTGCCAACACACCATATTAAATTGTGACAACCCACCCCCTTTAATTAATTGAGCCAAAACATTAGTTAATTAATGAAACCATTTTGAATATTATGCCAATGACTTAATAGATATCTTAATATATTACTTTGAGGCTATTATTTCATTTTGGTGGAATTGGGGAGAGGAGGAGATTTGGGGAAAGCTCCCAATGAATAACGCTCCACCGACGAAGAACGCCGATGAGGAATGCCTTCGACTACGAAGAACGACCTCAACTTAGACCTTCTTCCTCGGAACTTCCTTTGACGTAGGACGTGTTCATCTACAATGAATCGATGTCTGCCTTCTCGTGCCAACGTCAACCAACAACGAACATGGTAGTGTTTTTAATTAAGTTTGATTTTATTCCCAGTGGGCCGGGCCGAACCCAACAGGCCGGGCCATACCCAACAGGTCTATCTAGGTTGACCCGAACCGGGTCGGGCCGGGTCAGTCCGACTGGGTCGGACCAGACCTAGGCCCACTATGTCCTGTTACTTTCTTTTGGCCATATCTTTGGCATCAGACGTCCGTTTGATGAACCGTCTGCGACACTGGTAATCTTGGAGCATGACAGTCTCTTTGAGTATACCCCACTAGATTTTAAGGTATAGTTGAGATATAGTCAGGTAGGATAGTGAAAGAATCCAACCGGGCCCCTGGGACTAAAATAATAATAACTCACAGACCGGGCGTCCGATTGACGCGCCGTCTATTGCTTTGAGACCCCTATGACGTGACAGACCTTTGAGATACTTCTTCATAGGACTTAGCGACAGTTGGAGTATCGACCAGTAGCTCATGGAGCGGATCCTCTTAGAGATGAGCGAGTGTAGTGCGTAGACCTATTAGATGGCTGAGACCTGTAGACTAGTGACCGTGTGACTCAGAGTGACTCTACTAGCCCAGTGGGGAGCGCCTTGGTGTAGCAGCAGACCCACGGTGGAGGAGCACGCTTGGTGATGTGGCAGACCCACGGTACTCGACATGAGGACTACCACAGTAGGATACGAGGGGGAGAGCAGTTGGTGACATGGCAGACCCACGGTGGGGAGCGCCTTAGTGTTATACGGCAAACCCATGGTACTCGACCGGAGGAGAACCTAAACAGTCCAAATTTAGTGGGAAGCGCGCTTGGAGTCACGGCAGGCCCACTATCACTAGTGCAGAAAACGTTTTTTACGTCACCATTTTTTACGTCGGTTATATAAAACCGACGTCATAATATGTAAAATGAGGTTTTTTACGTCGGTTATTTAATAACCGACGTCAAAACCTGTGTTCAGTACACCTTTAACGTCGGTTATTTTTATAACCGACGTTATTAATCGCGCGGCTTCATTTTTTACGTCGGTTATACATTAACCGCCGTAAAAAACAGAAGCGGGGGGGGGGGGGGGGGGGGTGTTTGTTACGTCGGTTATTTAATAACCGACGTAAAAAACACGGTTTTTGATGGCCTTTTTACGTCGGTTATTATATAACCGACGTAAAAAAAGAATCTGCAAATGTTTTTGACGTCGGTTATGGAATAACCGACGTAAAAAAACGCGGATTTCGAGCCCTGTATAACGTCGGTTATAAAATAACCGACGTAAAAAAAGAATCGGAGGAAGGTTTTTACGTCGGTTATTGAATAACCGACGTTATAAATGTTTTTAAAACAATTATAACGTCGGTTATTGAATAACCGACGTGATAACTCATTTAAAAATTTACCCAGACCCGTGGATTGTCATTCGTGAGTTTACCTTCGACAGTCGCGACTCGTCTCTCTCGCGCGTAAACCCGAATCGGCTCGTCCATTTCGTTGGTTTAGTTTCGTTTTGCGATCATCATTTCTCATATTTAATCTCCTCGGATCAATCATCTAAACTCGCAGCACTCAGGTAATCCTCCCACTCGTTCGTTTTTTTTCGCGGATAGTATATATATATGTGTTGTGATTTTTTTGTTGAAACTAGCTAAGATTCTTCGATTGCGAACCCTTTTAACTCATTTTGGCACCATAATCTTATTTATCATCCCTAGATCTATTAGTTCGAATTGCAATATTGACTAATTTTATGATTTCACTAATTTTTCTTCGTTTTCTATAAATCCCCGAGAGGGTTGGGGCGTGCCATTTGGGGGGTGTCCAGGGGGGTGTCCAAGGGGGTAGGGTGTGGGGGGTGGTGTCCAGGAGGGGTGGGGGGATGTCCAGAGGGGTTGGGGGGTGTCCAGGGGGGTTTACAAGGGGGTGGGTGGGTGTGGGGGGCTGTCCAAGGGTGTGGGTGGGTGTTGGGGGGTGTCCAGGGGGGTGTCCAAGGGGGTAGGGGGTGGGGGGGGGGGGGGGGGTGGTGTTTAGGAGGGGTGGGGGGCTGTCCAGAGGGTTGGGGGGTGTCCAGGGGGGTGTCCAAGCAGGTCGGGGGTGGGGGGTTGTGTCCAGGAGGGGTGGGGGTGCTTTCTAGAGGGGTCGGGGGCTGTCCAGAGGGGTCGGGGGGTGTCCAGGGTGGTGTCCAAGGGGATGGGTGGGTGTGGGGGGCTGTCCAAGGGGGTGGCGGCCTGTCCAGAGGGGTCGGTGGGGGTGTCCAGGGGGGTGTCCAAGGGGTTGGATGGGTGTGGGGGGCTGTCCAAGTGGGTGGCGGCCTCTCCAGAGGGTATTTGGGGTTGTCCGGGTGGGTGGGGGGGGGGCTGTCCAGAGGGTTGGGGGATGTCCAGGGGGGTGTCCAAGGGGGTAGGGGGTGCAGGGTGGTGTCCAGGAGGGGCGGGGGGCTGTCCAGAGGGGTCGGGGGGTGTCCAGGGGGGTTTACAAGGGGGTGGGTGGGTGTGGGGGGCTGTCCAAGGGTGTGGGTGGGTGTTGGGGGGTGTCCAGGGGGGGTGTCCAAGGGGGTAGGGGGTGGGGGGTGGTGTTTAGGAGGGGTGGGGGGGCTGTCCAGAGGGTTGGGGGGTGTCCAGGGGGGTGTCCAAGCAGGTCGGGGGTGGGGGGTTGTGTCCAGGAGGGGTGGGGGTGCTTTCTAGAGGGGTCGGGGGCTGTCCAGAGGGGTCGGGGGGTGTCCAGGGTGGTGTCCAAGGGGATGGGTGGGTGTGGGGGGCTGTCCAAGGGGGTGGCGGCCTGTCCAGAGGGGTCGGTGGGGTGTCCAGGGGGGTGTCCAAGGGGTTGGATGGGTGTGGGGGACTGTCCAAGTGGGTGGCGGCCTCTCCAGAGGGTATTTGGGGTTGTCCGGGTGGGTGGGGGGGCTGTCCAGAGGGTTGGGGGATGTCCAGGGGGGTGTCCAAGGGGGTAGGGGGTGGGGGGTGGTGTCCAGGAGGGGCGGGGGGCTGTCCAGAGGGGTCGGGGGGTGTCCAGGGGGGTTTACAAGGGGGTGGGTGGGTGTGGGGGGCTGTCTAAGGGTGTGGGTGGGTGTTGGGGGGTGTCCAGGGGGGTGTCCAAGGGGGTAGGGGGTGGGGGGTGGTGTTTAAGAGGGGTGGGGGGGCTGTCCAGAGGGTTGGGGGGTGTCCAGGGGGGTGTCCAAGCAGGTCGGGGGTGGGGGGTTGTGTCCAGGAGGGGTGGGGGTGCTTTCTAGAGGGGTCGGGTGCTGTCCAGAGGGGTCGGGGGGTGTCCAGGGTGGTGTCCAAGGGGATGGGTGGGTGTGGGGGGCTGTCCAAGGGGGTGACGGCCTGTCCAGAGGGGTCGGTGGGGTGTCCAGGGGGGTGTCCAAGGGGGTGGATGGGTGAGGGGGGCTGTCCAAGTGGGTGGAGGCCTCTCCACAGGGTATTTGGGGTTGTCCGGGTGGGTGGGGGGCTGTCCAGAGGGTTGGGGGATGTCCAGGGGGGTGTCCAAGGGGGTAGGGGGTGGGGGGGTGGTGTCCAGGAGGGGCGGGGGTCTGTCCAGAGGGGTCGGGGGGTGTCCAGGGGGGTTTACAAGGGGGTGGGTGGGTGTGGGGGGCTGTCCAAGGGTGTGGGTGGGTGTTGGGGGGTGTCCAGGGGGGTGTCCAAGGGGGTAGGGGGTTGGGGGTGGTGTTTAGGAGGGGTGGGGGGGCTGTCCAGAGGGTTGGGGGGTGTCCAGGGGGGTGTCCAAGCAGGTCGGGGGTGGGGGGTTGTGTCCAGGAGGGGTGGGGGTGCTTTCTAGAGGGGTCGGGGGCTGTCCAGAGGGGTCGGGGGATGTCCAGGGTGGTGTCCAAGGGGATGGGTGGGTGTGGGGGGCTGTCCAAGGGGGTGGCGGCCTGTCCAGAGGGGTCGGTGGGGTGTCCAGGGGGGTGTCCAAGGGGGTGGATGGGTGCGGGGGGCTGTCCAAGTGGGTGGAGGCCTCTCCAGAGGGTATTTGGGGTTGTCCGGGTGGGTGGGGGTGCTGCCCAGAGGGTTGGGGGATGTCCAGGGGGGTGTCCAAGGGGGTAGGGGGTGGGGGGTGGTGTCCAGGAGGGGTGGGGGGCTGTCCAGAGGGGTCGGGGGGGTGTCCAGGGGGGTTTACAAGGGGGTGGGTGGGTGTGGGGGGCTGTCCAAGGGTGTGGGTGGGTGTTGGGGGGTGTCCAGGGGGGTAGGGGGTGGGGGGTGGTGTTTAGGAGGGGTGGGGGGGCTGTCCAGAGGGTTGGGGGGTGTCCATGGGGGTTTACACATCGATTTGTTTTATATTTCAAAATTGTTTACATTCAAATTATGATTTTTTTCATATAAACATATATTTGTCTTATCTAAAAAATATATATATTCTTGCTATTTGTTATAGGTAATAATGAGTCGAAGTTGGATTACGGCACATCGAATGAGCAATGAATATGAAGAAGGTGTTGATGCCTTTTTGGAATTTGCTAAACGAAATGTTCCAAGTAGTGACATTTTTTTCTGTCCATGCCTGAAATGTCTGAATATGAAGAAGTTGAAAAGTAGAGAGATAAATGATCATCTGATTTGTCATGGTTTCAATCCGAGTTACAACCCTTGGATTTGGCATGGCGAAACTGGACAGAATGTCATTGATGATAATGAATCGCAAGATGGTAACTCCGATGGAATTGAAGAAATGATTCGCGATATTGTAGCAGAACAAATTGAGATAGAACCGACAGTTGTACGTCTATATGGTGATGCCGAAAAACCATTATATCCTGGTTGTACAGATTTTACGGTTTTGTCGGCGGTGTTAAGATTGATTAACCTGAAGGCGAAACATGGATGGAGTGACAGAAGTTTTACAGAGCTGCTACAATTGATGAAAGACATTCTTCCAAAAGATAACGATCTTCCAGATTCACATTATAAGGCCAAAAAAATATTATGCCCGATGGGATTGGGATACAGGAAAATACATGCCTGTCCGAATGACTGCATTATATATAGGAAGGAATATGAATTTCTGAAAGAGTGTCCTAAATGTGGGACATCACGGTATAAGGTGAAAGAAAAATCACAAGCTGATGTAGAGATTACAAAGCTCCCTTCAAAGGTATTTTGGTATCTTTCTATAATTCCTCGTTTCAAACGTTTATTTTCTAATTCACATGATGCAAAAAGGTTAAGATGGCATGCTGATGAGCGGGTATGTGATGGAAAAATACGTCATCCAGCTGATTGTCCACAATGGAAGAAAATTGATGCCCAGTACCCTACATTTGGAAATGAAATTAGAAATCTGAGACTAGGCTTGTGCACAGATGGAATGAATCCATACCGAACCCTCAGTAGCACACATAGTTCATGGCCTGTTTTATTGGTAATTTACAACCTCTCTCCTGAAGTTTGTATGAAGCGCAAATATGTCATGTTGAGTATCATGATCTCTGGTCCAAAGCAACCCGACAATGATAGTGATGTATACTTGTCACCGCTGATTGATGATTTGAAACTGTTATGGGCTGATGGTATTAGGGTGTATGATTCTTATAAAATGGAATATTTTCAACTGCATGCAGTGCTTCTATTCACTATAAATGACTTCCCAACATATGGAAATTTGTCTGGATACAGTGTTAAAGGGCATAAAGCATGTCCAATTTGCGAACAACAGACGTCATATTGTCAATTGCATCATGGGAGGAAAACAGTGTACATGGGTCATCGAAAGTTTTTGCCTATGGATCACCCTTATAGAAGACTAAAAAAGGCATTCAATGGCTCACAAGAATTTGATACTGCTCCAAAACCTTTATCCCCAGATTTGTATTTTGAGAGGGTGAAAAACCTTGATGTGACATTGGGAAAGACACAGAAATCTGGTAATGATAGACATATTTGGAAGAAAAGGTCAATATTTTTTGAGCTACCATATTGGAGGTATCATGAAGTCAAACATAATATTGATGTCATGCACGTGGAGAAGAATATCTGTGATTCTTTGATCGGAACATTGCTAGATATTAAAGGAAAGACAAAAGATGGGTTGAATGCAAGGTTAGACCTACTATCAATGGGAATACGTTTGGAGTTAGCTCCCACTCCTAAAGGAAGATGAACATTTCTTCCCCCGGCTTGTCATACATTATCGAAGAGGGAGAAAAGTAGTTTCTGTCAGTGTCTTCATGATATCAAAGTTCCTCAAGGTTATTCTTCAAATGTAAAAAATTTTGTCTCATTGAAAGACTTGAAGTTGATAGGTATGAAATCACATGATTGTCACGTCATGATGCAACAAATTCTACCAGTTGCACTGCGTGGAATATTTCCCATCCGTGTCAGAAAGACTATAATGAGGTTGTGTTATTTTTTCAATTCAATTTGTAACAAGGCGATTGATGTGAATGCTTTGAACATTTTGGAAAAGGATGCAATTTTTATACTTTGTCATTTGGAAATGTATTTTCCTCCAACTTTTTTTGATATGATGGTACATTTAATGATTCATCTGGTTCGAGAAATAAAGCTTTGTGGACCTGTATATCTTTGTTGGATGTATCCTTTTGAAAGGTATATGAAAATATTAAAGGGATATGTTAAAAATCCATATCGACCTGAAGCCTCCATTATTGAAAAGTATATTTCTGAGGAGGTAGCAGAGTTTTGTACGAGCTACTTGGCTACGGCGCAACACATAGGTTTGCCTCCATCTCTCCATGAACGGGTTAATAATGAGGGAAAGGGGATTCGTGGCTTGAAAGTCAAATCACTGTCAGCTGAACATATGAAGAAGTTAGAATCATACATCTTGAATAACATAGCTGATGTTCAACCGTATATCACATTGCATATTAATGAGTTGAAACAATGTCATCCAAAGAAGAAAGAAATGTGGATTTTGAATGAGCACAACAAAACTTTTTTGCCATGGTTTAAAAAGACCTTGCTTGGTAGATCAGATGTATCAGAGACATTAAAATGGATAGTGGGTGGTCCATCTTTAAATGTGATAACATGGTCCGCTTATGACATTAATGGCTATACATTTCATACGAAAGCTCAGGACAACAGAAGTGCAGTTCAGAATAGTGGTGTATTGGTGTTTGCAGAAGCAATGCATTTTTCGAGTGCTAAGGACAGAAACCCAATTTCGGCATCAAGTGCATATTATGGAGTGATTGAAGACATATGGGAGGCTGATTACTTTAAAATTAAAGTTCCTGTTTTTAACTGTAAATGGTTTATCGGTAACAACAGTGTCAGACACGATGAATTTGGAATGACACTTGTTAATCTGAATAGATTGGAAGACACAACTGATTCTTTTATAATGGAAACACATGCCAAACAAATTTTCTATGTAGTAGATCAATCAGATATGCAGTGGGCTGTTGTTTTACAAGGGAAAAAACAATATGTTGGTGAGGATGAATTTGATGAAGATGCTGATTTATGTGAGATCACTACTTCCATGGAAAGATTAACAGAACATAATGATGAGTATGTTGAAGACATGGTTTGTTCCATAAGGAACGATCACGACGAAGGAATTTGGGAAAACAATCCAACTGTACATTCCTAAAATTACAGGTAACACATGTTTATTTCTTGTTTACATTTAGTTTTTTCATATAATGTTAGATATTGTAAATTTTTTACTTATTAAAACATGTATCAAACCAAAACGATAAAACAATAAAAACCGTAAAGAGGAGAAGTCCTGGGCGCACCGGCTGGCCGGTGGTGGATCACCGGTGGGCCGGTGGTCCAGAGCAAAGCTCTGTCTGGTCCACCGGCCGGCCGGTGATGAGCCAGCGGCCGGCCGGTGGTCCAGACAGAGAGGAAGGCTCTCTGTCTGGTCCACCGGCCGGCCGATGGTGATCCAGCGGCCGGCCGGTGGTCCAGACAGAGAGGAAGGCTCTCTGTCTGTTCCACCGGCCGGCCGGTGGCACCAGGCAGTGGGCAAGTCTACTGCCTGGGTCCTCCGGCTGGCCGGTGAGCACACACCGGCTGACCGGTGGACTCAGTGAGTCCACTTTTCAGCTTTCTTGGGCCAACTCCTTGGAAACCTTTTGCCTGTGTTTACCATGTTTATCATTTTTAACATGCTTACCATATTACCAATGTTTACTATTATGTAATTTAGTACACTTTTCTATTTTCTGATTAAGTAGTACTACAATATTTGAATTTGTATATTTGTGAACTAATGTTTGTTTTTTTGATTTGAAGGAAAATGACAGATCAATCAGTTGATCAGCCACATGATTCTGGAGATGAGCATATTGGTCATACATCTGGGGAGGAACATTCACATGCTCCTATTACGAAAAAGAGTTCAAAGGTTGGTAAGCGTGGGTGCACACGTTTACCAAAATTATCACTTGCCCGTACGAAGGAGGAGAGGATAGTCGTGGAGTTTGATGATGATGATCTTCCTAGAGGTCCAAATGCTAAAGATTTTAAGGGTTTTGTAGCAACTCAGGCTAAGAGAAAAGTAAGCATTCTCTATGATGATTGGAGAAGTGTGGATAAGGCGATAATTTCTCAGCTGTGGGAGACCATTTTGGTAAGATCTTTTGCTATTGTTTGACTGTTCTTTAAATGTTTCTAGTATATATAATATTTTTAACCTCTTTTTTATCAGATGACATTTGATATTCCTGACACTGGAGGAGTCAGGAAGAAATGCTTATCGTTGGCTGCTAGGAGATGGAGGGATTTCAAATCAACCCTCTCATCTGATTTCATTTATGGTCATAGGAGTCGTGAGAATCCATGTCGTATATATCCTTTTATAGATGAAGACACATGGAGACAATTTTTTGAAAGTAGAAGAAAAGAATCATTTTTGGTAAGGGCAATGTAAACTTTTATAAGCTTTCTTATATAAATGATCTTATTATTGTTTTGTTAATGATTACTTATTCTTAATTTACAGCAAACAAGGAAAGCTCATCAAGAGATCCAATCTAAAAATGTATACCCTCATAGTTTATCTCGGGGAGGGTATGCATTATTGGAAGAACAAATGATGGCAGAAAAATTTCAACAACTAAGAGCTGAGTCTTCAAGCTCTGGAGAGGTGGCCCCTCCATCCCCTCCATCTAGACATGAGAAATGGAAAAGAGCTCGGAAGGGCAAAAAAGGACAATATCTTTCGGAAGAATCGAGACTCGTAGTTGAGAGGATTGTAAGATATCTATTTTATTTATTTAAGTTTACTATTTTCGTCATATATTTCCAATCATTATAGAAATGTTCAATTAATTATTACAGGACTCTCTTGAGGAGCAGAGTTCACAGGGGACATTTACACCATCAGGGAGGGAAGATATTTTATCTGTGGCATTGGGAAAGCCCGAACATCCTGGCCGTGTAAGAGGATATCCGGCAGGTGTATCGGTAAGAAAAGCGTTGCCACGTTCCTCAACTTCTAACGTTGAGGGAGTTTATAAAAAAAAATAGAATCCTTGGAGGCTGAATTACATAATATTAATGCGACAATGGAGGACAAGATTAGAGCATCGGTGCAGTTTATGTTTGCAGACTTGCAAAGACAATTTCAGGGTGCAGCTCCCACTCCACCTCTCCCAGTAGCTCCCACTCCCCCACCTCAGCCTGCGGACCCCATTTTTGATCCTCCTCCTCCGCCGCAGCTACCTACTTATTGTGAGTTGTATGTTGATGATCCTCAACATCATATAGTTGCATATGGGATGGTATATTGTATAGGAGATACAGTTCATCATCAACAGTTAGAGGTAGAGAATCAGAGGGTCACTGTACAGGATATTATAGATAGATCAGCTCGGATACCATTACCTACAGATGAGGTGACGACAGTTGGACATAGTATCGGCCATTTTTTACTTTGGCCATCCAGACTTCTTCGACTCATTACCATAGAGTTATGGATGTTATATCTTTTATTTTATATTTTTATTAATGTTTTATCATTTGAAAACTAATATATTTTTCAATTTATTTTTACAGGAATACTTCAAAGGTAAAGAAATACTGTATAGACAACAACAAAGACAGATAACTATGACATCAGATGCAGATACTAGCAGTCTTGACAAATTGTCAAGATATTCAAATTTGTTGGCGGATCATTATGAATTTACAATGGAAGCTCATGTCTGTGGACGTGAACTAAGTGTAGGGATTATGAAAACTGATATCATGGAGTTTGTCACTGGAGATAAGTTGGGCATCAACGTGGTGCAAATTTTTATCATGTAAGTCTTAACACCTTTTCCTTGCGTTATATTTATTAAAAATGTATACTTATGTCTGCTTTGTATCAGGTATCTGTATAAAATTTGTGAGAGGAATGAGCTGACAGATGTATATGGATTCGTGGACCCACAATTGATTTCCCCTGAAGCATGTGCATTGGATGAGGAAGAAAGAATGCTTTATATTGGTGATAGATTTGAAAAGAATGTAATCACACAGTGTTGGATGATGCCTTTTTGTGAGAGGTATGAAACACATCCCTCTCAAAGAGTTAATTATCTTTTAACATAAAAAACCACTAACGTTAAATTTTCTTTTATCAGGGATCATTGGATGTTAGGGGTTTTTTGCCCTAGGGAGAAAACACTTTATTGGATATGCTCTCTCCATGATGATGTGTGAGAAAGTTTTAAGAATATATTGGAAACGTAAGTTTCAATTTCACAATAGTTTTATATATTATAATGAATTTTAAATTTACCCCATTCGTATTATTTTCTAATAGGGCATGGGTCCACTTTCGAAAAAGCGCAAAGAAAAGGAATTTCAAGATCAAATATGTACATGCGAAGGTAAATATCCATTTATAATTTGTACATTTTGATTTATTACATAAAAATAATATATTGAATTTACACTCATTCAAACAGAAATGTCATGAGCAACAAGGCATCATCGAATGCGGATATTACATGTTAAGATTTATGTATGAAATAATAACAACTGGGACAGTTCTGAGTTTTGACCTGGTAAGATTTCCTCTTTCTCATAATATTTCAATTTGATTTATTCATTATACACGTTGACTACTATCCTTTTCCTTTGTAGCTTTTTGATGACCCTCAACCCTTTACTGCTGAAGATATCAAACACTTACAAGTGGAGTGGTCAAATTATTTTACAGGTTTGATTGACTTTTAGTTGTTTGTAATGTAAAATGTAATTTTGAATATTGTCAATGTAATTGTGTATTTCGTAGTCGTTTAGGTTGGATTTATTTTTTTTGAAGTTGACTGTGTAAGTTTTGAATGTTATATAAGTGAATGTTTAATTTTTCTCTACTTCTTGTTTTGGTCTACTGTTGATGGTTTTTCTGGTCTGGATTTTGGTATGGGGGGAGAGGTTCCAAGGGGGTGGGTGGGTGTTTGGGGGGTGTCCAAGGGATATGGGAGGGGTGTCCAAGGTGTGTTTGGGGCTGTCCTAGGGGTCGGGGGGGGGGGGGGGGGGTGTAAATGAGGGTGGGGGGGTGTCCAAGGGGTGGGGGGTGTCCAAGGGATATGGGAGGGGTGTCCAAGGGGTGTTTGGGGCTGTCCAAGGGGATGGGGGGGTTTCCAAGGGGTATGGGGGGGGGGGGGTTTCCAAGGGGTCGGGGGGGTGTCCAGGGGGTGGGGGGGCTGTCCAAGGGGTGGGGGGGGGGGGGTGTCCAAGGGGTGGGGGGGGGGTGTCCAAGGGATATGGGAGGGGTGTCCAAGGGGTGTTTGGGGCTGTCCTAGTGTTCGGGGGGTGTAAATGAGGGTGGGGGGGCTGTCGAAGGGGTGGGGGGGTGTCCAAGGGGTGGGGGGTGTCCAAGGGATATGGGAGTGGTGTCCAAGGTGTCTGGGAGTTCTGTACAAGGGGCCGGTTGGGTGTAAATGGGGGTGGGGGGGCTGTCCAAGTGGTGGGGGGGTGTCCAAGGGGTGGGGGGGGGGTGTCCAAGGGATATGGGAGGGGTGTCCAAGGTGTGTTTGGGGCTGTCCTAGGGGTCGGGGGGGGGGGGGGTGTAAATGAGGGTGGGGGGGTGTCCAAGGGGTGGGGGGGTGTCCAAGGGATATGGGAGTGGTGTCCAAGGTGTCTGGGAGTTCTGTCCAAGGGCCCGGTTGGGTGTAAATGAGGGTGGGGGGGCTGTCCAAGGGGTGGGGGGGTGTCCAAGGGGTGGAGGGTGTCCAAGGGATATGGGAGGGGTGTCCAAGGGGTGTTTGGGGCTGTCCAAGGGCTCAGGGGGGTGTCCAGGGGTCGGGGGGGGGGGGGGGGGGGTGTCCAAGGGGTCTGGGAGGGCTGTCAAGGTGTGGGGGGGTGTCCAATGGGTGTTTGAGGTTGTACTAGGGGTCATGGGGGTGTAAATGAGGGTGGGGGGGCTGTCCAAGGGGTGGGGGGGTGTCCAAGGGGTGGGGGGTGTTTGAGGCTGTCCAAGGGATATGGGAGGGGTGTCCAATGGGTGTTTGAGGCTGTACTAGGGGTCGTGGGGGTGTAAATGAGGGTGGGGGAGCTGTCCAAGGGGTGGGGGGGGTGTCCAAGGGTTGTGGTGGGGCTCCAATGTGGTGGGGGAGGGCTGCCCAGGTTGTTAGGTGGGTATAGATGAGGGTGGGGTTCAGTTGGGGATTGGGGGAGGGCTGGCATGGTTATTTTTGTTTGGTTTCTGGTTGCTTTTTGGTGAGAGCAGTGCAATTATTTTAAAAAAAAAATATCACTTTCACGTCGGTTATTTTATAACCGACGTGGTAAATAAATCGGTAGGGGTTTATCAAGTCAGTTTTTTCGAGAACCGACGTGATAAACCGTTCCCGGGCCTTTTATCACGTCGGTTCTTAATATAACCGACGTGCTAAAAGGCCTGGGAATCGATTTACCACGTCGGTTATTGGATAACCGACGTGCTAAAACATTTCCCAGGCCTTTTTATCACGTCGGTTATTTAAGAAACCGACGGGATAATAGGCCCGGGGAAGGGTTAATCACGTCGGTTATGTCATAACCGACGTGATAAACGATATCCCAGGCGTTTTATCACGTCGGTTTAGAAAATAACCGACGTGATAAACCCCCCCGCGCATATTTATCACGTCGGTTATTAATGAACCGACGTGATAAACACCGTGATGTTAGGGATGTTACGTCGGGTTTTAAATAACTGACGTAAAAAACTTTATTTATAACGTCGTCCGTATTAACGTCGCCTAAAAACCGACGTAAATAATGAAAAATAACCGACGTAAAAAATGTTTTCTGCACTAGTGTATACTCGATTGAGCAGGAGTTCTCCAGCAACCAAGGTTTCAATAATGTGAATAAAATCCTAGTTGAGCTAAGTCCGTACTTTTGTGCTTTCCTCACGGTTGTGATGGATCACTTGATAACTTAGGTATATGTATGGGTATATACCTAAGTAAGGTTATCTATTGACTTCATACTTTGTGGGTTATCCTTGTTGGATCTTGTGAGACCTTGAGGGTCTTGGTGTCCCTACTGAGTATCGTTATACTCACCCCTTCTTGGGCTATGCCTGCACCTTGTTGTGTTGGTTGCAGACGACAGACATGGATGACTAAGGTTGAGAGTACTGGGGCTAGACCGTGCCCGGAGGTAGACCATACGGTGTGTCAGTACGTGGAGGAGATGGACAGACGCAGAGTGCTGAGGAGGAAATATGTACCTACCATTCAGGTAGGAATCCCAGAGGATGACCCAGTAGCTACTTTTCTTTCTTTATATTCAGTTGTACTTGTACCTTTACTGTTGGGCTTGTATTCTGGACCCTTTTACTTTCAGCACTCTTTTGGTTATACAGTTTACTCGTGTTCGTATCTTGTTATGTGTGTTTTCAGGTTATAAAGGCAATGCCTTCACAGTTTTAGGGAATTATGCCTTTGGTGCTAGTCTCCAGCCCCTGGCCTATGGAAGGCGGGTTTGGGGTAGTCACGACACGGGCCCCGGGGGACAGGTCGTGACATAACTATTCACCATGATAACATAGTTATATGAAAAAAGGGATCTTATAAAAAAGTATACCTGCTAATTAAAAAATTTAAATTAAATTAAAATATTTAATTTCTATATGTGGAATAAATTAATTTTAATATAAGAACAAAAAATGTGTGAAAAACCATTTTTTGGAAAATACATGATTTAAGCGTAAAAAAATTATACATTGAAATAAATAAAAATTTTTGTTTCCCTGAATTTTAATGGTTATTTAATAAAAAATAAAGTTTTAAAACATTTTATTAAGAGAAATATTAATGGAAAATTTTAATCATTCCATTAAATACAAAGACTCAACAATAGTTATTAATTTTAATAAAATATAACTTTTCTTCATAAAAGTCATGCTTGGGCTCCCAAATTGAAAATAAAATTATAAAATATATTATTTGACTCTTTAAAAATATAATAAGTTTAAAAAAAATCATAAAATAGGATAAATTAATGTTTTATAGAGTTATTAAAACTATGCTTTATTTTTTTAACTCATTTTTACCTTTTTTACTAAGTTAAGAAATATTTAGCACAATAAATATTTATAATTACAAATAATTATGTTGAACCTATTAAATTATATTAATTATGATGATTATAAATACTGAATAAATTTTATAAATTTTAATTTATATATGTGTTCATAATTTCTTTTAAAATAATCATGGAAAATCCAATGAAAACCGTTTTTAGACAAATGAATTTTTAGCATAAAACTGGATTTATTCTTATTACATGCCTAGTAAAAATATTTAGATGAGTATCAAATTTTTTTATTGAATATATAATCTATAAATTTCATTAAAATAATTAATGAATAGATGATAATTTAATTTAACATGATAAAAATACATTTCACAGATAAAAACCATTTTTTGAAAAGATAACTCTTTTACCTTCAAATGCTTTTATTTTCATTTCTAACCAATGGATAACTAATGAATTAATTTTATATAGGTATAAAAATTAATTTATCATATTTTATTTATTCCTATTCATACCCTTCAATCCAAAGGCTAAGTGATAATATTAACATTAAGAAATAACAATTTAATAGTATATCATAGTTCATTTAAACCCAATGTTGCATGTAAAGAAATCCATCAAAGAAATACAATTTATTAAAAGAGAAATATATCATAAAATATTGGGGTGTTAAAAGGTGATATTGTTCTATTATAAGCTTTTGGTTGTGCTTAACCAACTAAACCAAAACTTAGAAAACTATAATAATATAGTTATAAAAGAAAATCACAATATGAATTTGAATAAAGAGTTTTCCACCTAACTATTTTAGATTTATATGTGACATAATTAGAATGATTTCTCAAAAATATCTACAAAATGGGTGAAATTGTAATTATTCACAAAATAATAATGAAATATTCTTCATGTACCACTGATATTTATAATTTATGGGTTCATCAATGGGGTGGGAGTATGTTCTATAAAAATTATTATTAAATTGACAAAAAATATGATACTCACCTAATAAATATGTCTTTTCATTGATTATAACTTAAATCTTGAACATAATTTTAAAATATGTGATAATTGTTTGCATTAAATTTTTAATATTTGTATATATATTTAAAAATTATTCTCATGGAAAATAATTTTTATTATATGGTTGTAAATGGTATATAAATTAATATATATAATTCTAAATATTCGATATTGAATACCTGGGGTGCCTCACACATTTGAGTTGATGTGAAAAAAACTAAAAAAATGATAGAATTTATGGAAGGAGATATATATATTAAAAATGTGTAAATAATTTTTATAATTGAAATAAGAACTTTTGATATAACTTTATATAATGGAATAGTTTTGGAAATTGAAAAAAGTTACTATGTTTTAACCATAAATAAAAATTTTATATCTATATTGAGTTTATAAAAGAATGGGTATTTATTTATTATTAATAATAGGTGTTATTATATCTATATTAATTAAATGTTTTATTATATTTTGAATATGTTTAATGGTTTACACATCTTGGATATGGATTACCTGGTTAATATTTTTGAATATAGGATGACTAAGTTAATTTATTTTGGCACCAGTTATCTTTAGAATTTGCACCTTGGAAATATAAATGTTAAAATAATTCAAAGACTCCATGGATATGGATTATTATAACCATATGATTATGAATTTTTCTATTATTTTTAATCTTTATTATTATATAAAATGAACCAGGTAACTTTTATTATAAAAATATATGGGGATAATATATTACTTTAAGTAACACATAGTGACGTATGTAGACCAATGAGTGCTTATAAATGTGTTGGGTATCATTGATTTATAAACTTTACAAATGATTTCAATTAATATAGTTATATGTTTGTTATAAGACCCAGGTTTAAAACCATTAAAATTTCAAGAAGCTTAAAATTGAAACACATAATTTTCTAGTAAAAAAGTATTAAGATTATTCAATAAGTTCTAGTGGTGAATTCATGAAAGTAAAATTTATTAATAATTTTAGTGATTATGAAATTTTTTCATAGTTTATTTTTCTAAGAACACAACATTGGAATAGTGTGTTATATAGGAGGAGTCATTCTTTATCGGAAATGGTTTTATATGATGATCTATTGTAACCTTATTATATTATTCTACAAAAATATTTTGGGAGTGGTATATTTAATAAAAAAGTAAATTAAATCTAAGGAAATCATAGAGAAACCAGATAAGAAATGGACATTGAGGTATTACAATTATCCTTTTTAATTATTTGGGATTGAAAACCTTATATATTAAATTTAGATTCCAAAATATTTGTCCCTAAATCAAAAAAATTTCTTATTATTGGTTATCTGAAAGAAATAACGGGCTATTATTTTTATAATCCCTCAGAGAACAATGTGTTTGTGAATCAATTTATTATATTCCTTTAGAATTAATATTTGAGTCCAAGGATTATTGGGAGTAAAATTTAACTTATATATGTTTGAGAGTAACATAAATAAATGGTTCATGCGATGGAAATTAAGTTGAATCCATTAGAGAATATATAAAGTGAACCAACTTAGGTTACGCAATATCCACTAAGTTATGGTGGGATTTATTAGGTGAATGAGAGATATAGTTTTTTTAGAAAATGATTAAAAATTAACATTCACAGAGGATATTCCTACCACTTATAAATAGAAGATTGAGAGTTCTAATTCAAGGAAGATATTTAATGTCATGAAATGAGATATGGAATCAATGTGCAATATCTGAGTTTATAAATTAGTGAATTTTACTAAATAGGTGATACTAATTGGGTTCATATAGGTTTTTCATAAGAAAAATATCATCGATAGAGGAGTGTAAACCTATAAATAATTCTTTGAGGTGAAGGGGTATAAAATATATCTTGGTATTACAAATGATGTGACTCTTTCACTATAAATGATGATATAATCCATTTGGATATTTCTTTTCATAAAACCACATTATGACTATCAGATATATAATATGGATATAAAAACTAATTTCCTTAATATAAATTTAGTCATTGATGTTTAAATGATATAACATTAAGTTTATTAAGTTCTAATTTATGAAACTAATGTATTAAAGATATAACTTTATATTTATGGTTATAAGTAATATTCTTATATTTATAATATTGGGTAAATTGATGAAATAAAATATTTTGGTTTTATTATGAATGTGTACGATTATAGTGAATGCAATTGGGTTAGTGGGAGTGTCGTAATCTTTTTGATGTTGTATATGAATGAAATACTTCTCATCATAAATGATATTCCCACTTTAACTTTTTGTAATGTATGGTTGGGAAATTTCTTAGTGAAGGATGTGGGTGAAGCATCATACATACAAGGTATGAATATCTAAAAAGACATAACTAAAAGGATTCCTCGACTAGGTTAGAAAACTTGTATCGGTAAATTAATAAATTAATTTATCATGGAGAACTCCATGAAGGTGTTTTTATAGTATTTTATGGAATGTATCTTTCAATGAATGAATGTACTTATAAAGAGTAAAAAAGTGAGTAATATAGATAAGAATACTTATACATCCTCCTTATGATGTAACGTGTATTTAATATTTTATATATGACTTGATGTATCTATTATACAAAAAATAAAGGTGTGTTAGCTTAAAGAGTGAGTTTAATTGAAGTTGTAAGATAAACTCACATTTTCTCAACTAAAGAATGTTATTTTTTTCAGAAGATACAACTATTAAAAATCATAGTACAAAAAATTGAAAGTGCACAATGGAAATAAAATTAGTGAACGTTAAACAATTGACTTATAAAATAAATAAAATCATAGAATAAAAGTAATTCATATAAAAATAACATGGAGTATTGAATAAAAATCCCAATACTCCTATAAATTATATTATTACTATAATTTTAAATTCACATGAAGTCTTTTCATTTATCCAAAAGATACAGGAGGTTCAATAAGTATAACTAAGGTTTATAACCTCCAGACTAGGAACTTCTTTGACTAACCCATAAGAATAAAAAATTTACAAACAAGTAATTTACCCAACATAACATTGGTAATATGAAGATCTATCCCCAATATCGTCATTGATCAATATGATTAGTAGAAACAAGTCGAAATCTAGACTTGAATGAACTTTATAGATTAAAAGAAAGTTGGTTCATATCCACAGATCCTCATAAATCACTAATATCATAGGGAGTAGATTCCATTCTTGAAATATCATCATTAATGGTGATTAGAGGAAATAATTATAAGTATAAAACTTAGAGATTTTATAATGAAAATTATCACACAATGGAAGCTCTAAGTAAACACATAGGAAATAACACAATTGATAACTCTCAAATATTTGAGGTATTAAAAAACATTAATTAAACTTTTAATAAATGTAATGTCACACATATATGTTGTTCATTGAAGACCAGTAAACATTTTTGGATGATTTTGTTACAAAATCCCAATGACAATGCCACATATCATCAAGTTCAGTTGTAGTAGCATCAGAATCATCTCATGCAATTCTGTTGAAATAGTTTTGTGCGTCTTCATGATTCACTAAAAATTTTAATGATCATTTAGTTAACTAATACATAGATTAAAAAGATATTTTTTTTAAAAAATTTACAAATCCATGAGTAGGAAAAAGTAAATAATAAGTGTGTTATGATTTTTTAAAATAATAGATATAGTAGTTTTCAATTTAGGAAAATGACTCAACAGAATCCTCTATTTTGATAATCAAAAAACTCAGAATGATGAATGAAAAAATGAAATAAAATAAATGTAAATAACAATCTATAACATTAATAAAACTTACCACAATTTGATATATAAAATATAAATGAGAAAACCTTTCTCCTCAAAAAACATTTATTTAGCTTCCTTTAAGGACTTTAAAAAAATTATGACCCAAAGAAAAGTATTTATTTCAAAATAATTGATATATATATATATATACTATTACCCCTTTTATATTATAAAAAATAAATTATTGAAATAAAAAAATAAATGAATAGTCATATAAATTTTATTTTTTTAATAAAAGACTCCTTATAAATATCATTTAGAACTTTCCCAAAAACATTCTTTAAAGTTACGATTAGTTTTTATTTGATGTATCCCCCTAGAAATATATTTAATCCACCATTCCGAATGAATATAATGTATCAAAACTTTCTCCCTCATGGTACTATAAAATCTAAAAGGTAAGACCACTTCTCCCTTTAAAAATACTTTCAAATAATCACTCTCCCTGAATAAATAAAAATAAAATCCTTTTCTCCATTTTAGGATAATTAAAAAACAAAGATAAAATCAAATATAGAACCATGAAGTTAAGTAAAAAAGAAAAAAACCTTACAGAAGATATATTTCCATAAAAATAGATGATATTTTTATAATGAATATGGTTCAAAAAGTTGTATTGAAAGTATCTTCTTAAATATGGAAGATACTCTCAAAAATATGAACTACTTTGTACAAGAGGTAGAAATTTCCATACCCCCCTTTTTTCAAGGATTTAATGAAATTAATATGGATGAAAATGAAAAATGAAAAATATTTACACTCAAAGGAGTAAATACATAAGAAACTCACATGTAATAATATAAATTTTGATAAAACTATTTTTATATAATAGTTAAAAACATATATATATGTAAACTAAATAGTCATATAAGGATTTTCCTTTAAGTGGGTAAAATAAAAATGAATAAAATGGTACCATATAGAAGATAATTACCAATAAGTACAGTGTATAAGTTAAATTTTGGAATTTTTAGTTACAAAATATTTTTATGATATATCTTATAATTTTCTTTTAAATAAATTCTAGAAAATATAAAGTACCTACATAAATAGTTTGAATGGTTTTAAATAAGGAATGGAATTTCCATTTCTCGATGAGTTCGTAAATTTCACTAGAATTTAAAACTATAAGAAGAAGGTGATCTCTTAAAATTTATCACACTAAATTTCTATTAAATTTATTCAAACCATTCACAATTTAGTGGTTTAGCAAAAATTTTAGGTAGATAATATTCATTTTTAATAAACATAAGAATAATTTTTCTTTTTGGTGTTAATTTATAAAGAAAGTGGTGTATTATATTTATGTGTTTATCTCATTAATATTATATTGGGTTATTATAAAATTAAATAGCACTCATGTTATCAAAATGAATCTTATTTTGGGTAAATATAAACCCAAAATAAGTGAGTGTGTACTAAATCTACAATAACCGAGCACAAGAACATTTAGTTGTAAGATATTCAACTTTAGTAGTGGAAAGTGTAACTGAATATTGATTTTTTTAGGACCAATATACGGATTCTTCACTAATAAAGTGAAATATTATGGATATAAACTTTTAATTCATTCTACAACCATATAAACATGCATCTAAATAAATCTTAAGTGTAAACTTAGACCTGAAAGAATAAAATAGTCTAGTTTTTGATGATCCATTAATGTAATAGAATATTTATTCTAATACTTTAAGTTGGGACTAATTTAGATTTTATTGGAATATCATACACAATAACATAGAGTATATATTTTTGGTTTGACTGTCTAATAATTTAAGTAAGCTTCTGATCACCCATGTACACAATTTATGATCAACCAGTTTCCCAAATTTATGATCAAATTTATATTAGGTACCTACCAGAGTACTATTACTCAAAGAAATATTGAAAATAAAATGTTTAAGTGAGTATTTAATATACTTATCTTCAGTTATATTTTTTCCTTATGATATCTATTTTATTTGGTAGCTAAAAGATTAAGTTCACCCATTGTACTCATCTCGAATTCACTTTGAATAAATTCTAAAAAACTCTATGTGAGTGTTTTTTGGGTTGAAAAAATTTAATTTAATTGACATAAATTTATACAATTATGGTTTCATAAAAAACTCTAAAAATGAAAATAGGGTGGACCAACTATTCCTTTAATAAATTAATTCTGAAGTTAGAAACTAAATAATATGTCATACTAGGATCTTTGGTCACGTTTAAGACTTAAAAGAACATTGATAAGTTTAAATTAATGTCTTAGAATATTGATAACTTCAAAATCTAGATTCTATTAAATATTAACAACATATTAATCCTAGAAATTATGTAAGTAACTCTTTACATCAATTTTATATAGATTAAAATTCATATGAGCTATGAAGGATAATATAATTCCCGATGATACATTTCTAGGTACCAAAGAAAATTTTCCTCTAGGGACTATGAACTATTACTGATTATAAACTATTAAAAATATTCATAACTTATTAAAAATATTCTTAACTTATTAAAAAAATACTTTCTCATTACACTTATTTTTAAAGACCTATTTTACTCATATAACTATAAAATATTTTAGATAGTCAACCAGGGTCTAAACCTTGTTATTTTTTGATTTCATAAGCTCTTATTTCATATAAATTACCCAATACTTATCACCCAAGGAATAATTTTTCATTTTAGGTTCAATATGAGATAATAATGAAATATGATCACATTCATTTCTTAATGAACTTCTTTTTCTATCTAGCTAATACACATCATTAATGATATTATCATTGGGATGATTCCATAAGATCATATGATATATATGTAAAAATAAATGGTGTTCCATATCTATCGATTGATTAAATTTCATTAGTTTATAATCTAATATGATAATTTATGATAGATGTAGTTAAACTTTTGAAAGTAAAACAAAGGGGGTTTTAAAATCACATTCCATATTATTTTCATAATCTATATATTTTAACTTTTTAAAAGGATCAAACTCATCAAAGATAAAATGTATCATTTCTTCAGTGACATGTGTTCATCAGTTTAAGACATGAAAATCCTTACTTGTGGTTGAGTAACTAAGAAAAATTCCTTCATTATCCTTTTGGTAAAAAAATTTAAATAATATTTTGTATTCCAAATTAACACTTTACAATTGAAACATTGAATTTGTTAAGTATTTACTTCCTTAAATTCCATTATTTTAAAGTTTTCTAATTAAAATTCGGTGAATTAAAACCTTATTTATTATGAAATAGTTAATACTAACTTCCACATCCAAAACACTCTTATAAGAACACTATTCACACAATATAGTCCATGAAATTTACTAAGTTTTTTACACCTCATTTAAACTATGCTATTGATTATCCACTGAGAGAGGCTAATATTAATTGTTTATATTATAATATTCATATTATTTATTAATCATAAAAACCATTTTTAGTGAATTTTACACTTTTAAAATTATTTCATATTATAATTGTACTTCCTTTTTGTAATGCACTATTACATGGTACATTTTTGAACACCATATAAAATACCTGATGATCTTTATTTTATTTTAATATTTAATTTTCAGATTCCTAATTACATTGGGAATAATTAATAATTTTCGAGTACTTGAAGATTCACATTGGAAGAGCACCAAAATGGGCTTTCATTGAAACACATTCTGGGTAAAGAAAACTAGACAACATCCCAATAAAGAGATTGTAGAGGCCAAGATCCAAGCCCAATGATTATCAAACTTTAACTGAATATTGAGGATATCATGGGGAAAATTTCATCAAATAGTTAAAATAGATAATTCTAATGTTTAAATAAAGTTCCATGTGGCCTAGGTTGGAGATAAAATTCTGGGCTAGATTCTGCGGCCCAGAAAAAGATCCCACCATTTCCACCAAATCTCGAAATTAAAAATTCCATTTGGGTTAAAACTTTACCAATAGTTTGGGGAAATTCTAAGACTAATTTTTTTATTCTATTTCCCACTACAATTATTCAATATTGAATCTCTTTTAGGTGCCTCTGTTTTGTGGATGCAAGATGGATGTCATTTCGAGTCAAGGGTGGAAAAGTCTAAATTCCACAAACATTCCACCACACTAGGCCTACCATACTGAAGTGGGAAGACTTGTAATATTGGGGGCATGACCCAAGCCTCTTTAAATTTCTATTTAAGTAAGTGGTGGTTGAGGAGTCGATCATCTTTGGTTCTTTATTTCATTGTAATGTTATTCTTCCATTTTGTTGTCTAAAGTTTATCTTTCACATGTAAGTTGTTCTAATTCATATTAGTTTCTTAAAAAAAGTTCTTATTATACTCTTATTCTATTCTTATTCATATCACATTGATATGGTTTGAAAAAGGTTTGAATTTATTCAAACCAAACCTTGTGAAATTTTCACACAATGGTGGAGTGATTGTTATTTCACTGTCTTTTTTTAATTCTTCAATTCTTCCCTCATGAGTCTACTTACCACTTCCATTTAAACCATAAAAACAATGGAGGGATGACCCACTAATGGATTGATCCAATGGAGTATCAAGGGGCTGGATTGGATGTTATTTCTCAATCTATTAATTTCTAATCGCTTCTTTTAATTGATAATTTTGTTTTAAGATATTTAAAATCTTTATTCATTTTTAAATTTAATTCCACACACTTCAAGTGCTAATACAAACATTTAACTTTGATTACTCAAACATTTGACCCTTCAAGTGTATATGTGATTATTATTAAGGTGTGTAGGTATTAAAATAGTAAGTGATGGTGTTGTTTTATCTTCCTAAATGAACCCATATCAAATATAAGAAATTGAAATAGTTTAAAAAGGAATGCATCTAATCCACCCTAAGTGATAACCTAGTATCAACTCATTATTTTAAATTAAATTTACTTTAGACTATTAGAGTTCACTTAAACCCATATAAAATCAACTCAATTTTGAAACTTCATATAAAAAAAATCCATAGAATGTACGTGTATGTAGGTTACTTCTTAGGTCTCTAAGGATTCGACAACCTAAGATAAACTACAAGAGACTGCTTAACCCTAAAATCTTGGGTAAATTTAGGCGAGACCAGCTATTCTATTGTGGATTTATTAGGGGTGATAAATTGTGTGTAACACCTTTTTCAATATAAAAAACATTATAAGTATAATTAAAAAAATATAAAAAATAATTATTCTAGATTATGATAATTAGTAGTATTTTTAAAATATTAGGGGTATAATAAATGTGTGGTAAAATATTTCTATTGATGGATTCTTATTTATGAGGAGATATTGATTCTCCTTCACCTTACCCCTTCTCTAGGGATTTTTTGGTTCCCTTTAGCGGCAATAGTGCTCCTTATTTATCTATATTTCTTGTAACACCCTTGAATATACAAGCTATATTAATTTAACTTTATACATTCTATAAATAGTGTTTTTGAGTCTTTGGATGGTAAAATTTGGGTTTGGGAAATTTTGGAGTTTGTTTGGTGGATTAATTAGGGGTTTAGACATTTTGAGGTGAAGCATTAGTAGGACCATGTCGTGGTGTAGGTCATTTTATGCCTAGAACCTAACTATGTGAAAAGGAATAATAAAAATATCTATGGCTGGATATGGTCTCATGCATGCAGCACTTTGAGTAAACCCGTGATCCATAGACAGAGTGGCCTGACCATGTCGTGGTGGAAGGTGTAGTGAGTCTAAAATGGGAAAGGTTTTCCCACCACATCATGGGGGGTTATTATTTTAGTTTACCTGGGTGTATTGTTATCAAGGAAACCCTATATATGGAGGGATTCACCATGTCACAATGATGGTTTTTTTTCAAGAATGGAAATAGCCAATTCGGCTATATATTTTTTAAGGGAGTTATGATTCTGGATGGAAACACATGTAATCATTAAGAGGGAATACTTAACGTGTTCTGAACTAATTTTCCCTTTGATTAAGGAATTAACCCTCCTATTAATATTTATTCAATATTAAAATGATTCTCGGAATATTTTTTAGACATTATTCCATATTTGAGCATTATGCTAGGGGGATTCATTATTATTAGGATTATTCATATTGATCCAAGAATTTGGGGATCGCAACTTATTCTTCTCTAGTCACCATTTATGAGAGTGGTAGTTTTTCTTCCATGGATAAAATATAGATATATTGTTGATGTTCTTGTTGTTGGGGATTATTAGTTTTTAGGTTTTACCTAGTTGACCGTGAGTGTGATTTGGTTATAATTTTTGGGATTTCTTGTCATTTGGCATGAACTCAATTGAGGTTGGAAGTTCATTACAATCTAAATCCCATATATAAATTAGTTTCCTTGATAATGGACACATTTGTGTGTATGTGTAGCCCATGATACCCATGTTTTATATTGATCACATGTGTATGTGTGTATCCCATGGGACCCATTTTTGATATTGATCGCATGTGTGTGTGAGTGTGTGTGTGTACGCACACCGAGACTCATGATTGAATTTTTATATTTTTGATTATATCTGTTATTCCCTATTGTGTATGAATGTGTGTCCTATGAATGTTTTTATTATATTATTAAGTGAAAGTTCAACATTTGTGGCTTGTTTATCCATTATAGGTGAATCATGTGTGACATTAACAATGAAACTGAGGGTAAAATCTCCCAAATACTACATTCAGACCCTCACTTCTGGTCGCAAACCTATCATGTATGGGGAAGTGCACATGATGTCAAATATCTTACCATCACAGACGGGGTGATTCGTTTTGGGGTGTTAATAAGTGGTATCAATTGAGATTTTCATTTTATTAACTTAGTTATTGTATTTGGTGCAAGGTATATGGGTGTTAGACAATGTGGAAATCGAGTATGTAAGTCACATAAGTTCATTACCACCTCTTACATGATGTACCTCAGAGTTACTAGTGATGATATTTTTGTTATAGTGATGGATTTATAGTTTTATAGTAATATTGGTTTTATCATGCTATTAAAATTTATGGGATTTGGGTACATTTATGCATCATGACTTGGGACGTAATATTATAATGTATAGTAGTTCATTTAATTAAATTTCTTGATATTTGGTCTATTCTTATGCGGTATACTATGATGAAATTTACATTATTTGAGCTTGATCATGCTTATTGTTATATATATATATATATTTTACAATGACTAATGTACTGGTATGTTAGACAAGGTATAAACCTTGGGTAGTACTAGAAGGGTTATGGATTATCATTGAGGGCAGACTCCTTGGATAGGTTTTACTATAGGAATCCACTATTTTTACCTATAAATTATTTAGGTTTTTTGTCTTGATTAAGATACTTTAGATATTCTAAACATACATTTATCATTACATACAATTCCTTCTTGAAGACATATAATGGGAATATGGACTTAAGTGGATTAGAATGATCCTACCAGGTATAATTACAATTTTACACTATCATATATATAGGATGATGCTACTGAGAATGATTCTATTCCCACTATAGTGGTTTAGATGGTTGACCTAATATATCACAAAGTCTTATATATAGTTCATATTCAAGGAAGATGACTTCCCAGGATAATGGTTGGTTATTACCAGGACTTCCAGCCCTAGTATCCTCCATATTTAAAGGGAAATAGAATCCCTCAGGATGTTAAGGAATGGATTGAACTAATTGAGGGGATTTTTGTTCTTGTGGAGACCCTAAAATATCAACAGTTAAATAAAACTTATTTCCTACTTTAGGTATCCTCTAAGAGGTGGATGGATGTGATGAAACAGGTTACCAAAAATAATTGATACATATTTCCAACGATCTATTGCTTGTTTGATCATTTGTAGGGAGCTCAATGGTTCTCCACGATTTACTTATGATTAGGATGTTACCAACATAAGGTAAGAGAGGATGATAATACTAAGACAACGTTTAGGAGTAGATACCAATGGTATGAGTATTTTATCATTCCTTTGAAGTTGAAAAATAAACTAGTAGTATTCATAGGCATGAATTGGATCTTCCATCCATATCTTGAATACATCATTGTGGTGTTTATTAATGATATAATCATATATAAAAATACATAAAACATACATTCCAGACACCTAGAGACTATGTTAAGTACACTTTGAGAACATTTTCTCTATTCTAAACTCTCAAAGTGTCACTTCTAGATCATGGATGTACATTTTCATGGGCATGTGATCTATAATGTGGAATTTATATGGACCAAGAGAAGGTAGAGGGTATCATGTATTGGGAACAACCTACAAATTTATTATAGAAGTGTAGATTTATTATTTTATATGGGTATTATAAATAGTTCATATAGGAATTCTGCCTTTTGGATGTGCCATTGTCTGGGATTAACAAGAAGGGGGTGAAATTTTAAAGGACTAATCAGTGTGAAGCGAACATATAATAGCTAAAGAGGATATTGACATCGGATCTGATTTTTACCATACCCTAGCATGGGATTGGATATTAAGTATACTAAAATGACTCATCTGTTAGACGAAGGGATGTGATGGTTTATAATATCTTGTAGTTTCTAATGGTTTTCACTTGTAATGACCACATGATTGGAACTACCCTATACATGACTAGGAATTGAAAATTATGATCCATGATCTAAAGTGTTGGAACTTATATCTATTTGGGAAAACATTTATTATATACAAGGACTAAAAGATCTCATGTAACATTTCATATTAGTGGGATTTGAATATTTGGAAAAGGAAGTAGTTATATCATCCAAAAAACATTCAACTTCAAATGGTTTATGATCAGAGGAAATGAAATATTCTGATTGATTTTATAAGAAAAAAATGAAATTTCTTTTAGAGTACCTTTTGGAAGATGAGTGAAAGTAAATGAGTTTGTTTGTTGAATGTTTATTGGATACATATGTGAAATGAGGTTTAATCCATGTGGTTTTCTAGTTATCATATGAAAATTGGTGAACTGAGTGAAGACCATCAAGGATTCATATCTTGAATTCTTAATGATGTGGGAATGGTTGGTGGGTGGTGATCCTATTTCAAGATGGGTGATAGATTTGATGACATGATTTTATTTATTTAAGAGTTATAGTTCCAACTTCCACGAGGAAAGATATGATGAGGGACTCCCATGCCTTATAGTAGGTAGTTTATCCAAGGTTTACAATGAATTATTTTGATATTAGATAATATTTATTGTTACAAAAAATGAAGAGATACATCATGATTTTATTCTATAATTATCTAACCTATCAAATGATCAAAGTGGAGCATTAGTGGATGAGAGTTTTGCTTCAGCCACTTCCCATTCCTCTGTGAAATTAGGGTGCTGTGATTGTGGAATTTTTGATCGGGTTTCATAGGATCATGAGAATTCAATATGTTGTTTGGATGATAGTTGATTGGAAGAAGAAATCAAAACTCTTATTTCAAACTTGAGAGACTATAATTATTGATGAGTTAAATTTTTTTATGTCTTGTAGATTTTAAGACTACCTGGAATGCCTTCCAGTAACATATTAGATAGTGAAAAATGTTTTAAACCATGTTTTTGTAATGGTTTACAAAAGTCTTTGAGGACACAGTTAAAGTTGAGTACAATGTATCATATTTATTTTAATAGATAGTTGGATAGAATAATATATATCTTAGTGGATATACTTTGGGAATTCATCCTAGACTTCATTTGGGTATGAGATGATAATACCGACTTGATGGAGTTCACTTATTTTAATAGTTTCCAGTATTCGATTAATATGTCACCTTATGTGTAACGACCCAAGCTTGACGTACATGGACATTAAATTTCTTTGGCATAAAACTTAATAAATTACACAAATATATTTCCAAAGACCGTATTATTTTAGTGTCTCTGGAAACTTGGAACATAATATTCTAACTTGGTGAAATATCTTCAACATATCTTATAATGATCTTCCACTATTGTTTTCCTACCTAAAACATTTCTTTATATGCTAGGGAAAAGAAAACATAAAAATGGTGAGCATAATTCTTATTAAGGCAAAAAATTGAGAACATAGAACAAAACATAAACATAAGAATGTACAAACATGAATATAAATTTTAGGTATCAAAATCCTGGACCACGAAATAAATCTTGGTAGTACGTGAGACATAGATCATAAAGGAACATTAACTATGATAAATTAACATTGGAAAAAAATGTTACTCTAGAAAATAAATAAGAACATAAATTGATTTCCATAGTAGCCAAGTAATTTCTTCCAAGACCATCATAGTGACAAAGACCTTTACTGAACTGTGTTTACTTGTCGTTCTAGCCATGGCTTACTGAACCAGATTTACTTGTCGATCTAGCCCTATATTACTGAACCAGATTTACTTGCTGTTCCATTCATGTCTATCTCATGAGATATAAATCTTAACCCAATGAATTTGAGGGAAATATAGGTCACACCCATCTCATAATTAAATAATTCTTACATGTTCCACAAAACATAAATCATTCATCATAGCATAACCCATGAAATAAAATGGGTTTCTTAAACATAATTCCATCACAACACAATCCATGTAAAATAAATGGATTTAATAAAAATAATTCCATCATAAACACAATCAAATCAAATTAATAATAGGGATAGAAACATAAACCTATCATCTTATATGGAAAATAATTTTGATAAAACACTTGAGCTTAATTCTTGAGGAAAATACTATTTATTATTTAAAAAAAATTTATTTTCCCCAAATGCCATCCAATTTAAAAATAAAATAATTTAGTTGAAAATAAAATTGAAATCGTGTAGAGGAAGATTTAGGGAAATAATGTGTTATGAATATGTAAAAATCCATTCATGATGTATAAGTTAAAAAAAATTCTTCTCGTACTCTTGCTAGAAAGGTAAAAAAGTACCTCGTATGGAAAACGAAAGAAAGATTCCTTCCATACCATTTAATAAAAAATCACAAATGATTAAAATTGACTTTAAAAAATAGAATAATAACATAAATAATATTATATATTTAGGAAACATGGACTTTGATGAAAGATATACCCTAGTAAATACTTATGTATGAACAATCTTTGAAAATAATGAGATTGCGAAATTATCTGTTACCTTAGGTCCGATATGGTTCGTATGTATCTGAACTTCTTGTATATTGTTTTAAATAATGTTATTGAATTATTCAAGATACATATTAATTTTTATGATATCATATATGATTCAATTATGACTTTATATTACTCGTTTATTTATCAATTCCATGTTAAATCAAGGTTTTGGGAAATAATCATTTTATTTATCGTACATGTTTTGACTTATTATTCTTGATATTATTACTTGGATAATTATTTAATTAATCACCTAATGTAAAAAATGGTTTATATATCATAAAGAGTAATTATATAAATATATATTACAGATAGATAAATGCAATTGAATACACTGTTCATGGACACAGTAGGTCGTACATACACATGAACGCTGTTTCCGTTTCTTTATTGAATTGAATGAAAGAAAGTAAATGAAATACACACAAACACACACACAAAAATCCCGAAGAAGTATTATGTCATATATTTAATTCTTTTTTTATATATACTTTATAATCATTCTTGAATGGTTAAAATGGAGAATGAATCTCCTCGCGTCGTGGAGATGGTAAGTCGTACATACACACGAGTGATGATATCATTCATTTAATGGTAAATGGTATGTAATTGGATGGTATATTAACTATAAAGAATAATTTTCATGTTATATTCATTATTTACATCGATTATACTCATAATTATACCCATACAAATTAAGTATTGTTGAATAACAAATTACACCATGACATGGAAATGATAAGTCGTACGAACGCACGCATGGTGATATTGTTATTGGTAGGATGGATAAAAGGAGGTATAAGGTTTTTAAATAATTATAATAACATCTCAGAATGTATAAGATACTGGATTTATTTATTTATTTTGGAAGCAACATAATAAGAGAAAGTAGAATAAGAAAAGAATTTTGAAATAGGTGATACAATAATTACCTCTTTTTTGGGAATCTCCTTCTGGTTTGCCGAAAGGGACTCATTAAGATGACTTTATTCCCAATGGGTGACCTCTAGGATGAAGTGAGGGAATTTGGGAGGAGATTTGGTCAGGTGTTGGATGAGAAAAATGGCATTGGATATGTGATTATGAGATAAGGAGATGTTCCTTTTATAAGAGAGGGGTTGGGCACCTTTGGAAGGTCCTGAAATATTAATTTATTATAAATTAATTTTCAGTTTATAATGCTACCAAACTCATTTATTTAGAATATAATATGATTATGAGTCTAAATCCTCTCAACCAATAAAATTTAGACATGTTTGGATTTTATTTTAAACCTTATCAATTTTATTTATCCTTATTTAATATATTTAATTTTATTTTTGATAATAATATTCTAGATATTAAATTGTTATGAATATTTACTTATTTGTCTTATATTATATATAATTGGATAATTTATGAAATTTTTGACCATATAATTTTCAATTTTCAATTTTTTAAATATTTCTGTGATTTTTAAATAATTTAATAATATGTTATTTTTATAAAATATCAATAGTGTCAATTTTGACACTATTCATTTATTTGAATTGAAATAAACTCCAAACAGAAGATAAATTCGAACCAAAATATCTAATACACTCCTAACAAGTCACAATGACCTATAAAATTAGTGTATCACATTAATTAGTTCATATTATATTTATTTTAATATTTTGAAAACAATTTATTTGATATTTATATCAATAAAATAATTTCTACATAACTATTATGTCATCATTAATGGTAATTATTTAGTATCTAAAAATTCTAATTAAATTTACATTATGTAGATAATTTTAGTATATTTATATAGAATATTTATGTTCTATGGTTTATTAATTTTATCACTACATTAAAATTATTATACTTATAAGAGATATGAGAGTGACATGTTGTCACTTTCTTTTGTTTTAATTATAATTACATCAATTTCTTGGAAAAAATTCCATTAAATGAATCGATTCTAACCCTTAGGTGATATTTGTAAACTTTAATTTATCAAATAGGATTTTTAGGTGTTAGGGTAATTTTATTATCCTTATCATATTGTTTGTTACCATAATTTATCTGATTTACCTTTAATTATTGTAAATAAAATTACCATAGTTACTATTCATAATATCCAAAAAATAAATGTAAAGTATTTACCCAATTTGGGAATAATTATTCCAAATTTATTATCAATTTTCCAAAATTCAAAACAAAAAAGTTTAAGTAATTAATTTAATATTAATTCCCGTTGTCAAAACCAGAAAGTGAGTTTTTTAGAAGTAAAAACTGTCAAAAGATTGACAGGTGTTTATGTCCCATTTAAATTTGAAATTAATTAAACTGATCAAAATTGGGTTAAATTATAAAAAAATAATCCAATTACACTTTAAAACTAATTAAAAATATAATCTAACTATATAAACGAATCAGACAAAAAGGCAGCTTTGAATTAAAATGTAGTATTTTTCACTATTCATTAAAATAGGAATTTCATTAGAGAAATACCAAAATTTCATCCAAGAAAAATTTTGATGTCCCTATTCCCAATAAGGAATTTATTTTGTCAAATATTATATATAAAAGTGTTAAAAACTAGATTTAAAATTGGTGCACCATCAAAAGGCAGCAAAATAGCATTTTTTTGAAAAATACTTCTTTTATTTGAAAAATTGAATTTGTTCGTATATCATGCTCTAGAAAATATATAAGATGAATGTTAATGTTATATAAAATTAAAAATGTGGTTAATACTATTCATAACAGCTATTTTATATAATAGTTTAATAATATATCGTTATTTAGTAAAACTCGGTATTGCGTACAACACAAACTATTGAGGAAGGTCGCTCTTGTGTGTAGCGCAAGCCAAGTCATTGTTGCATCTAGTTCAAGATTCCTTTGGTGTTCTGTATAACATAATCCAAACATATTTATTTCATACATTGAAAAAAATCTATACTCAGTGTTGCATGAAATGAATTCTATCAAAAGGACTTGAAATTGTGTGTAACACAATCCAAGTATAGTGTTGTGTATACTGGAAGCTAATAAGTTGTTGGTATAGTGAAATATAATCTTGGTTTAGAGTAAAACACAAGATATAAAATAAATAAAAAATGATATATCTCATAAAATCTCGTGGTATTATATTATACCCCCCTTAAAACCAATTTTCCGTCAAAATTTTACGGGGTTATAAAAGGTTTACTACTTGAAAGTTTCTTTCATAGAAACCGACATTTTAAAATGGAATACTAAAACTTCATTTTAAAAAGTAAAGTTAGAAATATAAAGGTTACCCAAAGTAACTCATCACTAGGTTTCCACATTTAATAATATATGTGGGAAGTGAAAACATGGATATGGAAGAGAAATACAACCATCAAGTTCTAATGGATAGTCATAGAGAACAAGGTTGGATAAAGTTAACAACCAGAAAGCCATAAATCTATAATGATTTATGGGACCATCTGATTCATCAGATAAGAATGTACTAATATAACATTTTTGGTTTTCAATATCCTTTCCCTGAAGTTGAATAACATGAGAAGAAATACATACTTGATTTCCATAAAATCTCACTGTTGGTCATTCCTTGAACAATTTCCACTTCATCTCTTATTTTATGAAATGAAGTTGAATTTTTCATTCTTAAAATGTCAGAAAATCATTCGATAGAATGATAGTTCATTCCATCTATCTCTACAAAAGGTTAGCATATGTAGTCAAATATGAATAAGTCCACCTATAGTGAGATAATACATTAATCTAAGTAAATTCAACTGGAAAGTAGCTTATACTATCCATAAATGGATAACCTTATAATCCTTTAAAAAATGAAAATATAGAAATTTAGAGATATATGAACTAAATTGACTTAACATTTATCTCCCATATCTCATAAGGTAGTTCTTGGTTACCACATTCAAAACATGCGAATAATTTAATCATGTATTCTCTTGAAACATGGTAATAAAATGAATTAACATATAACCTCAGTGAAAACATGAATTCTGTCAAAATTAAATCTTTCCACACACCAAAAATCCCAAAAATTCTATATATTCAACCCATGAGGTCATTAATACTATCAAACAACTCATTACATCCTTATCCCATTATTATGCACCTATCATGTTCTTTCCAAAAATATTTCAATCACTTTTCATGGTTGCGAGAATAATATACTTATGGAAAACCAAAATGGACCAATACATAGATATTCCAATATTTTGTAAAACTATAAAAGAGATTCCACAACACTACATTGGAATCCCATTACATAAACACTTAATCATTACACCAATTTGTTGTCATACTCAACATCACAAATAGTTATCACATGAGATTTTCCTTTGTCTTTAGCCTTAATAGGTTGTTGGTGTTGGTAATCATTGATAACCCTTTTATTAGGGAAATGGTTAGCATAATTTCCCATTTCCTTGTACTTGTATTATTGAAGTGTGGGTGGCACATTCTCTTTAGTCTTTTCTCTATTAAAATCGTTAGAAACCTTTTTCCCATGAATTCAGCACTAAACTGCTCGATGAACTTCTTTTCCACATTTAAAACATTTTCTAGTCCCTTTAAGTCAATCTACACAATTCTTCTTTCCACACTATTAGCATAAGGAAACATTCATCTTATTTTCAACTTTGTTTTGATATTTTCCCTTGAACTCCATATTTTATTTCTTGTCAAAACCATGAGATGGATATGTTACACCAAGTTATAGTTCTACCTTGATAGAACATCACACAATCTCTTCATGGATACTAATGTCTCTTACAACTAATTACCTTCAAAGACTTGGTTTTAAGCCACTAAATAATCGATCAACTTTACTTTTATGTTGGATGATAAAGCCATAATCATACCTTGTAAATTTTGTAAAATTTGCCTCGTATGTACCAAAAAATTCATCATCCTTTTACTTAAAATCAAGGAACTCCTTTTACATCCTTTTTATAATAATATGAGGGAAGTACTTATTGAAAAATAATTTCTTGAACTCATCCCATTCCTTGTATTCAATTTCCTCTTGCTGCCTTGTATTCTTGATTAGAGTCCACCACTGGTATTCTTCACCTTCTAAATAATAAAAAACCAAAATCAAATTTTCATGTTCAAAATAGAGAAGGATAGAAAATATATTTTCAATGGTACTGATCCATTTTTTAGAAATAAGTGGATCATAAGGCCCACTAAAACAAGGTGGATGTTGCCTCTTGAAGGACCCAACTGAATGTTGTTCCCTTATCTTCTCATTGGGAAGTATAGAATGATTCATAGCTTGTGTAAGTATAACAATAAGATTTTTCATTCTATATTCCTTAAAATTTGGTTGTTCAGGAGGACAATCATTAAATTTACTAGGGCATTTATCATTAACACAGTTCCTTTGGGTTACAACCATTGTATAAAACCCAAAAAGAATAGTGTGAGAGGAAAAAATCATACTTGGAAAACAACATAATCAAGTGGGATAATTTCAATCTCTAACATATTAGGTTTATTCCTAGGTTATTCCTAATCGTTACCATAATTATAGGACTATAACCTATACTTAGACTTACCCTTAATGACATCCCTAGACACACCTTTGAAATATCTCTAGGGATCCCACTAAAGTTTTCACATCCTAGTTTCCAAAGGTTAACTAAACCTGGATCTGATACCAACTATAATGACCAAAGATTGATGTACATGCACATTAAATTTATTTTGAGGAATAATTAATACATTACAAAAATATACACACAAATACCATATTAGTTTAGTGTCTTTAAAAACTTGGAATATAATCTTTTACCTTGGTGAAAGATCTTCATCATTTCCCATAAAGATCTTCCCCTTTTGTTTTCCTAAGTAATACCTTTATTTATATCCTAGTGAAAAGAATACATAAAAAGGGTGATATCAGTGTTTAGTAAGGGTAAACATTGAGAACCTAGAACAAACCATAAACTTAAGAATGTAAAAACATGAAAATAATGATTAAATATCAAAATATTGGGTTATTAAATAAATCTTCGAAGTACATAAGAATTAGATCATAAAAAAAATATTTACCTTGATAAAATTGAATTGGCATAAAACATGGGATTGTAGAAAAATAATAATAATATAATACAACTCCCATAGTAGAAAATGAATTTCTGCCAAGACCATCATAGTGGACAAATTCCTTTACTGAACCAGGTTTACTAGTCATTCCAGCCATGTATTACTGAACCATATTTACTTGCTGTTCCAACCCTGTATTACTGAACCATATTTACTTACCATTCCAGTCATGTCTATATCATGAGATATAAATATTTACTAATAAAATGGAGGGATATATAGGTCACACATATCTCGTAATGAAATCATTCTTACATGTTCCACAAAGACAAAAATCATTCATCGTAGTATAACCCATGAAATAAAATGGGTTTCTTAAATATCATTCCATTACAACATAATATATATAAAATAAATTAACATAATAAAAATATTTACATCATAAATACAATAAAATAAAATTAATAATAGGTATATTAACATAACCCTATGTCATCTTATATGGAGAATAATTTTGATAAAACACTTTAGCTTAATTCTTGAGGTTAATATCATTTCTTATTCAAAAAATGTTTTCTTTTCTCAAAATGCCATCCTATTTAAAAGTAAAAAAAAATTAGTTGAAAATAAACTTGAAATCATGTAGATGAAGCTTTAGGGAAATAAGGCTTTATAAAGATGTAAAATTCCATTCATGTCCTATATGTTAAAAAAAACATTCTTTTCGTACTCTTGGTGGAAAAGTCAAAAAGTACCTCGTATAGAAAATGAAAGAAAGATTCCTTCCATACCATTTAATAAAAATTCACCAACGGGTAAAATTTAATTTAAAAAATAGTATAAGAATATAAATAATATTATATATTTAGGAAACATGGACACGAATGATAAATATACCCTAGTAAATACTTACATATAAATAATATCAGAATATAATGAGATTGCGAAATTATCCCTTACCTTAGGTCCTATATGATTCGTCTGTATCCAAACCTACTATATAATGATTTAAATAATGTTATTAACTTATTACAGAATCATATTAATTTTTATGATATCATATATGATTCAATTATGACTTTATATTATGATTTTTTTATTAATTTCATGTTAAAGCAAAATTTTGGGTAATAATCATTTTATTTATCGTACGTGTTTTGACTTTTTATTCTTGATATTATTATTTGAATTATGACTTACATAATTTAATAATGTAAAACATGATTTATATATCATAAATATTCAGTATATATATATATATAATATAAATAAATAAAATTGAATACACCGTTCATGGAGACGATATGCCGTATATATGCATGAACGCTATTTCCGTTTCCATATTGAATTGAATAGAAGAAAGTAAATGAAATATATATTTATATATAATTACATAAATCCAGTATAATTATTATTTTATATATTTCATGATTATTTATTATATATACCTTGTAATCATTCTTGAATGGTTAATGTGGAGAATGAATCTCACAATGTCGTGGAGACTATAATCCCTACGTACACACGAATGACCATATCATTAACTTAATGATTAAATGGTATAGAATTTGATGGTATATTAATTATAAAGAATAATTAATATGTTATATTAATTATTTACATCCATTATAATCATTACTATACCCATCCATACTAAGTATTTTTGAATATCAAATTACACCACGATGTGGAGACGATAATCCGTACATATGGACGCATAGTGATATTGTTATTCATAGGAATGATAAAATGAGGTATAAGGTTGTCCCATAATTATTATAAAATCTGATCATTTATAAGATAATGGATTTATTAGTTTAGAATGGAAAAAATAAGAAGATGAAGTAGAAGAAGAAAAGAAGTTTGAAAGAGGTGATAACACAATTACCTCCTTTTCAAGTATCTCCTTTTGGTATGCACAAAAGGAATCTTTAAGATAGATTTTTACCCAAAGGGTATCCTCTAGGATGAAGTTATGGATGTTGGGAGGAGTGTTGGTCTGGGTTTGGCTGATCCATAGGGCTTTTGAGGTGCGATTAAAAGAGAAGGAGATGTGCCCTTTTATAAGAGAGGGGAGAGGCACCTTTGGAAAGTCTCGAAATATTAATTTATTATAAATTCATTTTCAGTTTATAATGTTCCCAAACTCATTTATTTCAATTATAATATTATTATGAGTATAAATCCTCTCAACCAATAAAATTTAGACATGTTTCGGTTTTAAATAAAACCTTATCATTTTGATTTATCATTATTTAATCTATTTTATATTATTTGTGGCAATAATATTCTAAATATTAAATGGTTATAAATACTTAATTATGATTTTTAAATTGTACATGATTGGATACTTTATGAAATTTTCGACCATATAATTTTCAATTTTCAATTTTTTAAATATTATTGTTATTTTTAAATAATTTAACAATATGTTATTTTTATAAAATATCAATAGTGTCAATTTTGACACTATTCATTTATTTGACATTTAATAAAATCCACAAAGAAGATAAAATAAAAAAAATATTTAATACACTCCTAACATGTCATTTTAACCCAGAAAATTTGTGTATAACATTAATTAGTTCATATTATATTTATTTTAATATTTTTAAAACTATTTATTTGATATTTCTATCAATAAAATAATTTCTACACCACTATTGTGTCATCATTAATGGTAATTATTTAATCTCTAAAAATTCTAAATAAATTCACAAGATGTAGATAATGTAATTATATTTCTAGATACTATTTATTTTCAATGTTTTATTATGTTTATCACTACATTAAAATTATTATACTTATAAGAGATATGAGGGTGACATGTTGGAACATTATTTTATTTTAATTATATTTACATCGCTTTCAAAGAAAAATGTCCATTAAAGGAATCAATTAAGACCCTTAGGTGAAATTGGTTGAATTTAATTGATTCAATAGAATTTTTGTAGGTTTTAGGATAATTTTAATATGCTTATCATATTGTTTGTTACCCTAGTTTGCCCGATTTACCTTTAATTGTGGTAAATAAAAATTACCGTAGTTACTATTCATAATAACCAAAAAAATAAAAGTAACCTGATAAAATAATTTGGACCCAATGATTCCAAATATGGAATAAATTTTTAGAAATTCAAAATAAAAAATTTCAGTAATAAATTTAGAATTAATTCCCTATGCCAAAACCAGAAAGTGGGTTTTTAAGAAGTAAAAACTATAAAAATATTGACATGTGTTTATGTCCAATTTAAATGTGAAATTACTTAAAATGAAAAAAATTGGATTAAATGATGAAAAAATAATCTAATTACACTTTAAAACCAATTAAAAATATAATCTAACTACATAAATAAATCAGATGAAATGGTATTTTTGAATTAAAATACAGTTTTTTTCTCTATTCATTAAAAAATGAATTTCATCAGAAAAATTCCAAAATTTCATCCAAGATAAATTTTGATGCCACACTTACAAATAAGACATTTTTTTTCAAATAGAATATTTAAAAGTGATAAAAACTCGATTTAATGTTGGTGCGCAATTAAAAGGCGACAAAATAGATTTTTTGAAAAATACTTCTTTTTTCCGAAAATTTTAATTTTTTCTTATAACATGTTCCGAAAATACATAAGATGAATGTTAATGTTATATTAAATTGAAAATAGAGTTAATAATATTAATACGAACTAGTTTAAATAATATTTTAATTATATATCATTGTTTAGTGAAACATGGTATTGTGTACAACACAAGCTATCAAGGACGGTCGCTCTTGCATGTAACACAAGGAAAGTTAGCGTTGCGTCTAGTGCAAGATTCGATTCCTTTGGTGTTATGTATAATATAATACAAACATAGTTCTTTTATACATTGAAAAAAATATATACTCAGTGTTGCGTGAAATGAATTCTATTAAAAGAAATTGAAATTTTGAGTAACACAAGACAAGTTTAGTGTTGCATATTCTGCAAGCTAACACAGTGTTGCGTATAGCGCAATACAATCTTGGTGTTGTTTAGAACCCAAAAAAACAAAGAAATTAAAAATAATATATATCATAAAATGTCTAGGTATTATATTGTCAGGCTATTTAGGTTCGATCATATCTCTCATCATTATGTTGGCATGCAGTGAGTGATGCATCTATCATTGGGCACATTTTTTATAGGAGACCTCTGACTAGACATGGTTGATTATGAAGTGATTGGTTACTACTTAGACTAAAAAATTATCATTTGTCCACTGAAGTATAAAACCATTTTATTTCATTGTATACAACTAGGTTTTCTGGAGGATGTTTCCTTAGTTAGGGCACAATCATTTTTGGAGATAAGAGAAACTAGAACTTTATTTATGAAACCATTGGAGATCATTAATAATATCAGAGCAATGGATTATGACTAGAAATTACTCTATAATTTAAATTTATGTGTAAAATTTTCCGAAGCCTCCAAATTCATAATTATGAGTATGACCCTATTCCCATGATCAAATATGAATACATTTTTTCAGAAACATATTAATTTTTTTATATATTCCAATGCGATTTAATGACTGGAGTAACAAGCTATTGAGGGGGAATTCTTTTTATACCTAGAAACTTCTTGTGTGAAATGATCGAATGAAAATTCATATGGATAGGTGTATTCTCAAGCATGTATCACTATGAGTTTTACTCTAAGACACCGGTAGATTGGCCTCACCATGGCATGATGGAAGGCATGGTGAGTCCATAACTGGCACGATTTTGACACCATATTGTGGAAGATTACTGTGTGAGGTTACCTGGTTGCTATTTAATCAAGGACACCAAGGTTGTGGTGGTAATCACTAAAGCGTGTAAGTAGTTTTTTTTATATTGAAACAGATAATTTGGCCACTCATATTTTAGGGGGAGTTATGAATCATTATGGAAACATATATGATCACTAAGAGGATATGTTTAATTCTTTAGTTTCCCATTTCTCATTGATTAAACCATCCTACCTCCTCCTCTAGATTTTCCATCCAATATAGACAATTTTAGGGAATGGTTTTTTATTTTCTTCTTTATTTGAGTAAGAGAACAAGGATACTCCTTCTTCTTAGGTTTATTCATGTGTATTTAAGATCATGGGAATCCTGACTTCTTTTTCTTTGATAACTATTTATGAGAGTAATGAGTTTTCATCTTGGGACCTCATATTGATCAATCATTGATGGTGGTTATTATTGTTGATTCTTAGGGTGTGGGTTTGGTCTAGTTTGTGTGAAGATGTCATTTGAGTATTCATTATTGAAAATCTTATCATTTTGCATCAGTGCAATTGAGAGTGGAATTACCTTACCATATAGAGCCATTATATAATTTTTTCCCTTGATAATGATCAGATGTGTGTGCATGTGTAGAATATGAGATCAATGTTTGATTTCAATCACATGTGTGTGTGTGTATCCTGTGAGACACATGTTTACTATTGACCATATGTGTATATATCTAACTGTTGAGACTCATTAGTGTTTTTTTGTTTGTTTCTATACATGCTATGACATTTTTGTATGAATTTATTTCCTATGAATGATATATTATTATAGTAATGGAAATGTGGGACATCCTAGATTAGTTTTCCCTTAGAGGGGGAAATGTACGACATGCAATGATGACAATGATAGACCAAGACATAGGGTAGGGTTGTAACACCCTTGAGGCCCAACCCATGGTAATGGAAATAGATGATGAACTTATGTCCTATCCTAAGATAGAGATAGGGTATGATATCCTTATGTCCTGATACATGATAGAAATGAATATTGATAACCTTTTATACAAACTATAAACTTATTTTCTATATGATTAATCCAGGATATATTTTGTCATCTTGTGGATGACCTATGATCAAGACTCCTATTATGATTTTTCTTCTAGTATGGAGTAGATTTATGTAAAGATGGGGTTTTTTATGTTCAGTTAGAACATGATATCTCAGAACATGTTTGATTGAAACTTTCTTGTGCATTTAATTATTTTTAAGTAATACATGGAATTTTCATGCGTACATATGTTTAGGATGCATTTGTGGTGTCCCGTGGGGTCTACTCTCACACCCTACATCGGAATCTTGATGTATGTGTTGAATTAATGATTAAGGATCTAGGAAAAGATAAGGGTAGAGTGATAGGGATCTTAGGATACGAGGTTCAGTGATTGGTGGTGGTATCAGGATAGAATCTAGGGTGATTTTGTGGTGTCTTTATTTATTTATTTATTTATTGATTTCTTATACTATGTACTAGCCTACTAAATTTGGGTCCTTGGTTTTTAATATTATTTGAATATGAGATTACAAATGTCATTTATTGTAGAATTTTTATTAAATTGTTATATTTCCCCTTTTTGGGTAATTATTTTTCTTTTTTATTATTCATGAGAATGGACATTGATACTGAGGTAATAGTCTACCAATTGTACTATTTAGACCCTCATTTCTTATTTAAAACCTCTTGTGTATGAGGAGGTGTGCATGAGTTTGTCTATATCACTATCCTAGACTAAGTGATCCAGGTCAAGGCGTTACACCTGAAAACTCTTCCCTATATTAGTGTTTTCCCCTTATTTTTGGGTGTTGTTCACTATTACAGGAATCATACTCCTCATACCACCCCTATTTCTACCTTTCTATACACATCATACCTCTATTCCTGGTTAGTGTGTTAGTGATTTAGGTAGTTTTGGATTTCTTCAATGGTGCTATCCAACATTCTTATTATCTTATACCCCTTTTAACTAACCCATCAGGATCGAACCCACGTTGTTTGGTTCAATGAGGGGTTTAGTATAGATAGGGGTGATGTTGGATGAGATTTGGAAGTTATCTCAGTTTTAATTATTCATTTCCATTGGATAATAATTATCCTATACTTTCTTCACTATTTTTTCAATGATGATTTCTTCCTTAGTAGGGTCTTTTATCCAGTTTGTAGGAACAATCTATTAAAAGTGAGATTTGTGTTCGTCATGATTTGTTTCTCTTGGTTGGTCTCTCTTTTAAAGGAGGTGTTTGTCTCTCATGAGAGTTCATTACTCTTATTATATAGTTTCTACATATTGGTAGTGGCATTTTATTTCATTTCTTTGCTTTGATGGTGTGTAGTGTATTTTTTATTTGGTAATAGAAATGATGATATCTGGCTTCTTGTTTTCAGTGGGTTTTTCTCGCCTAAACTATTAGTGGGCCATGGGTGTGACTATATGATAGAACATGTGGCTCAAGGTGGTTTGTTTCAAAATATAATATCCTATTCTTTTACTTAAAATTTTAATTTTGAGGCCTCAATCTATGGTTTTAGTTTCCACATGTGATTTTATGGGTCTTTAGTTAATATTTTTTTAAAGTTTAGTAATTTATACCGTTCCCACTAAACTAAAAAGTAGCTTTTCAAAAAATAAAAAAATGGAATCGGAAATGGTAGGTTTTAAAAATTCTTGACATGAAAAAAAAACAATTTAAAACATGATATTCCTTATGGTTTGAGATTAATAAAACTAATATGAGTAAACCTAGTGTAATCATCAACTAAAACATACACAAAGTGTTTTTTTTTATATTTACATATTTTGTATGTCTGAAAAGATCCACATGTGCTAACTATAAATATCTATAAGTTGAAATAACATAGGTAGGTTTAAGGGTCAAATTATATTTCTGAAAAAATTAGCAAGTGTCTTATACCTTAATATAATTGAACTTAAGTTTATAAATATACTTTACAAGTCATATCTTATATATTCTAGAAAAGTTCCATGCATTGTAGTGTTCTAAACTCTTATGTGAAATATAATAATTATCCTGAACCACATTGAGACAAGATATGTTCTAGAAATAAATACCCTCAATAGGTTAACAGTTTAAACATTATTATTCTTATCACTAAATAAAATATTAAATCCTCCAAAAATAATGATGGTACATTATTCATTCCCAAAGTTCATTGAACAACCACCATAATACAATTTACTTATACTAGTAATGTTTTTCTTAAATCCTAAATTTTAAAGTATATAAGGAATTAAATTAATAATGGTAAATTAAATATCACCACTATAAATGATGTATATGTGCGTATTTGCTCTAAAAGTAACATATCCTCCTTTAAGTTAACATGAGATCTAAAATTTATACTTGTTTCAATTCATGTACTAAGAAAAACCATTGTCTATATACTAAGAATTTTGAGTCTTAGTACATATCCTTTTCTTCTAAAATAAATAAAACAAATATTTTTTTAACCAAACATTCTTGGGTCCAAGAATGTTATCAAATATAACTTTTGAAACCCACAATTATCCAACACTATGGGATTAAATAACATATAATTATATAAACATGTAAACCCCAAAAGATTCAAATTATTGAACCTTATTCAGGGAATATTTTTTTTATCCATTGAACTCCTCTATAACATTTTGAATATAATGGCTAATTTTTAATAAGGTAATAGTTAGACTGAATATAAAATTATAGAACTAAGACAAATTTTAAAAGATTTTTAGGATTTTTTATCTACCTAAAAATATTAACAATGTTGTCCTTGACATAATTAAAATTAGAAAGAATATTTTTATGAAATTAATCTTTGGAATTTATTTTCATAAATATAATTTTATCAACTTGAGTTAAAAAATAAATTGACTAAGATTGCAACTCAAAATTAAGTTTAGAAATTTGTTATTCATCATAGTATGTTATTCCTTAGACAATAAAGTGTCTTTCTTCATCATTTTAGTTTTATATCTAGTATGGTCACATATCTATCCATCCCTTAAAATTATGGAGTTTCATTTTCATTATCCAAATAAATAGTAAAATTAGGGTCTAAAGATAAATTAGTAAGTTCCAAAAAAGTTACCTTTCCCATAAAGTCCATTTCATTCCATAGAGCCTTAATTTAAAATCTAACTATCTTCTAGATCTCATTACTATTTTTAATGAAATATCATAAGTAAATGAGGGTTTTATTTTTCTATAGGTTTCCATGGCCTTCAAAACCAAATTCCTTTTCATTTTTAGGCTCATCTAAATTTTGATTCCTTCTTATTTAATATCTAGAAGTCTGGTATAATGTGTCTAAGATTCTTAAAATCATCACAAATAAATTTAATATAATTATTCTTCTCATACTTATGATTTTTATCATTACAATGGTATTTTTGGAATATTTGATTTTGAATAATCATATTCACACACTTTTCAAGTTGAAATTTTTTTCATTCACTAATTTCAAAAAAATATTTTCTAAAGAATTATTTGAATTCCAATTATTATAAGTACTAAGCTTTAGATCATTACCACTATAAACTAAACTCTAATATGTTAATGAAAATGCCACCACATTTTTTATTTTCCCTTTCTTAGTGTCTCTCTTCAACCTATTCTAATAATTAATTAAGTTTCCAATATAATCATCTAGTTTCAACTTAGTATGATGTTTTGTATCTTCTATTGATGACCTCATAGCTTCCAAATCTTTTAGAGGTATGTAAATTATATTTTCAATGAGTTTTTATTATTTTATTTACCACTCACAAAGATATTATATCCCATTTACTGCTATCATAATGCATTAGTGAATTTGGGAAAATGATTCAACAAGAAGAAAGTAAAATTATTGATAATTACCTCTAAGAATAGCTCTTCTATTCTCTTGGAATTTAAATTTTATGAATGTTTGATTTCCAATTTCCAATAAAAACTATTCATGATTTCACAAAATGTAATATTACTATTGATAAATCTTATTAAATAGAAAAATAAACTCTTCTTGACTTCATAATTAGATCAATATTCCAAATTATCCTCTATATTAAACAAATGGATTTCTTTCTCTTGAATTTTATTATCTCTGATCATTATTTAATAGCGATTTTCACCATTATTTATAACAATTTTTTTTATCCGATCATGTCATTACTTATTTTTAGGTCCACTAAAAATTATAGGATGGAATAGATTATGAAAATTCAAGGGTTTGATTGGTATTATTTTCATAATGAAAAAACCATTTCTGTATAATCACGTTAGAACAAGTAAATATATTATAACTTCTAGAAGATAAAAAATATAGTGTCACTATAAATATATTCTTTGATATTATGTATATCAAGTAGATACTAGATCCTATTCCATATGTATCATGTAAAATATGTAGATTATGGTATTGATACCAAGTATTTCCCCAAGTAATAAAGTTATGGTATCTTCAAGATGGGGTAAATTGAAGTTTTAAAATGAATTCACAATTTTCACCCACTCAAAATTATAAGTTTCTGTGAGATGCATCCTCTAAAAAATAAACATGAAACAAAGTAAAATATGTATAATAAGAAAAACTATTATAATTTGAAAACATAACCAATAAAATAAATACAATTAAGAAATAAAGTAAAATATCCTGTAAAAAACATGGTATATCGAATAACAATCCAAATTCTCCTATACATGATATAATTATTGAGAGATCTAATTCATAGAAACTCTTCATTTTTCTCTCCAAGTAGTAGGAAGTTTTTTAAGTATAAAAAATGTACAAGATTTACAATGGGAACTTCTTTTGGAAACCCATTATAAGAAATAAGTTCGACACTAGGAACTTCTATGAAATAACATTAATAGAAAGTAGCTCAATCTCTGACCTCCTCTTCGATTAGAATAATCGATAGAAATAAGTCCAAATATAGATTTAAAAAAACTTCATAGTTCCAAATAATGTACATTTATATCCTTAAAACCTTATTAATAATGAAGACTAAAATGAGTGGATTGTATGCCTGAAATCTGATCAACCATGGAGATCATAAAGAATGATTACAATAATAAAAATTTGATCTTTTATGATGAAAATGATTTGTAAATATCAAGTGCTCTAATGAAATATGATTTTTTAAATAGGAATAAAATGAATAAAAATAAAAACAAATAATAATAACCATAATGTGAACAAAAATAATTACATGGTTTGGGATTGATATTTACATATACATAGAGGATTTTTTTCATTATATCACGGGATAAAAAAAATAGGGACAAATCTTAGACTTTTCAAACCCAAGCCTCAAATGAGCTCCTAAAGATATATGATTCTATATGAACACACTTTTCTATAGTTCCAAATCTACATAGTTTTCTTACTATGCCAAAATAATTGTGGTGTAATTCCACAGAGCTATAGTAACATATTGACATCACCCATCATCTGTACTATAGTACCTATATCAAAATCCACACTAATAGAGTACCACTTCCGATGTATCTGATTAGATAATCCTCCCATGATGGAATATCTAAGTAAACACACTGAATAATATTACAATTGAGAACCCTAAAAATAGATGTAAAATTTTAAAAAATTTAAGGTCACATAGATATATTGTTCCAAAAATCATAGTCTCCATTTATAAATGATATTATAAAAAACTTCTAATAGTAATGTTGAAGATATTCAAGTTAAGTTATAAAAGAATTATAATTAGTACAACCTATTCAGTGGAAATTTTTTTAATGTTTCTTCATGATTATATATAAGTTATAATGATCATTTAGTTTATCAAAACATATTATCAAAATATAAAAACTATATTAAAATATAACTTATAAAATCATTATGATAGTGAATGTAAACAACATGTGTGTTGTTATTTATCAAACCAATGGATCTCTACGATATTATTTAGGAAAACGTCTCCACATAATCATATGATTTATGTATAACTAATAGATACTAATCCAATCCTGTTAAGATTCTCTATATTTTCTAAATAAATATCTTATGTATTTGAGAATAACAAAAGATGTGTCCTTATTCTTTGCAGGTGTGTAAGGGATTGTTATAAATAGTTTCACTGATGGTATATTATAAAATGTAAAGGATGATATGATATTTCAATCTTATTCACATTTTTCCATTAATAAAAGAGGCATCGATTGAAATATTTCTGAAAAAACCCTTATGGAGAACATGATAATAGAGGAAAAGTACATCACTATTTCAAATTTTTTGAAGGAAGTAGATTGGATCAAGAAGTTCATCACTAAACATAAAGTGGTTTCTAATATTTTTAGTGAAACTAAGATTTATTGTGATAATAATGGAGTTACTTCATAGACTAATAAATTGATAAAAGGGGCGATATAAATATTTTTTGGGTGGTTACATTGAAGAATGCATAAAACCCATTAAAAATATTTTAACATAGGGAAATCTTGAATTTTACGAAAATTATTTAGATATTGTATACATAAGATATTGTATATAATGGTTGTAGTAAATGGAAATTTATCATGATTTTTCAAAAAATAGAATCTCTATTTATTATTCATTCATGTGTGCTATGCATATTATATGAACTATGGAATTATACAATCCTCTCAAAGTATGAATTTTAGTTTCCCATAAATGATGATCATCATAAATTATTATGGTTTGGGATGATATATCATGATTAGTGTGGGTTGAGTATCTTATATGATATAGAGAAAACTCATGATATAACAAATAGGAACATATTATTTTTACCTACCTACCAAAGTATATCACATTGAATGTCATGATGAATTTAAAATATGTTGGAACCAAAGGTGTTTGAAAATGGATTTATTGTTAGTTACTGGATTTTTTTTCTATCACTGAAGTTTTTCTGATACCATTTGGAGAGGTGGTGCACATGTATTCACTAGTGGATAAATGAAAATACAGTCATTGGTTTCTATATCAAGGTCTAATAAAATGGACTACACTGAATAAGGATAAAGTTTTAATGAAATTGAAACATGAAGGATTTGTCTCATTTTGGAAATGGTAGATAAAAACCAAGGTAAAAGTGAATCACCACTCTCTAAATGAATATTAAATTTTAAAAATAAGGGAAAAAGTTGGGTATTTTAATGATATAAAAATGGATAAGAGAAATGGTTTAACCCCCATCTATCACTATTAGAGAATCCACCCACCTTTGGTAGTTGTCGAGCTCAATAATGGAACCTTTATGATGCATCATGGGTGAGTAATGAATCATATTTCCAAAAGGTCAATTATAATATTAATAGGTTGGGTGAAAGGGCTTGGTGTGGGGTAGCAATGAGTGAGAGGAAAGGCTAGGGACTAGGGTACATGGAATTACCATGTGGAATTTTGACAATGTGCTACAATTTTTTGGATAATATAGTAGAGTAAATTTTAATAACATTATAATATTAGACAAAAATAGATACCAGACATTCCATAAGATAGTTAGCGATGCTATGAAGCATGTTTATAGAATTATAATGGAACCGGTCATTTGGAACTAGCCATGTCACATATGAGGGATATGACACAAATAATTTAATAGAAAGTGTAGGTTTGTACGAAAAACAATAGGAACACATCATTTCATATTATATGTTATGCGAATGATATTTATTTTTTAAATCAAAAGGATCAATATTGTTGAACCTATATGTCATTGAACCCTTTAACAGTATACCCTGACATAATTGGATAGAAGATATAATATCTAAAGGGTGTTATGAAATGATTTTAAGGAGTTAAAGAGGAATATAGTTTTATAAAATGTTATATTTGAGTTTTGAATTGGACTACACCACAACGAATTTAACCACATTTCAATATAGTAGTTTTTTTTTCTTCAGAAAACAACAATTCAATGTAGGAGGTTTTTTTAAATAGGTAGTATCGATATTAACTAAAGTATTTGGTTTAAATTTTTTGGTATAGTAATTTATAAGGGTTTTAGGAATTCATTTAGATTAAATGAACTTAATTACCACACTAAATTTATGTATTATACCTATTATTTTTATAGATAATTCGAAGATGATGGAGTGATATCAACAATTAGTTGAAAGTGGTTGATTCCATGAATATCTATAAAAATTCTTTCAATAGTTCTGGATATAATAGGAGAGAATAGAAAATTTATATATCAAAATTTGGGAAATAAGTAATGAGAGACTAAACATATTTACATATCTAATTTAGAGGAAGAAGAAGGAGATCTCTGAAGAGTCTTTAGATAATAAGAGTAACCGCATATATAAATTTGATTGGAATAAAAGGAAGACAATAAAAAAATTGTAATCCAAAATTAATTTCATCTGTAATAAGAAGGTATTGAGACTGTTACACCTTGTAAGGCATAAAACCAACCCTTATATCATGGTGTAATTCTACTATGGAATTGAATAAGGTGAGAGTATTAATATGGAGTACAAAGGATCATATATTTTGAGATGAAAATGAAAGGAATTCCAAAACCCTGTGGAGAAAATAGATAGACCTTCACATTTGTAAAATATTGAAGGAGACTTGAATGTATCTATTTCACCATGGAAAATAAGAGATATAACCTCTTGATCAATAGTGAAACTTTCCAAAAGGAATTATAAAACAAACAATATATATTGTTATTGTAACTTCCCAACCAAATCATTGGGTCTTTTCAATGTGTCACATGACCTCATGTGCATATCCTCATTTGAAAGAGGTTTTTGAATAGTTTATAGGGTCTAAATGGTACTATGGAGAGCTATACTCTCCATAATAATAGCTGAACACAATATACAAAAAAAGAGTATAAATTACCATCCCAAAGTAGTGTAATAGAAACCAACAGAAAATTAGTATGTTGTAAAAAATAGAATCCATGTCATACAATATAAACCAAAAGACCCCCAATTTGGTAGGTAAAACAATGTATGAATAATAAAGAAAATAAACTAAAACATTTTATAAAGGGTCTTAAGTCCATTCAAAAATCAACTCTATCTATCAAGACCCATCTTTTTTCCTCCTTGATGTAGGTCCATTTCCCTTATCTAGATATATGGCCATGAAATCTACACACACATTGAAATTACTATATATGGTATGATTAAAAACCCAACATGACACCACCAATGCATCCTTCACAAAAATTATGCTTGTATATAACGTTTTATGTCATTATAGAGTTAAATTCAAAACATATAACCAATCATATGTCATCTGATCATGAAATAACCAAACCTTCCTATGACCTAGCCATACCAACATTGGATCTATTCCATAAGGAGCGTATCAATGATATCACATATAATATTAGGTTGTAAGTTTGACACACATTTTAGCTCAAGGCCTGTAACCAATCAATCCTTGGTCCCTAAAAAATGGGTGCCACACTGTCTTGGCATAGGGTCAGGCAACAGGGAAATCCTTCCCCTACCTATACAAGGTTGGGACATAAGTTTTTCACACCATTGGATCAGTCTCAAGTCATGTCACAAGTCCAACATACCCTTTCCTCTACTGGGCTAGTCCACAAAGCCGTTAAATCACATCCTATTTCTCAGGTTAGGAAAAAAGGTCATTGAATCCCTTTCTTGTCCCTAGGTTGAATTTTCATAATTATCACACATCACCTTAGAACATTATCCCACTCTATGGGTGAAATAAACCATAGGATTTCCAACAGTCACATTGATATATAACACAAACCTCCACTGGATAAGAATTCAAACACAATCGAGCATAACACTGAATGTAAAAACATAGAACAAAATGAATAGGTCTCATGGGCCTCAAATACACACCATATTAAAAAGAAAATAATACCATATCACACAACTATTTTCCTGGATATGTACATACACACATTCTAATCATTACAATAAACATTATAAAAAGTCACTATATGGTGAGGACTTCTTACCACAGGTTCATTGATTCCAACAACAAAGATCCATCACTAAATAACAGATGTGTACCAATGATCCCTAAAACCAATCTTGATTCATCACACAAAATATTCTAGAATTAGTATTTAAGAATAATTATATGGTAATCTCTAGAATTGTATTAGTCTTATCTAATGAGAACCAATCTTTCTAATGGATCTAGAATTGATCTTGGGAGATATGAAAATTCTCTAAATCTAGCCTCCTATTCATTTCCAATTCATTAATTCCTCAATAGATCTCATTAGAAACTATAAATAATGTTATGATATCCTATATCTCTAATTCCTTATCAGAATAGGAGATTATATAGATAATAAATATGAATAATGCAAGAATAATGACCTATTACTGTGAATACTCATGGGAAAAGGCCTCTAGATCATTAGAAATTCGAGTTTTGAGGGATGTGAATCTTTAAAAATAGCCAATGGAGTCCTTGATTTTGAGATCCCTAGACATAGGTGGATGAATTATTGGTTTGATAGAAATTTCTAATTAAAAATATAATATTCATATTAATTAAAACCATGTGCATGGTTTGATCACAAATTTTATCAAACCTTGTGCCAACATTGTTAGGATCACTACCTTTTCAGGGAAACCACATGGTTTTTCCACATGGATTGGTAAACCGTGTTCCAACCATGTTTTTTCTTATATTCAAAGTAACATAGTTTCTTATGTAATATCACATGATTATCTCTAATCATGTTCCAATTTTGTTCCTTATACCAAACATCTCCAATAACTTTTACGATTTCCTTAGATGAACCAAACAATTTTTCTAAATCATTTTAAATTTTTTCACACCATTAGAAGCTTCTAAAGCCCTTAAAAACTATTCAGGATTTACCTTATACTTCACCCAAGAAACTAATAACTCAACAAAACTTAGATAAGGGATAAAATTAAGGTGTGACACACCTGAAATTTCAAGGTCATTACAATTCCCCCTATAATGAATTCTTTTCACCAGAAAGTGTCTCTTGAGTTTCTGAAAAAAAATCAATCTATTGAACCCATACATTAGATTTACACTCCCAATTTTTCTATTTTATGCAATCGTGATTCCATAGAACTCATAAAATTGGTACCATATCCCCCTAAACATCTTCTTACAATATTCCACAATTCATACTAAATGCTTAACAAACAGTGTATCTAGTTCAAACATAACGTCCCCATTGTTGATAAAAGGTGCAAGGCTAAGCTCATACCTTTGAACTAGAGACACATGGAACATATTATTCATACCTTGATACCATTTAGGGAGGTCCAATTAATATTCCACTATTTCTATATGCTTGATAGTCACAAACATGACTAAAAATTGTGGTTCTAACTTCCCTATCTTCTACAATCATCATTGCCCCAACTGAGGTGACACACACATAAAACCTTTTTTACCCATGGTGAACTCCAATGGTCATATAATATTGATTTCATATTATTGTTTTCTTAATATAAGCTACCAGCAACACTTATAAATCAATTTTACCCAATTAGAGTTCTTCGAAACCATATTTGGCCTATTAACAGTGGCCTCACTTTCCTCATGCTAATAAAATGGTGAACAAAATGGTTAGCCATAATGATCCTCAAATATTTCCATATGAATCAAAGACTAGTAATTATAATTGTACATAAACTCATATAATACTAGATGATTATCCCATTCTCCATAGAATTATAATACACAAGCTCAAAGAAAATCCTCAAAAATATATATCGTCCTTTCTGACTTCCCATGAGTCTATGGATGATACCTTGTACTTAGCTTCAACTGAGTCCCTATGAACTTCAGTAATACATTCCAAAACTAAGACATGAAATGATAATCTTGGATATAGAATATGATCATAGGTACTCCATTCATCAACACTATCTCTTGAACAATGAGATTTCCCAACTCATTAATAGATTGGGTCTCTAGGATTAATAAGAAATATGTCACCTTTTTAATTGATCAACCACAACCCACAAAGTATCTTGGCCTCTTGGGGTTTGAAAAAAATCCATAAACAGATCCTATAATCACTTTATCACACTTAAAAAATAACATAGTAAGAGGTTAAATCAAACTCCTTAGCCGTTGATGCTCTACCTTAATCCTCTAATAGGTAAGACAACCACGGACAAAACTGATTTTTTCTCTATTCATAACCAGACACCAAAATCATCATATCTTTACTATGTCTATAGGTATCATCATCATCATCATCATCATTTCTCATCACATTATCACATGCTCCCACTATAGGGTTTAACCAAAACATGATAATTATACCTGTTAGTTTGACACTGAATACAAATCTCTACAAGCCAAGCATTGACAAACAATAGGGCACAACACAGAAGAGAATTACATAGAACACATCACATATTACTCACATGACACTCATTACTACCATATAAAACTACAATAATTTCATATCAAACAATTATTTTCATGGAAAAATATTCACAGAAATGCCAATCATTCCAATCAAATTTATAAAGATGACATATATGGTAAGGACTTTCTACCTTAAGTGTGTCGATTCCATAATCCTATAGTTATCACTAAATCATGAATGAAAACCAAGGATTCAAATAACCAGTCTCGATTCATAAAAATTATTATTCTAGAATCAATATTGAATAAGAAAAATATGATATGGACTTGAATTCTATTAGGATTACCCAATGAGAAGCATCGTTGGAAACGAACAAAGAAGAGATCATGGGAGGGATGAATATTCTCTCTATCAAGATGAATATCCATTTCTAATTCAAGAATTTCTCAATAAATCACATAAGAACCTATATATATATATAGATATAACATCCTAGTTTTATGATTACATCTAGGAAGAGGAGAGGAGATTGAGAAGAAATGTGAATAAAGGAGGAAGAATGTCCTCTTTCTTTAAATTATAATGTTACAATTCCTCTATATCCAATGGAATTGGATTTTTGAGGGAGAGGAATCACCATAAATATATAATTGAGTCCTTGGGTTTGATATCCCAAGAAATTCTAGGAAGAATGGGTGGGTCCTATGCTATTTTTAGTTCAAAATAAATTTTTGGGATTATAACCATGTGTATGGTTTGGTCGTATGGTTTCCCAAACCATGCACTAACTATGTGAGAATCACAACCTCTTCAGGGAACCTATATGATTTTCCCACATGTTTTGATAAATTTCCCCCAAATATGATTCTACCGATATTTTGACTCACATAATTTCCTAGGGAATGAAGAAAGTCTATATCTAATTATGTGACAACTTTATTCCATACACTACACCTCACCATCAAGATGCATGGTTTCTTGAGAAGAACTGTACAGTTTCCTAGAACATTTCTCATAACATACCTAAAATTTTCATACGATTAAATTTATATTCTGGAATGTCAACACACTATGGGAATATACTCCATGTATTTTTCCTTGGTGGTGAACAATGTAAAATATTGTATGTATGCATGATTTACATTCCACATATAATTAATATTTCGGTTAATGGGGTTAAAAATGCGTTATTGAATGAGATACATAAAATATGGGAACAATATTAGTATGAAAAAAGGACCAATGACAAGGAAAGTTTTTTAATCCTTATTCACCCAAATTCAAGCCCCCCTAGTTAGGGTGATTCAGGTAAAAATGGACCCAACAAGTGGTAAAAATCCAAAATGTTTTGAAACTAATATTAATATCTATTTTTTTGGATTTTTATTTCCATGGATTCTATGACCAATTATCCATTTTCATAGTTACAAACACTAATAATTTGATAAAATAAATTCTTTTATTTCTAAAATCTTATAGAAACAAGGTTATGGAGTTTGATTTTTGATATGTGGATTCGTGTAAGCATAATTAGAGGAATAGATAAGTATTTACTTACAAGATCTTGGAATGATCATAGTATAATTAACTTCACAATAAACTCACTCAATCTGTTACTACAATTTAAATATAAAAGAACATGGAAGTTGTTTATTAAAAACATGAAATATATAAGGTTGTTTTGATTTCTACCTTAAGTGAAGATTTTAAAACATGTTAAATCTTAAAACCTGTGAAAATGTTTTTTGAATAATTACTTATGAAAATAAGAAATAAGAAAATGAAAAATAAGAATGAGACTCATTTGAAGTCCAGTACACTTATTGAAGTAATAAGTGCCACATATTTTGTTATATTTGTGTCTATTTTTTTAAGATGTTTAAGAATATAGAATTTTTGTGTTCCCACCAGTGATAGGAAAAATTGTATATTCTTGTGATGAAATGGAAATAAATTAAGTTATAATTCCTATAAATGTTTATGCGATGATCAATAGAATATTTAGTGTAACATATCTTGGTCTGAGACTTCTCACCAATGTCCGAACTAATGGTGTTATATTACCTCAGTTACACATCACTATACACCAAAGGTTTCCAACTAACATTGAGGGTATATGTTGTTATCATTGGGAGACAAACCTAACATCAGAGTGAGAAAAAATTGTGTAAATAATAATAACAACATAATTCAAAAAAATATGGAAATAGAAATCATAAAAAGTTGACAATAAATAATTCATAAAACATCATAATTAACAATGGATGTTATACAAATCATACAAGGCATAAAATAAATATAGAGATCCCATGTTGGTGGATTATAAAAAAAAGGTTCCAAAAATAGTAAAAAATATATAAAATGAGGAAAACTAAAAAACTATTCTTGAGTCCCTACCCAATCTCATATCACATGCTCTACACTACCCAATATAGATCAACCATAAATCTTAATTATTCCCCCCTTATCCTTTCCTACAAACATGAAGTCTTCTTGGGTACCAAAGGCATCTGAGTATGGTGTGATTAAAACTTAGTATGACACCACCAATGAAGTCCCTAAATATATATGGTATAAGTAAAATGGAATGATAATGTAAATATTAAATAAAGGGAACCATAATTAATAAACCATAATTTATCCATGGGTTTAAAAGTGATAATGAGGGTTGGCCATACCTACCTCAACCATTTATAGACATCTCTAAACTCAACATTCCATATCAAAAATCATCCTCATGGGAATTTTATCCCACCTAATAATGTAATTTATTAGGTTTATTAATTATTAGGAATAATTTATTGATCTTAGTAAGAATCCTATCCATATCATATATAATTAGGTGTAATCACTAGATATGAGGGGGTATCCTGAGCATCTCATATGTCATCAAATGTTTTATTTAGATCCTAAGAATTATATGGGGCATCCCATACGTCATCATGTGGAATATATGAATCATAGGATGTATCCTAATATTCACATTTGTCAACAGTAATAATCATCAAATACCCAAAAATATCCTAAGGATCATATATTTCATCAAGCATAATAATTGGATCCTAGGAAGTATCATAGGTATCCCATATGTCATCCTAAAAAATAATTAAATCTTAGAAAGTATCCTTGACATCACATGCGTCATTAGGCATAATAAAAGGATCCTAGGAAATGTCCTTGGAATCCCATTTATCATCATTTAGTTTACATACCACACATGGAAATTTTATCAACCAGATATTAGGAAACATCCTAGCTATCTACATCTATTTAATAATTCACCAAATAGTTTATGTAACCTATTGGGTCACCTATTTAAATTTCCATTTTATTCCAAAATTTGTCTTAACTCACTAAATGATTAAAACTATAGGTTTATATTCACAAATGTGTTACTCATAGACTTCAGAATGGTAAATCAAAATAAAAAGGTATATAATACATTTTTTTCTGTAGTGCATGTTATATTAATGAGACCACAGATCATATGTACATGTAAAATTATAAATCCTTAACTGATATCTCAGGGACCACCTACCATAGGTTCGTAGTAGTATACTCATCAAGTATTGTTCACTTGTTTGAGCTCAAAAGATAGGTATCATAAAAGAGGATGAGAAATATAAAATAAGGTGCAAAATATAATAGTTAGAAAAGGATACTATATAGTGAAAGAAGCTTGAAAGGGTTGAAGAGGGAGAGATATCCTTTCCTCAAGATATAACTTGGGATGAACTATGACTGATTACTTTAGGTATTGAAAAGAAACCACTAAAAAACTCAGAGGTAATAGGAGAGATCCATGACTAGGAGGGGATACTAGTTAAATGAGGGAATAAAAATGGGTTATGGATTTTAATTTCATTAGGGGTGTGATTCCCCAGGCACACAATCGTGGATTTGGTTCAAAAAAACATTTACTTTACAAACTCACTTTGATACCAACCATAAAATCCTATATATAAGCATATGTAATTACAAAATCAATAATGATTAGTGAATCTCTTACATCTAAATGTTCTTTTTTAGGTTTATATCTTTAGAGAATTTGGAAAAAACTTAAACTAATAGAACCCATGAATTTATAATCTAAGTGAAATTTTTATCCACTATATAAGAAAATGATTACTCCATAATGAGTCTTCAATATCTCACATAAGTTATTTCACATTTTATAACCTTCTAAACATTTCATGTGTACTAATTTTCTTCATTACATGGTGAATGGAAACATAAAATAGGGGGAGACCAAATACTCATTAAGTGAAGAATATAACTAAATAAATCATGGTATTAACATAGTATAAATATTACGGCTAGAATAGGTGAACAACATGAAGCAATAATGAAGTTAAATCAAGGATTAAGCTATATCCATGAAATTAAATTAATACATAAATATCGAGAATATTGATATCATACTAATGGAATACATAATTCCGGTTATAAAAATATGCATTCAAGGGATTGTGAAAATAATTTTAAATTTCCTCAATATAGTAGTCAAGTAATCTTATCAAATTGTATAGGCATACACCAAATACTTAAACATGTTTTTTCTCATGAGACAATTTGTTGCATAGAGGGGTTATATAATTTCAGGCCCACCCATCACCTAATTAAGTCCAATTCTTTCACTATAAGATATAAAAAATACATTTCATATCATTCCATTAGGAACTTTTGGATGAATAAAAACACGTCTATCCCTAAAATTAATAATAAGAAATGTCAACACACGATCAACCTATGTTATCAGTCAATAATCTTAATTAATTTCAATACTTTTTCCCATGTTAATAAAAGGGATAACATGATCATAACCCATCCTAAGTAAGAAATTATATGGTAATAAAATAAAATCTGCTTTACAAAAATTATCCTTATTAGAATAGAAATATTAGTTATGCCAAAAATTCCCTCCAAGATAATAAAAGGGATAACATGATCATAACCAATCCAGAGAATGAAGGTGGATGGTTAGATTGGAACATAACCCTAGAATTGAAAAATATTTTACCAAGGGTTTATGTGGTATGAATTTAAATCCCTATAGAACATTGATATAATACCACATAAAACAATAAAAGGTTATAATCTACCCAAAATATATGAAATAAGATCAATAAAATGATCTTTACTCAATGAATGAAAATTGAGTTACCAAAAATATTTACCATAGGGGTATAAATAAATCGACAACCAATTGAATAAGGAAACATGATTTGGATATTAAATGCCATGAAATTAAATTAAATAATGTGTAGAAAATTTTTAGGAGATTAAATCAATAGAACACCATGTAAAATTAACATGTTTCATAACATGTAACATGTATTAAAGAGGTCATCTTTAGGAGATGGACTGCTTTAGTTGTTGCATGGAGATGGTATGAACGTTGAGGTCTTGCCTTGCTGGTGTTTACTTTGTTTTGATTTCTTTCCTATATCAGTACGCTAACTTGTTTTGTAGCTAATATTGGTTATTCATTGGCCCCAATTTTTATATATTGACTTGCTATAGATGCATTCTTGGTTTTTTTAGTAGTTACAAGTGGTGTTCTGCGTGTTGTTTTGTTTACTTCCACTGTTGTTTTTTTATTTTCATTGCTTCCACTATTTATTGCTATTGATTATGATTCCACTATGTGGGTCTAGTTAGAGTCTTCTGAGTAGTTTCTTTCTGTTTCATGTTATATATTATTGCTCATACTAGTAGCATTATTTTCCTCCGAGATTTCATAGACTGCCCATTATACCTATCAGACCCTCGCTGCTAGTCGGCAGCCTTTGGCGTTCGGGGAGGTGCACCTAAGGTAGTAACACCCGACCCATTTAGCACTGTTCGGGTTGCTGTTCAGGTCTGAGTCATTACAATATAGGTATATTTTATATAATTTAACATAAATATATTAAGGTTATTATCATTATCAATTCATATATTTCATCCATTAAGAAAATTAAATTATTACTCATTCTTAGATGCCGGATACCATCTCAATGATGTGATGTTGTTCATTTTTCATTACCACCTCTTAAGTCTAGTATAAGGTAAGGATTTTATGAAAAAATATTTTTAATATGTCAAAAATAAAATTATAAAATTACCTTTCTTTATATACCATGATTTCATCCATTCCAGGAAAAATGGGATCATTAAACATGTGTACAGTGGACTACCGCCTCCAAAAACAACAAATTTTTTTCATCATTATAACCCATTATTTATGGTTACTATAATGGTTTAATGATTAAATATTATATTTTAAAATAAAAAATGCAATTTTATGAAAAAATGGGAAACACATAAATGATACAATCAATAAATTAATAGAACACCATATAATGAGCAACGACCCCTCGCTCGACCTCTCTCAAGAAAAAGGTAAAAGGGCATACCCAAAGGCATCCCACGAGTATTATAATCAGTTTGATTTGAAAAACCAGATAAAACAGGGTCCCACTAAAAATACCTGAAAATGTGCCAAAGGTCACGCCACCCAAAAGTCTATGAAAACACAAAATTAGGTATGCACTACCAACTTGAAACTCATAGACATAGGCACGTCCAATATCGAGCTCTAATTCGAATCTGATCTTCGTAGATCTACATTTTCATCAAACCTTGTAAATTCGACTCAGATGAAAACTACGATGTGTGAGGAAAAGGATTAAGAATGTAAAAGTCTGTGTTGGTTTAGCCTCACTATTACAATCCTGCAGCCACAAATGAATTTAATAATTGACTCTGGATGAAGATTCTAGGGCAAGAGATGTTCTTCATTTTTTCGTAGCCGAACTGATCCGATGTTGGGGAAGAAAAAGAGGTTTTCCAGAATAAGACGTGACCATATTTATTTTAAGAGAATAAAAATAAAAATACATTGTGTGTATAAAGGACTACATGCTGTGTAGTTTCCTTGTCCGTACTCCGACTTAAGCGGAGGTAGCCACCCATATTGGACGTGCCACACTGGTCGACACACGACTTGAACTCAGCCAGTACGCAGAAAGAAGGATACACGGCGTGTCAAGAAATACTACACGCCTTGTAGTAGGAAATTCTTGCACGTTCATCACACAACATGTACTCAGTGAGCACACGACCGATACATGCCTAACCCATACACGACATGTACTTTAGAGTACGTGTAGTCTGGAAATTTCTAGAACTTCCCAGATTTTCCCAGTTTTCACAGAATAAGTCAAAAAAAATCATACAGGATTGGGATTTTGACATGTTCCAAAAACTTGGGTTCTTACATATATAATTATATAAGTGTGAATAAATAATTTTTAGTGAATATAATAAATAAGAAAATCTATGTAGACGATAACAGTCGCATTAGGCACCTGAAGTTTCCTTAGAATTTTCCTCAGAAATGATGGCCTTATGAGAAATAATGTTGTCTAAATTTTTTTAATGTATGAGAGGATTATAACAGTAGAAAAATAGAATATTTTTAATGATAAATTTTAAGGATAGTTGAGTCCTAAAGTGGTGTAAGTGTTACCCATTTATAATTGACTGGAAAGGTAGTTTTAGGAGCACCCTTAACATTTTCTATAATGTGATTTTACTATTACAGGTTCATTGGAAATAAAATTGAAACAATTAGAGTGTAAGGTGAATGTGGATCTAAAATTAACTCATAAAAACATTTGGGAGACAAATTTGGCTATTTTAATGCTTTTTATTTTTATTTTTTAACTTTTACCCTAATTTACATTTACCTAGGTAATTAATTTTTAACCACAGAAATTTACTTTTTTGAAAAAGATCAAGATTGGATGTTTTAACTAATGTTAAAACTTATAATATTAAAATTTAAATATATTTTATCTAATTAAATTTATAAATGTGTTAAAATCTAATTTTAACCCAAATACATCTAATCACAGAAAAATAGTTTTTTCAAAAATAAAATTTTTTTGATATAAATTTATATATATGATAAAATTATATTAGATACTGACTTTAAAGATGGAAATTCTTTAATTATAAAAAAGATAAATTAATGAGTCTTCAAAGGAAACAAAAAACCGAATCTCTCTTGAAAATAATTCATTAAATGAAAAGGTTGAACACTGATTTGTTTATTAATATAACATTTTAATTAGTTCTATAAAATATTGTGAATAAGATTTATTAGCTAAAATAATATTCTAAAATCTATAATTTTATTCCATATATTTATATTTTATCACAAAATATATTTTTCATTTTATATATCATTATTATTTATGGATAAATTCATAGAAATTACTTGTTTTGTGGAAACTGTATTTTTTGACTAAAAACCAACCTTTTCATAAAAATATAAAAAATTTATACTATGAAAATTTGGATATAAGGAATTAAAAAATGAATTTACTTTTATTAAATTAAATTTCCAAAATTTATAAATTAATTTTTTTATTAAAATCATAAAATATAAGGATACACTTTTTTTATTGTAAAATGAGTTGTTTTAAATATTAAATGTTTTTATTCCTATTTAATATAATTTACCAAATAAATTGGTGTTAATAGGTTATTAATATAGATGTTACTTTATCATAATGAATTAATATTTTCTTGAAATATAAATATATGTTTCATAAAAAAGTAAATTTTTTAGGAAAATGATTTTCTAAACAATAAATTATATTTTCAGTCATTTTTTGTGAACTAATTTAATATCATTCATATTAAAAATAGACTTTATTTTATTTATAAATATATTTAATAGCGATGTTACAATTATTTATTCATGCTAATTCAATGACTAGGTTTTTATGGTAATAATTAAATATTTATATTTTATATAAATATATCATGGTTTCATTTAAGTTCAGTGTTGCATGTGGTGAAAGATATAAAACACATTTGGATCATTAATAGGTAATAATATTTTAAAATTTTAGGGTCTTGAATTTTACACCTCTTAAATAAATTTCATCCTCAAAATTTTAATTATTATGCCTTAAACAAATTAAATGAGGGTATTTTGAACACATTCAGTGTATAACCAATAATATGAAATCTGTAATACTCTTTTAAGGTATATGAAGTTACTTATCTTTCCCCAAACAAAATTAATCATCTTTCTCAAACAAAATTAATCATTCCAACAATAATATACCCAAGAATGAATATGATGTAATAATATGTTCTCCATAACATAACCATCCCAAAAATATTTATATCTCCATGTTAATAAAATAGAGTGAGGTTATATATTCCTAAAAATCTAAAACTCTATATTTAACAATAAAATGACATTATCCACTAGCTCATAAGTTTGTATACTGGTCAATTTTTTTTATAACCCAAACAAATGTGATGAAGTACATAAAAAATATCATGAATAAATTATAAATCCCAAGGCTATCGATAATATATAAATCACGTTATCCAAATCAATCAAACCATTATTACCTCAAAATCAATAATATATTAAAATTAAGAGTCTTTCATACCTTAATAATGTGTTCTTCTATAGTTATCCCTAAAAATATAATCTTTTCATAAAATCACTTTTCATGGTTGTTGAAAACATTTAATATATGTTTTCATACCTTTGAAAAAAAAAATAATGAAGAAAAATTATTATATGTCTCACATAATCCAATTAAATTTTATAATATACAATAATTTCATTGATTAATATCACTAAGTAAAGGTAATAGATAAGAGTATCAAGATTTAACTCTTATTAAGATATCAACCACACTACCTTAGGTGAGACAAGGAAACTCACCTTCTCAATCATAACATGTAACAACCTAGGTAATGTGAAGATAAATAAGTCTTATGTATTATTAATATCCACTAATTATATTTTATAGATTTATATTCATTATAATAATATTAGGTAATTTTTTAGTCGAAATGGTAAATACAATATTTTTAACTAAATGGGTTTTTCATATATTGTGTGGTTTTATTTAAAATCTATATTTTTATATTAAATAATTTTAATTTTAAAAAATGAACTCAAATTTTTAATTCATTATGTAAAAATTAGATAAAGATTAATTTTTTTATAGTTTTCTGAAAATTTTGATCTTTCAATGAATAGTGAAAAAATACTGATTTTTATTGAAAACTAACTTTCCATTCAAAGAATTTACAAATTTAAATTTTGTTTTAAAATGGTTAAAAGTAAAAATTTGTTCAATTATATTATTAATAATCCAATTATAGACTTCAGAATAAATTTTATACTTTAATTTGGTATAAAGACATTATAATACTTAAAGATGCCTTTTTTAGAAAACTGTTTTTCCTCGCATTTTCTGGGTTTAATTTTAAATAAAATTATTCCACTTATCTGAATTGAATTTGATAAATTGTATTAAATGTTTTTAATTTGAGTATTTTTTTATTATTTAATAATCTCAAATTAGGTTTTGGTCATAATTAATAATACAAACAGTAAAAATTTGTTACCATAGTTAAAGTTAAAACAGATTTACCGGGGCTTAAACTTAAGTATAAATGTTAAAAAGACCTAAAAACTTGTATAAATTATATTTTAGGGACATATTTAAACCATATATCATATATTATTCTCAAATTATCCAATTTTGATCCATTTTGGTTGATTGAGATAGGGAAATTTTTTAATAGTTTTGGAAATTCCAAGTGTATCCTCTCCCCCACTTATAAAAGGACTCCCCCTCTACTGTCATCTCCACACTTAAAGAGCCTTTTGGTCCCAAAAATACCTACCAAAATAACTTAATTAAATCTATTCACATGTCCAATATTACCTATTTTTATCCTAGAAACAACCTAGGGTGGATTTAGGTATAAACCTAGAGAGGTTATTCGAAGAAGATGTATAGTTCCTTACCGAGCAATTTTATTTTATTTAATATTATAATTATTTAAAATATTATTCAACCATGATTAAATAATAAAAAAATATCTTACATATATTTAGATATATTTATGTTAATTTAATAACCTATATCCATCTCCTCCTTCCATAAAATGGTAAATGAAACCATCATTTCTTTGTATGACTGACTACCACCCTGTGAACCGATATAATTTGTTTTCCATATCCACCTCTCATAGATAGTTATAATGATGTATTTAATGTATATATGTATACATTATATTAATGAAATATTTCATATTATTTATATATAACATAACATCTTATTTCATACCTTTCTATCCATTTAAAAATGATAACATCGTTCGTGCCTACGTTTGGATTACCACATCCACAAAGAGATTTGATTTGTTTTTCAGAACCACATCACATGGATGATATTTACCAGTTTATTTCATGAAATAATTTGATATTTATGATATAATAATAATTTTTTGAGGATATAATGGTATTTACCTTCTTTATCTCATGCTCTTTGAAAAATAAAATGTTTATTATACATACGTACGACTTACCATCCCCACGATTGTAACATAATTCATTTTTTATAACCATATTTCATGGGGTTTTTCATATAATTTCTACATAAAAATGATATTTTTATCAAGATTATTATTTTTATGATGATGGAATAATTACCACTTTGTCCACAGTCAGCCTTCCGAAGTCATTTTGAACATATGATTCGAATATTGTCAAAACACCCAAGGTGAACTTAATTGATTGAGTAATTGTATATAACTTGGTAATATATTAAATAAAAGGAATGATGAACTAAAAATAAGTTCTAAATAAATTAAATAATTAACATAATTTTATTATTCATGAAGAAAATATATGTAAGCAATGAGTCATACTTGAGGTAAGGGACACTTTACCTTAAAAACCTCATTTTCAATGTTTTAAAGATTTATTTTTTAAATATTTTTACTCCATGTACATATTATTAAAATTATTTTGGGGATTAATTTATATGTACATAAATTAACAATAAAGGAAATTTTAATAATTTTTTTTCATTTTATGAAGTTTCTAAAAATAAATACTTTTCCTATTTTATATAGAATGTTTTGATAAAAAATAAAAAAGGAATGTTCTATTTTAACATATACTGTGTCAATAGTTTTTTCCATTACCTTAAATATTATTTAATGATTTTATTCCTTTACAATATTTTTTTCTTCAGTTAATTACCCTACTTCCCTTTGTTCTGGTTATTTTTAAAAAGGGTTTTAAATGGAATGGATATTTTGATATATGGGAATGTTTTTATTATCGATGAAAAGAATGTTTTTATGAGTGTAATGGTAATAATGTAAGATTTTATACTATAGGATAATGTTAGTAATATTTCGAATTTTTTTTCATTATGGGTAGTTCCGTTACAAAAAATGTACGGGTTGTTCGGTTATAGACCAAAGATAGTTGGTTCCATTATAAATCAATGATGTGTAAGCCCAATATAGCTCTCTAATTCATTGGGTAAAGGGATAAATTTAACTATTTAGGATTCTATTTATATATTTTTGAGATTTACTAGGTATTTTATTTTATTTTTACACGTAGTTTTAAGAGTAACATAAAATGATGTATCAAGTTACCTAAATGATTTAAATATGCATGTTGTGGGTTTTATGGGAATATAATGATTTCACAAGGTAAAACGATGTGATTAATTTTCGAAGGTAAGTTTATGATACTTAATATGGGTGAAATGTATATATTTTCATGTATTTTTTTATGATTTAAAAGAAAACTTTATGATTTTATTTTTCCTTTAATATTTCTTATGAAATGATTTATGAAATTATTTTGGTAAAAAAGTTGATTTCATAGGTAAGAAATTTTTTATTTGGAGATCAATGTTTATATTGATAACAAAAAAAATTATAATTATTTTTGGACTAAAGAGTTTTTTTAATCCTTTCTATATGTCCCATACAATGTTTTTTGTGTTTTTCCAACATTTTGAGTAAAATCACATGGATTTTACGGCTTAGTAGGTAAAATGATGAGTTCAAGATGAAAATTGAGATGATATCTCCTGAAAACAAAAAAAATTATATTTTAAATGTCTTGTATTGTAGGAAAAATGTATATTGAGTGGTGATGGAAATTTTTTTATTTTTTATTTATTTTTAAGTGTGATGAACTTATTATAAAAAGCACTAAACGTAAATGATCCTTAGGAGTTAAAGAAAAATAATTATTTCCAAAATATAAAATTTACAGATTATTTATGGTCGGGTCCTTATATAATATTTATTTAATAATATTCTCAAACATTTATGTATGTACCATTATTTAGTTACAAGACATAGTGGCTTCTCGATACATATAATTTTTAGATTCATATTCATTGTCTTTTTTTAAATAAATACTGAAACCAAAGGGTTATGATAACATCTAAAATATGAATATGATAGCAGAAATCCAAATATTTATTACTTTATGACAACTTTGTTTTTAAAATATGATACTTTATGATCTACCTATGACTCTCTTTGTTCAGTCATTGGTTATCCAAGGTAATTTTTACTATTAGTTTATCTAACTTAATTGGTTAAAATTATTCTGAAATCCATCCTAATACTTCATAAAGAGAATACGAATTAACAAATGTGTATCCCATGAGAGTGTGGAACTAGGTTTTTAGTTATTCCTCCTTATGTTTGACCAAGTAAGGATAAATTTAATACCCAATCCACCCTTTTTGGATTATTACCCCTTGACACATCTATAAAAGAGCCCGGATCCAATTATAGTATCTAGAAAAGGATATAATTTCTTTTCTAATCAAACAATCACTACTTTAAAAAACATCAGGATGTTAAACTATACTTCTAGTTTACACTTAGTCTTATCCCTAGGGTTTTCACTGAATTTATCTTATCCCAATCCCTAAATAAAATGAGCATTGTTACCATATTATGAAATCCTAAAACTATCATGAAGTGTTATCTATTCCTTTTAAATTTTGATCAACCATAACTTATCAACCCTTAAATTATCCTCAATAAATATCCTAACCACTAAAGTTTTATAAAACTTTCTATTGACACCAAATATGATTCCCAAGACCTGAAATCCCGGATCTAGTTCCCTAAAACACAATTTACACACTAACTTTGATATTATCCATAAAGGCCTAGATATATCCATCATTAATTACAAAATTAATAATGATTTATACATTTCCTACATCCAATGTATCATTTTAGTTTGAGATCTTTAGAGAATTAAGAAAAAATAAAATAATAAACCCCATATATTTCTCAACTAATGGATATTTTTATCCCCTATATAAGAAACTACTTATTCCATAATGCATCTTCAATATCTCCAAAAAATTAGTTCACATGGGATATCCTTCTAAACATGTCACTTGTACTATTTTTCTTTATAACTTGGGGAATGGAAACATTAGAAATATGTGAGATCAAATTATCAGTAAGGGAAGCATATAACATAAGAAATATTATCATAAACATGTTATAAATATTATGGTAGGAATAAGTAAAAAACATAAATTCTTAATCAACATTAAAATGGGATAATTTTATATCCATGATAACAAATAAAGAAATGGATATCAATAATATTGATATCATTCTAATAATATGTATAATTTTGAACAAAAAACATGTTTTCAAGGCATTCTTGCAAGAAATTTACATATTTTTAATACCATAGTCATGACATATTACAGAATTGGGTAGGCAAAAACCAAATACTAAAACATTTTTCCCATGAAACTAGTTGATCCATCAAGGGTCTATACAATTTTAGGCCCCAACGATCATGTGATTAAGTTCAATGCATTAACTTTAATATTTAACAGGACCATTGATACCATTACCGAAGGAAACTTTGGATGAATAAATACATAGTTTTCTACAATGAAGAATGAATAATATCAATTAATAATTAACTTGAATTAGCAGTAAACAATCATCAAGAATGTCAATACGTTTCCCCGTGTCAGCAAAATTGATAAAATAATCATAATCCATCATGATAAAGAAGGTGGATGGTAAAAATATACATAGTAAACTTTAAAAGAATCATCTGTATTGTAATAATAATATATGTTATGATAATACTATTAACTATTTCAATAAAAGGGATAACATAATTATACCCCATCTAGAGTAATAAGGTGGATGGTTGCAATAGAACATGACCTAAGAATTGAGATATATTTTTTGAAGGGTTTATATGGTAAAAATCTATATCCCCCAAGAAAAATGAAATAATACCACATAATATAACCAAATTGAATAATTTACCCAACTTATTTGAAATAATTTCAAAGGAACAATCATAACTCAATGAATAAAAGTCAAGTTAAGAAAAATATTTCAAACTGGTGAAACTGCTCAATAAATAGCCAATTGAATAAGGGGATATGATTTTGATATTAAATACCATGAAACAAAATTAAATAACGTAAAGATAATTCTCGGTATATTAAATCAACAAAACACCATACAAATAAAATATTGTCCATTACATGTAATAACTCTCAAAGAATCATAATTAAGACCCAGAAAACTCTTGTTCCTTGAGTGACACTTAAATAAAATCCCCTTGTAAGAGAGGGGTTAAAATTTAAATCAAATACCATTATTAAAATTAAATTCATGATATGATATCTGAAATAGGTAGTGTATACACCACATAAAAGAAATTAGGCGCATAATACCAAACATTTCTCAAAGAGAGGAATCTGAGATGAAAACCCTTACCTTGATCTTGATTCATTCTACACTAACATAAAAATTATGAATAATTATATTGGGTTTATTTAATAAAAAACACGTAAATTATTCAAAAATATAACCATTTATAGTCATCATTTACAATCTTTCTATGCATATAAATTTTAATTAGTTTTTACATATTTTCAACACCGAATATACTGAGTCTTTATTTCTCTGAACTAGATTAGTAAAAAAGTGTTTTTATTCATTATTGTTATAAATTTTTTCATTAAAATATAATTAAATTTATTGGAATAGATTTTTTACAATATTTATAAAGGGTATAATTTCATTCTATGGTAGTTTTGTTTACAAACCATGAAGAAGAAATCGACAACAATCACGTGTTAGTGATTCTAAATAAACGAAAGGTGTTTTCTTAATTAATGAATTAAATGTTAATATAACATCAATAGAACAAAAAATAATAATTATTTACAAATTTTTATCATATTATATCATTCAATATGTTCTCATGTTCATCCATGATATAAATGTATAATATTTTTCTACTAGGTTGTTAAACTGACCCAAACAATATCCTACCATGATAAATGGATGATTATAAGGGGTTTTATTTTTAATATAATCATAAAGGAAGTGTAATTATAATATTGAGTGTTTATTATTGATTTATATTAGAGTTTGAAACAATTATAATGAGAAGATAATTTATATAAAGTCATTACTTAGAAGAAAAAGATTACTTCTCCCTTAGTTTACTTGCAATAAACAAATGAATTAAAAATGATCATTTCTTGATAATATCATTAACATGTACATAATTTTTCTTAAAATAACCTAAATTATTTTATAATAATAATATTTATCTATTAATACCAACATTGAAACCATCTTTATAATGTGGTCAAGAAAAATGAAACAAGTAGCATCGTCGATGTGGCGCTCTGCACAACACACGAATGATGGTTTGGTTTTTCCAAATAGATGGGGTAAAGTAATAATAAATTAAAATACACTTAATTATAAAATTTAATATATATAAATTATTGTAATATCATTATATCTGTTTGTATAGAATTAACTTTAATAAAGATAGTAGGGAAGAAAGGCTAAGTAGTTGATTATACTCACATAGGGTACTTGAATTTTCTGTGGAATTATCCTTGGAAATGATGGACTTATGATAAATAATGGTGACCATAAGATTTTTAACATGGTAGAGTGTTATAGAAGGAGATAAATGGTATAGGTTAAATGTGAAATTTTAAGGATAGGTGTGTCTTGAATTGGTGAAAGTGTTGCCCTTTTCAAATTGTAGGGATGGGTAGTATTAGAAGCACCCTTAACATTTTCAATAATGTGATGATAATATTCTGAATTCAATGGATCTAAAATTGAAAAATAGAGGGATAAGTGATTTTAGGTATAAAATCACCTCAAAAACTCATTCTGGTGACAAATCCGGGGTTTTATGGCTTTTCCCCTTTAAATTTTAAACTTTTACTCTAATTGACTTTTACCATGGTAATTAATTTCTAAGCATTGTATTTAATTTTAATGGAAAATATTATGATTGAAAATTTTATGCAAGTTAATCCTTATAATTTAAAATTTTCATTTAATTTTATCAATTTTTTTTATGTTTTTACAATTTAATTGTAAAATAAACGCACTTAATCACGTAAACAAGCTTTTGAAGAAATATTGTTTTTAAGAATTAAATGTATATATAAGATAAATTTATCATGGATAATAATTTTCATGATAAAAATTACTTAATTAAAAAACAAATAAAGGATATGAATCTTCAAATTAAATCTAAAACCAAATATCCATTGAAAATAATTGATTTAAAGAAAATATTAAAAGTAGTTTATTTAGTAATGAAATATTTTAATTAGTTGTAAAAATGTCTGAAAGAGGGTTTATAAGTGGAAAGAATATTTTAAAATGAATAATTTAATTCAATATATTAATATTTTATCACTGGAAAAGTTTTTTAATATTATAGATCATTATCATATACATATTAAGACCTTGAAATTAAAAGTTTCATGAAAACAATGTTTTTGACTAAAAACCAACTTTTTTAGAAAAATATAAATAATTAAAACTAATTAAATTTTGATATAAGGAATTAAAAGAATAAGTAAGTTTTATTAATTTAAAACTAAAAAATTTTTAAATTCAATTTCTCATTAAAGTGACAAAATATAATAAAAAATCATTTTTATTGGAAAATGATATTTTCAAATGTTAACTGTTATTATTTTTATTTATAATAATTTACAAATATTGTTGGTGTTAAAAAACTATTAATATAAAACATAATTTCTCATCATTAATCATATGTTTCTTGAAATATAAATAAATATCACATAAAATAATAATTGTTTTAGAAATATACTTTTCTGAATAATAAATGATATTATTAATCAGTTTAGGAAATATAATTGAATTTCGTTCATATTAAAAGTTTACTTTATTTTTTTTATAAATATATTTCATTAAGAGGGTAATTCTATTCATTTAAACCAATTTAGTGGATAGTTTTTAATAATCATACCTAAACATTTATATTTTATATAAATATAACATGATTTCTTATAAGTTCTCTATTATGTGTGGTGAAAGATATTAAACACATTAGGATCATTTAGAGGTAATAATATATTAAAATTTCAAGAAGATAAAAGGGATAATTTAGTAAAATCACACTTTTTAATTAAATATCTAGACTACATTGTTTGGATAAAAGGTTTTCCAAACCGTCTTGCAACTCCGTGCTTCACACTGTGAAGGGAAACCAAACCTTACACGGTTAGTCCACTTGGTTTAAGAAATAATGAATTAACCATTGTTCCATGTTTCTAACCTTATATTGTTTTTCATAGTTTTGGAACATAGTTTGACTAGCCTTTCACTAATAGTGCATGATATATTAGAGAAGATTTCAGCCTTTACATGATTTCACCTCATACCCTATCTGGTTTTACAAACCTTATGGTAGTGTAAAATTTTATTTTTTTAAAAGTTCAAGCCTTTAGCCTACTAAAAAACCATTGAAATGACCCAATATCCCCTTCCAACACTTCAAAACATTTATAAATTTAGTAAAACACATGGATTGGTAAAAATTTAAAAATATTTTCTACCTTAAGAAGGTCGGGTGTTTTTGAACCTCCCTGATATATTTTCATTTATTCTATGAGCCATATTTATGAATGATACTAGGCCTCTTCGATAAACAACACCAACCACTACACTAACGTATTAGAATCTAAATATCTTGTATGATCCTATAAATTTATGTACAGATAAAGCACATGCACTAAAGGAATAAACTTTCAATTTAAGGTTTTCTCACTCTGATACACTATCCAAACTAAAAGTTATTCAAAGGATGCATCAACCTCAAGATCTACTCCACTAGTATTGATCATATGAGAAGGATTGGGACAATACTGTCAACGTTTTGTCACATAGAATATATCATGCATAACCAGGAAACATTAATAGATATATAATTGGTATTCCACCATACTAATCCCTTCCATGTTCTTAAATGGCCCCACATACCAAGGAACTAAGTTCCCTTGCTTCTAAATGTAGCAATGTTTCTGACCTTAGTGAAACCCGTAAAAATACTTTTTCACCCACCTAAAACTCTAAAGGATAGTGTTTCTAGTCAAAATATGAAATCTTCCTACTTTTTTTGGTCTCTAAATTCTTTGTAATCAACTATATATGCTCCAAAATCTCCATAAAAATCAACCTAATAATCAAAGGCTCATCAGATTTTATCCAACACATGGGTGAATGGTACGGTCAACCATATAAGTCATCAAATATAGACAAATGAATCGATTCATGGTAACTATTATTGTGTGGAACCACTATTGGAGCTAATTAGGTCTCATAATATCCTATAAATTCTCGTACACATCCCTTATGCTTGTTAATAAGTATCTAGATAGTGATATGAGACTAGACATCTATCTAAGGGTGATAAACTGGGCTTAGATCCACTTGTGTGTTGAGCGCCCTATGAAACACTCATAAGAAACATGAAGAAAAACTTTCATCCCTATCTAAAAAATAATCTTGGATTCTATAAAAAACCATAATATATACTGTATATAGATTTTATCCAACCCATCATCTAAAAAGGTTTCTCAGATTAGTGAGAAATGAGACACGTTAGTCAACCGATCAATAATCATACATACCATGTCACTAACATGGTGTGCCCTCAGAAACCTCATATTTAAATTCAAGGTCACATAATATTACATAAACTTAGGAATGCATATTAATTAATGAAAACTAGTGTGACACTACAATGTGTTCTTCACATGTTGATAGGTGGAGCATCGTATTATAAAGGCCACAATGTCACTCTTTATCTCAGGACACCAATACTGCATGTGTTTTTCCTAGTAAATCCTGGTGAAACTTGAATCTATCACCCACCTAGAGGTGTGTGAGTCCCTTATAATCTCCTCACACATTATCACATGGATGAAAACTTGATCATGTATGTAAAGAACCTCATAAGAATAAAGGGGTTATCTTGATTTTTAATCTTATAAAGCCCCAACCCTATCCCACTCATCAGTTCCCAGATCGAGGTCACTACAATTCCACAAGAGAGGCTCCCTATAATCCAGAGGATACCAACTAGAAGGGAGAGCCTAATTCATTAAATGGGGAGACTATGAAAACATATTAGATTAAAAAAGTGTAAAAATAACCAAACATCCATAGTATAAACATAAGAGTACGCATAATCAAAAAACCTAATCCTATATAAAAATATACCATGTAGAAGTTATGTAGTCATATATGACTGATTTTCCACAAGGATGAAACCAAAAAAATTAACTATAAAAATAACAAATGAAAATTAGACCTACTCTCATCCCCTGACCACACACACCATGTTTCTAAATCCTATTGACCTACACCAACCTGATCTGTTGCACATCCTATATTGAAACTGATATGAGTAAATAAGGTCTATAGACACACTGAGGTCCCCATAAAAGGTGTGAGAAATAAATCCTAGTAGGGTCTCCCAAGTTTCCCTATTATATAAAATCATATACATATATTCATAATAATTATAAATAAACTTGTCAGAGAAGTTCCATGGATATCATGTGCTAACTATGATACCACAACTCCATGTGCATAAAGTCATTTTGTGTTAACCAATCCACAAAGATAGTTGACTATTTGAAATTCAACTCCATGCCAAAATTGCACCATATATTCTCATCTTATGAAATTATACCGATGACATGTCTATATCATAAGACACAATGTTGGGTGGTATGTTACCCTCAATTAATTAAACAAAGGAACAAGGAATGGTCATACATTCATCACTCAACCCTCTACCTTATCACTCAAGGAATGGTTTATCAGTCTAATATTTCATGAATCTATGGACCCTCATCTCATGGGATTTCCACTGTGAGGACCCATGACTCTCGAGAAATGTCCATTTATGAACACAACCTATCCCTTAAGGGGTCTTTGACCTAATACAGTCATATAATGGTCTATAATCCACACTGAATCATCATATCAAACTCAAGGGAGGTGAAAATCACATTGAATCATCCACATAGACTCTTGGGAGGTCATGAAAAACTAACCCATACCCATATACTCTAGGGATGAAACTGGCATAATGACCTATAATTGAATACGCTAGGCATGACACAAGCATACTAACCAATCCACATAAACTCTGGGGGGGGGGGGGTTACAATAACACTGAACCATCCTCACAGACTCTAGGGAGGTCACATCATTCTTAAAAGGCCGCAACCCATGACAAAATTCAACAGATGGTCTTAGGGAACTAGTCTCTGGAGACATATCCCCTAATCATGAAGAAGACTTGCCTCACCCATTAGGGAATAAACTAGATCCTCCAAAATCACCACCATCTCTACTCATTGATACTAGCTCATACATATCACCCATCAGTGACATCATAGCCTATATGATCATCTCAACTCAGACCTCAAGGTATGATCCACCTTTTCAAGACCCCCATCAATCTTGGTCTCAATACCCAAGGATTTTCCAAATACGTCTTGCTTCAATACACTTGGAATCCAGATTACAAGTCCCAATAAAACCTATGAACTATAACTAGATCCTATCTCAAATTTCCTAAGGTAAATCTCTTAGACTATCACCTAGAGGAAACCCCACTTTTTCAGACACATCCAGTCTTAGATGAAACATCCTACTCACACCACTCACCTGGTTCTTAGACCAACCTTGATTAGGTTTCACTCACCATGATGGAGATGTATAATCATACCACCTATCTTTAATAGGACTAAGACTCTCATTACTATCCAAATTTACCTAGGGAAACTCATACCAAGAAACCTGCATTATTTATCTCATCCAAAGACCTACCCAAGGTCCCATGTTAGATTAGCTAATATCCTTGGCGCTTGGTGACACAGTCATTGGGAGATCTCAAAACACTCAGAGTGATTAAAAGACATTTCCAGAGCATGGGAGTTTGAATACCACCCAATATCCAATACCCAAGGACCTCTTAGCCCCCATATGTCTATCTGGTCCCATATTATGCTTGTAGGAATGTACACTCATACATAAACTAGTTTATAAGCTTGTATTAAAGGGACCACCTACCTCTATCATGGAGTTACCACCAAATAGAAGATCTAAATCAACTCATCTAAGTCCATCGATATTTCCTCGAATGTCATAACACCACATGAGCTCTTACTTCAATCCATAATTCATAAATAATTAATTCTAAAAAATATTATTAATTATTCAATCTAAGAAAAAGGAGGTATAATAAGTATAAAACCCATAGACCACCATATTAACACAAAAACTATAACCAACCACACATGTAAGGTCCATGGGACACACCCTGCACCATCCCAAGAAAAATACCTATCTTGTTTTACATAAAAAACCATTAATTTCATCTAATTTTACCAGAAAACCCAAATAAAATAGTGAAATGGTTTACCTCAATAGAAACCAATTACAACATCATGAAGGCATTATTTTGTCCCTCCTCTAGCCACTACACATTAAATACCCATAACAATCTGACTATTTCACCATGATTTGGTGAAATCATCATCAAAACCTAGCCACAATTAGACTTAAATTAAGGATAAATAATAGAAATAGAAACCAAGTGAATCATAGGGAGAGACTAACCTAGTGGAATGTATATGAACCAAAATAAATCACGGGGAAAGAAGGGGGATGGGGGTTGGAGGCACTGGTATTAAGACCCTCCCCGTGCATGCTCCTTATCCAAAAATTAAGGGGTGTTTGACTCCCTTTTATTTTTTTAAATAAAAACACCCCTTTCATAGTGTGAATCAAAGGTTTATGCCATAAACCACCTGGCTAGGGAGATTCACCTCTATCCTTGATATTTTCATTTTGTGAACACCTATTCATGTTGTGAATGTGTTTTTTCTAGTTTATTTAGTATTCCGGTCACCAGTCATTACTTTGATGATTTCCTAAACCATTGGGGTACCCATCTAGCCCCCCCCCCCAAAAAAACATCATTTTAGGTTATAAAAACACTCGAATTACATTCTGAGTCATAGTTCTTGAAATAAAACTCTTAGTAGAATGAAAATTATATTTACTTCTATAAATAATAACTGAGAAATATATTAGTCATTAAAAAATACCAATTATAATGATTCTCAGCCCTATAAAGCCTTCGTATTCCTTGACCCACATCTCCTAACCTACCTCACTTATCAATTCACCAAGAATCTGCATGTTCTTCTCTTGAATTTCAAATTTAGTTATGTTTGAAAAATACAACCACAATGTTGGGACACACTGTCTCTTACCATAGAAAACTCCTAGTATGATCCTTGGAAACGTCAAATATTCCTTGGATAATGATGTTGACACATATCCCATACCACAACATACAAAATCAAGAAAAAGCAGAAGTCAGATTTCCACTGGATGACTTTACCCCTAAAAAGTTTTATCTCACTTGCCAACATATCCTCTAAAGAAACACCAACCTCCAACATCAGATTTTCAGTAACCCCACATGTAGAATCTCATTCATAGCTTGAACTATAGAAAAAACTTACTTTTCTTCATGTATTTCTTCCCAAAGTATTTCTCTCCCAATGTAAAATATTATTATGATCTAAAACATGAATCTCACCCTTAATCACATCAAAAATTGTGTTATACCTTGTAAATCATGTGATAAATCATAGTTCATAAACTGAATCTTTTGATAAACTTAGATTAACCTACTAATCAATTCGCAAATCATGATTCACCCCAAAAATCAGACCATGAATCATGCTTTACCCCACAAATAGCCCTCTAACCTCACTAGCTCCCAATATTGAGAACAAGATCACCCCCAATCAGAATCAGCCTTCGTTCACACCAAAACAACCCCGAACTCATAAATAATACACCGAATCCAACCAACCCTAGATCGGGATTTCAAATATAATATTTCTCAAGGAATCAAATATCATTGGATACTACCAAACACTGATACCCTTACATCACCTTGACTACAAACTGAATGGCCTCACCACCTCCACAACCCTTCATTTGAGAGTTTTATCTACCAACGACCAACATAATGGTCTCTACTATTGTAGAGTCATTTTCGACACCCGTAGACTCCATAGCCCATTCTTCATCTATTGCCACATGTAATGATTGAATGTATCGATATTTTTCATACCTGATCACTAACATGAAACACAAATTGTTTTCTATTTCCATCCCTTCATAAAAAAAATTCTCTAACAGCCAACTATGTGCACTTCACTATAAGTCTTCTATTACACTACTCCTCAAGCCCAGATCCAAATGGGTCCCACCACCACATATGCGTCACTCCTCTAGAGAAATGACCACATTCCATTATACTTTGACATCATGCCTACCTAAAAATTCTATTCAATGAATCAACTCAGGTAAATCCCTCCATGGATCCTTGATCCATCACTGATGTCACCTCTTAGAGCAGGGACATACCTATCTCAATAATCCTTGGGAAACAATTATCACAATTCCCTAAACCATTTCAGTACCTCAACAACATATTTTGGTTCCTCCATAAATTGAAAAGTTCTCAAAAAACAAACACACAACCTATTCACTGATTTTCAACCCATTGGGGGACTGCAAGTATCCAAGGCACACCTCTCTCCCATATGGGTATTTTTTTACTCAAAAGATTCTTCGATGCTCACCCTCCTCCACCAAAGGATAATTTATCCATTAAAATCCTTCTCATAGGATTTTCCCACTATCCAACAGAGTCTTAACCAAAAATAATGGTTTCATTCTCTCATAAATTCTGATCACACAATCATTATCTCACTCTGATGAGTCACATCTCATCAAACCCATGATTATCTTCCAAACCTTCTGAAAATTCCCCACATACATTTTAATCTCACCCAATAGGTTAAGGAATCTCACTCATGCCAAGGATAACTAATCACATAATCACCCATCACATAGCCATCATTCCCAAGTCTGTGAGTATATACCCACACTCTAACCACGATACACAAAAGAACAACAAGAATCTACCAGGATAGGGACCCAACTAATATTTCCTTTGAAACTGGACTCAATACAATTATAACCTATTGCGATATATGTCTAACCACTAGGAATATCACCCCACTCCTTCATTCGGGACCCCGATATGTTTTCTAAAGAATCACCAGGTCCAGATAAGTTGAGTACCACGAAGAAGTTTTATGGGAAACAACCATATATGTTATTTTTAACAAATTAAATAACTAAATAAAAATCTCAATAACACATAAGGGTAGATCAATCTTAGAGAAACCTAAAATCATCCTTAGATCACTTCTAAGGAATACTATTACCTCATTGAGTCACTACTAGGGAATCAATGGAAACACCGACCCACTAAGTGTCTCCATACATCCCCTAATAAAGGGACTGCACTTCCATCTCTAGATAACATCCTAAACTAGAATCAAAATATTTTGGTTCTTCTCAGTTTAATTCCACTAATACGTTATATTGAAAAACACCATAAATTGTTTTATTTAAAAATTAAACATTTAAACCCTGTTGTCAGAAAATATAATCACACACAAGAAATAATATTTCATATAAGTACTATGTGATAAATATTATTCCTTAAAATGGACCTATTTATAATATTCAAAGAGACAAAACTATAAATAAAATATCCTATAAACACCTCATATTCAATAAACTTATCAACTGTATCATCACAAAACCAGAATAATGATCTTATAACCCTGGTAAGTTGGACTTCCCAATGAAAAAGTGTTATGAATCATCATCCCAAGGTATATCATAAGCTCTAACACATTCCTAGGATACCTATCTACTATATACCTAAATTATAAATAAAATAAAAATATTTAATATCAATTTGTGATTCCCTGGCCCCAATCCACTCATCAGTGTCTAGGCTAAGGTCTCCACATGACCTCAAGCACACCTCCCCAAATGTTGTAGGCTATAGACAAGTAGCCAGGTCCAAATCCATACAAATAGGAAACTATGACCTTGAATCAAAGTTATAAAACATAGGAAAGATAAACATAGATCCAAAAAATAAACATTAGAGTATTCATAAGTAAAAAAATAATGATATATTAAAATATACTATGAAAAATTCCCATAGTCATACATCGTTGATCACCCACTATGTCAATCCAAAATAAAAATAACAAAAAATACAACAATTAAACATGATCCTTACAACCATCCTCAAGCCTCACACACCTTGTATCTGAAATACATTGAGCTACACAATCCTAATCCACTAAATATATTATACTGAACTTGAAAGGATAAAATAAGTTTTTTATTCACATTGAGGTGGCCATGAGGGGTGTGATAATTAAATCCTAGAAGGATCTCACCACATTCCCACAATATACCCACCATATATGTGTATGCATGATGGAAAAATTAACATGTCATAAAATTACCTTGGACAACATGTGATTACCGAACCACCATGGCTACATGTGCATCTGGTCAACATATGTTATATACATCATTAAAGGAATCTTTCACTACAACAGTAGCTTGGCTTGCTTTACACACAATCACGACCTTCCTCGATAGCTTGCGTTGTACGCAATACCGAATTTCACTAAACAACGATATGCTATTAAAATATTATTAAAACTAGCTGTTATGAATAGTAATACCCACTTTTTAAAATTTTATAAATTTTATCTCTCAAAATGGACATAATTTTTGGATTCGGAATATTGAAATTATCCTAGGGTGATTTTTTTTTATTTTTTTGAAAACTTTCAATTTTTGATGAATAGTGAAAACACAGGGTTACAAATTAAAAACCGAATTTTTATTTAAATAATTATTTATTTTATTTAAATTTATGTGAATATTGATAAATAATACCTATATAAGTTCAATTTAATTCATTGGAGTCTTTTTATAATAATTTTAGACATATAAATATTTTATTGAACTTTTCACCGTCTTTTACCCACCACCTAGGAGAGTTTGAAAATTTACATAAAACTTAATTTTACCACTTCTTTGAGTGGAATTTCAAAAATACGAGAGACATGGTTAATATCGAGGACTAAAATGTGGTTCAATGAGATGAAAATAATTTTTGGTGAATAGTAACTTTTTTACTTTTATTTACCACGGTTAAAAGTAAATAGGGTAATTAAGGGTAAAAATGATATTATTATTACCCTAAAATATGTCCTAATTCTATTGGATAAGTTTAATTCGACCAAAACAACCTTAGGAATAAAATATGACCATTTAGGACCCCTTGGATTATATTAGGACATTTATTATTAATTTATTTAAAGAAGGGTTAAAATAGTTAAAATCAAAGTTTAAATAACTAAATCATTTTTAATATAGGGTTATAAATAAGATAAATTAGACTATAAATATTCATTATAAATCTAAAAGGATTTCCTATATAATGGTATTTTATTTATAATTTTTAGACTTTAAATAATTTAATTTATTTATGACACAATGATAATGCAGTAATTACCTTATTAAGGAAATATTAACATAATTGATATTAAAAATACCAAAATAAAAGTAATGTGAGACTTTTTATGAATGCCACTGATTTTATAGGTTAATATGACATGTTAGTATTTATTTAATTAGATTTTATCGAACTAATAATGGTGTTATGAGTTTTAAAAAAATCAATTACCAAATAGTGTCAAAATTGTCATAAAATAGTTTTTAAAACAAATATTATATTATTAATTTTTATTTTATTCCTTAAAATCTAAGTATTGGCCAAATGAATTAGATAAGGTTATATATATTAATAATTAACATCTTGGGGTTCGTTTGAATTGTTATAGTATGTTTATTAACCTTATAGTGTAAGAAAACAAGAAGACACGACAAAAGTTAAATTATTTAACTTAGAGTTAAATCTAAATTATAAGGTCCAAATAGTAACCTAAACTTGGATAAAACCCATTTTTTGAAAGTATTTCGACTCATCCCCACCTTATATTCGAAATAAATCAATTTGGAGCTATTAAAAACCGAATTGGACTTAATAATAAAATAATATTTTAAGTTTTCTTAAGGTGCCCCTCTCCTCCCTTATAAAAGGGCACCTCCTCCCTCTCCTCCTCACACCACTTTGATAATTCAATCTAGAACAAAACCTTCCAATTTATCTTCTCCACTTCCCTAGAAACATAGTAGAGGTCCTGGTATTCTTAAAAAACCAATTTTAGTTCCCTAAGAGGAGGTTTCAAAGAGGCGTATCGAAGAAGAGGTAATATCCGTTACCGATTCTTTCAACTTTATTTCTTCTTATACTTCTTCTTATTTATTTGTTTAATTATTAAGTAATAACATCAGTATAACTCATATTCATATATGTTATTATAAATATGAAACAACCCTATTTCACCTTCTATCCATCCTACGGAAAATGAAATCATCGCGCGTGCGTACGTACGGAATACCGTCTCCACGCCGTGGTGTAATCTGTTTTCCACCACCACCATACTTGGATGGGTATAATGGTGTAAAGAATAACTATATATTATTATTTTAAAGTGATATTAATTCTTAAATAGTATACATACACTTCAATACAATTCCATGATCATGGGAATGATATCATCGCTCGTGCGTACGTACGGCCTACCGTCTCCACGATGTGATGGGACTCGTTTTACATGATCTTCAATGCTTAATGATTATATAAATGAATTGAATGAATAAATATGATATATATTACACTAATACAATTATTGAAATGAGGTATCTATAACCTTAAAGAAGAATAAGAATTTATTCGACAAAACACGCATAAGAACAAAAAAACAATAAACACCCGAATAAAAAATAACAATGAAATATTACTGATAAGAAGCTAAGAATATGACCGTATATGATATCATAGCAATGAGTAAGATTCTTGAATAAGTCAATAACATTATTTAAATCATTATATAGGTGTTTCGAACACGTGAAAAGCAAATTAGACCTAAGGTAAGGGAAAATCTCACAATCTCATTTTTTCCGAGATTGTTTATACTTCAGAATTTACTGGGGAATATTTATCATCTACATCCATGTTTCCTCAATATGTAATATTATTTCCATCCACCTTCAATTGTTTAAATCCGATTTTACCCATTGGTGATTTTTTAGTAAAAGATATGAAAGGAATCTTTTGTCATTTTTAGTACGAGGTACTTTTTGACATTTCCAACCAAAGTACGAGAAGAATGTTTTTTTAACTTATACGGCCTGAATGGAATTTTTGAACATTATTTCCATGAATCTTCCTTTACAAGTTTTCAAGTTTATTTTTAATCAACTTCTTTTAGTTTAAAATTTTATGACATTTTAAGAAAGGAAAAATGTTTTTGAAGTAGAAAGGATATTTTTCTCAAGAATGGAGTTCAAGAATTTTATCAAAATTATTTTCCATCTAAGATAATATATGGTTATATTTATATCCCTATTTTTACATTTATTTGATTATTTTATGATGGAATTATTTTTATTATGTCCTTTTATCTTATGATGGCATGATGTTTAAGAATCCCATTTTTATTAAATGGGTTATGCTATGATGTATGATTTATGATATTGTGGCACACCTAAGAATGGTATCATTATGAGATGGGTGGGACCTATATCTCCCTCCAATTAATTATGTAAATATTTATATCTCATGATATAGACTTGGATGGAACGACAGGTTAAACTGGTTCAGTGAAACAGGACTGAAATGAGGAGTGAACTCGGTTCAGAAATGGACTTTGTCTGCTAAGATAGTCTTGGAAATTAGTCTTCACTAATTAAGAAATGATTCTCTATGATTATGTGTGTATGCAACAAAGTTTCATATTATGATTATTGGGATTAAATTTCACTACTATGATTTATCCCATGTTATGAAATTATGACGTTTTTTGCAGGTTAAGATTTCCAAAATGTTATGTTCTTATGAATATGATGTGATTGATATTTCTTTTGTTTACCCTTACTAAGAATTTGAGATCACCCTTTTGTATGTTTTATTTCCCCAGGTCAGGAAGAAGTTTATTAAGTAGGATATTCCAAAAGGGACTCTAGATATGATGAAATAAACAGGAGACAATGTAGATGCTTTATGAACCAGTTGTTTATGTTTCCCAGTTTCTAAAGACACTATACCTATAAAGTCCTTTCATGGTTTTGTTATATATTGTAATAATTGTGCTTCAATTCTGAAGTAATAACAATGTATGCAAAGTATGGGTCGTTATAGTTGGTATCAGAGGAAAGGTATAGTCAACCTTTGGAAACTAGGATGTAAAAGCCTTAGTAAGAACCCTAAGGATATATCTATGCATAGAACACAATCTTAGTGTTTTAGAAATGGACATGAACAACCTATGATAAGACCTTAAGTGTGAAATTTTTGATTATGTGGTTTTTCTATTATAATTAGTGTTTCTCACACTATTCTTCTTGGTTTTAGTCAATGGCTGGAACCTGAAGGAACCGTGTTAATGCAGAATGTGATGGGCAATGCAATGATTGTCCCCCTGAGCAACCAAACGTTATGGGAGCTGGCATGAAAAATCTTGTAGCCATGCTCACACAACTTTCTCAAGCTATGAATCATGCAGGACTTCCAAACGAGCAAAGGAAGGAGCAAAATTCGGTTGAATCCTTTATGAGGAAGAGTCCACCCTCATTCAGCGGGTCTACTGATCCATTAGTGGCTGAAAAATGGATCAGTACCACTGAAAAGATATTTTCAGTTCTTCAATGTTCTGAACATGATAAAGTCATCTTAGCAGTATATCATTTGGAAGGTGAAGCTGATCAATGGTGGAATCTTATCAAGAATACAAGGCCGAGAGATGAAATTGAGTCCATGGAATGGGAAGAGTTCAAGAACTTATTTTTAAATAAGTACTTCCCTCGTATTCTTTGAAAAAAGATGGAGGAGTTTCTTTAACTAAAGAAAAAGGATGATGAATCTGTTGGTACCTACGAAGCAAATTTTACAAGAATTTCAAGGTACGCTTCTGGGATTATTATCCAACCTTAGTGTAAGATTGATTGATTCTTTAGTGGATTAAAACCAAGTCTTCGAAGGGTGTTTGCCATAAGGGACTTCAATAGCTATGAGGAAATCGTTCGATGTGCCCTCAAAGTTGAGATGGAGATTGGAGTAACCCATCAGTCATATGCGTTTGATAAGAAGAGGAAAATGGAATTCAATGGAAAATCTAAAGATCACACAAAAAAGAAGATGAGTTTTCCCTTATGGTCAAAGTGTGGAAAGAAACATGGACAGATTTGTCTTAAAGGGACAAGTAAATGTTTCAAATGTGGAAAGGAATGTCATCAGGCATTTTAATGCCGTAATGATGGGAAGAAGACGTCTTGTGATGCGAACAAAGAAAATTATACAGAGAGTGCACATCCTACACTTCAATGTTACAAGTGCAAGGAAATGGGGCATTATGCTAATAAATGCCCCAATCCAAGGTTTGTTGATGATGATCGACATCAACAAACTATTAAGGCTAAATACAAAGGAAAGTCACATGCAATTTCTATCAGTGATGTGGAGTACGATAACGAAGTGGTGAAAGGCAAACTTACCATCCACTTTAAAGTATCAAATGTTTTATTTGATTCTGGATCCACCCACTCATTTATTTCTATATAATTTTCTAAGGGTATCACCGTATTACCTCAACAATTAGATGTTGAGTTATCTGTGACAACCCCTAATGGCACAACAGTCACATCAAAAGTTTATAATTCTTCTTCGATTGAAGTTTGTGGGAAAGTGCTTCCTACAAATCTTGTGATCCTTCCTATAGTAGAATTTGATGTGATTCTTGGCATGGATTGGATTTCTTTATATGGAGCTCATATAAATTTCCAAAGAAAATAAGTCACATTTCATATTCCAGATCAATCTTTGATCGTCTATCAATGCAAGGATGAACATAACCTTCCAGTAGAAATTTCTTCCATCTTATGGGTCTTGATTCCACTAAATGAAGGTTATTTATCTCAAATGGTTGGTGATAAACTCATGATTAAGAATATGACCATTGTACGGGAGTTTGATGATGTATTTCTGGAGGAATTGCTGGGGTTTCCACCAAATAGTGAAGTTGAGTTTTCAATAGAACTCGTACTGGGTGCTTTGGCTATTTCAAAGACACCTTATAGAATGGCCCCAATTGAGTTGCAAGAATTGAAGAAGAAACTCCCTGAGAATCTTGATAAGGGATTCATACACCCTAGTACATCACCTTGGGGATCACATGTTCTATTTGTTAAGAAGAATGATGGATCAATGAGACTCTGCATTGATTATCGAGAACATAACAAGATCACTATCAAGAACAAATATACTCTCCCGCGCATTGATGACTTATTTGACCAACTATGCAGAGCTCAATACTTTTCCAAGATTGATCTTCGTTCATGGTATCATCAATTAAGGGTAAAAAGGGAGGATATACCAAAGAAGGCTTTCCGTACAAGGTATGGACACTAAGAATTTATAGTGATGCCATTTGGTCTTACCAATTCCCCTGTTATCTTCATGGATCTGATGAATAGAGTCTTTAGAGACTATCTTGATCAGTTTGTGGTAGTCTTTATAGACGATATTCTTGTCTATTCAAAGATCAAGGAAGAACATGAAGATCACATGAGAATTGTATTGAAGACCCTGAGAAAGGAGAAGCCTTATGACAAATTTACCAAGTGTGAATTTTTGCTTCAAAAAGTTGCATTTTTGGGTCACATAATCTCAAAATAGGGGATATCTATGGATCCAGCAGAAATAGAGGTTATCGAAAGATGGTCTAGACCAACAATAGTAACTGAGATCTGATATTTTCTTGGTTTGGCTGGATATTATTGACTTTTTGTTAATGATTTTTCACGATTATCTAATCCACTCACCCGCTTGACTTGAAAAGGAGTTATGTTTGTGTGGACGGAGGAATGTGAGGAGAATTTCAAGGAGTTGAAAAGAAGGTTATCCAGTGCACCTGTGCTCACACTTCCTTGTAGTGGAGAAAGGTTTGTGATATATAGTGATGCATCCAAGAAGGGGTTGGGGTGTGTTCTCATGAAAAATGATATGGTGATAGATTATGATTCACGACAGTTGAAAATCCATGAGCAAAATTAACCAACTCATGATTTGGAGTTAGCTGCGGTAATCTTTGCATTATAGATTTGGAGGCATTATCATTTTGGTGAAAGGTGTGATATTTATACTTATCATAAAAGTTTAACGTATATTTTCACACAAAAGGAGCTGAATATGCGTCAAAGAAGATGGTTGGAGCTGATTAAGGATTACGACTGCTCAATTCATTACCGCCAGGGGAAAGCAAACAAGGTGGCAAACACATTAAGTCGAAAAGACCATGCTATCTTTGTAACACCCCAGGTAAATAAAGAATATGAGATTTTTATTTTTATCCATATTTTTGAATGAAATATTAATAAGACTCTAAAGGGGACGCTATTCTCAATGGCGTACCCAACACGCAACAACGAGTTTCTTGGGAATCTTACGTTGCACTCTAATAATAAAATAATATTATTTTAAATGGTAGTTAACATGTAGCCGTTGTATTGGCGGGAATGGATATAAATAACTAAAATATGATTATATATGTTTTTTAAATGTTTTTACATTTATCCAATAAAAATAAAGGCTTAAAATACGGAAAGAATTCAATTTTAAGCTTTTATACCCTAATTTTCACTGAAGGTTCACTTATCGCCTTTTGATGGAGAAATCTCATTAAATATAGTTTTTATCACTCTTATAAATTCTTTTGGACCAAATAAAACTCTTCTTTAGAATCGGGACATCAAATTTTACTTTGTGTAATTTTTTGGTATTTTTCCGATAAAGTTCATTTTTTTAATGAATAGTGTAAAATGTTGTGTTTTAATTCAAAACCTCTTTTTAATCTAACTTATTTATATTATTAGATTATTATTTTAATTGGTTTTAAAATGAAATTAGAAAATATTTTTACCATTAAATCCAATAGTGGTCATTGGAATTAATTTCACTTTGAAATCGGACTTAAACTAGTGTCAATCTTTTGATACTTATTGTTTCACAAAAACACGCTATTTGTCATGACTGTGGGAATTAATTATTAAATTAATTAATTTGACTTATATGTTATGAATTTTTCAAAATTTAATTCATTTTTGAATTCGGAATATCAAATATAGCTTAGGGTGAATTTTTGGTAATTTTCTGAAAAACTCCAATTTTTGGATGAATAGTGAAACCACTAAGTGGAAATCAAGCAAACTGATTTTTCAGTTAAATGAAAGTTTACCACTAATGTGTATTGAATTTTGAAAATCCGACATACATGGTTGTAATTAGTATGTAAAATGTGGTTCAATGGGATGAAAATAATTTTTTGGTGAATAGTAACTTTTTTTTCATTATTTGCGATTAGAGGTAATTAGTGTAATTTAAGGTAAAAATGATATTATAAAAATATGAAAACACCATGACACTTGTACTACTCCTATTGGATGAGTCATGGCCGACCCATACAACCCATGGGTCAACTTGGGGACCCCATGGAGCCACTTTGGTTGGAAAATGACATTAATATATATTTATTTAATGTTAGAATTAAATTGACACAAACATGATTTGTTTTACTAAACCAGTTTTTAAGTGGGGTTACACAAGTCCAAATTTTTACTATAAATATTAATTAGAAACCTAAAACGATTTCATACATCATAGTATTTTTTTATAATTTTTAGATATTAAATAAATTAATTTAATTATGACATTATGATGATGCAGCAATGACCTCATTATTTAACGATTTAAATAAAATGGAAAGATAATGTAATATCTAAAATGTACACTTGTCCAAAAACTATTGTATGGGAATATTTCGAAGACTTATCATCTTATCTTAGGAATATATCAATGTGGGACCTTATAAATTCGAAACACTTTTGAAAATAAAATAATAGTTTCATGATTTCCAAAAGTGCCCCTCCTCTCCTCTTATAAAAGGCCCCCACCTCTACCTCATTTCACACAATCCTCAAGCCTTTGGCTTGGCCATACCATGCCCATTTACTCTCTCAAAATCCCTCTCCTCATCCTAGAGGATTCCCTTTTGGCAGAATCCTTTCAAAGGAAGCCTTTAGGCTCAAATCAAAAGGAGTTACACTTTTAAAGGTAATTCATTCTCTCATGTTCATTTGTTTTATTTTACTTCTCCAACCCCCTAAACTCTTTTTATTTACTTCTTTTGTAACAACACCAGTATCTTCAATATACTAGGATGTTTTTATAAGATTTATTCGAGCTACACTCTCACACAACTACATCAAATGGTTAAAGAACATACAGTTTCCGTGGATGGAGAAATTCTACCTCCCGAAATGATGATTGTTCAATACTCATTTAACACCTTCAAAGGTGGCCATTAAGATGTAACTATATTTATATATGATATATAATATGTTTATGTTTTACTTATGCTTCTGTATTTTTCATTTGTGGCTTACCTTTATGGCTTCCACTATGGGTATACGCGATATCTTCATTTTAGGAAGTGCGGACTACCGCCCCCTCAAAGTGATGTGATTCGTTAATGCCATAAGTGGGACGTATAAAGGATGGATTTAATGTTATTATATATGATGTTATACTGGAATTATCATATACCTCTATATCATTATTATTTCTTTCCATTAAAGTATGAGATAGAAATGAAAGTAGCGTTCATGCGTACGTACGACTTACCATCTCCATGAACGGTGCATTTCATTTCTTATCCCCAAATGTAATTTACTATTATAAGTACATGTATATAATAGATATATAGGATTAATGATGCATATAAATGATGAATATAATTCTGTAATTAAAATATACATACCTCTCATTTATTTTTAATTCCATTAATCTGACAAAGAAATGAAAGTAGCGTTCATGCGTACGTACGGCTTACCGTCTCCATGAACGGTGCATTTCATTTCTTACCTCTAAATGATTATGTAATATTATAAATACATGTATATTCTTGATATATATGATATATATGATATACAAATCATGAATATAATTCTGGATATAATAAACATTTGACCACACGAACAACCTGTAATTGTAAGAAGTCCACTTTCGACTTAAGAACCAAATATCGACAAAACAAACATTATTAACTTAAATGATTAAATAATGTTTATAACATTGAAATAAGTGATATAAAAGGAATAATGAACTAGAAAAAGGTTCTTAATAAAGTTGAAATTAACTCAAGTTTATTATTCAGGACGTTAAAGAACGATCGAGTCAGGTCGGACCCGAGGTAAGGGATCCTACTCCACTCTTTCTTTTTAAGTACACTCTTTTATGTCATTCCTTTTAAGCTCATATTTCTTGTGATTGGGATGTTCTTTTATATTACTCTTACTGTAATTTTTATGTACATATTATGAGAGACGCTATTCTCTCTCATCAATCCATTTTGGAAGTTTTGAGTGGCGCCGTTATGCTGCCGAATTTTCGTAAGAGATCTAACGTCTCTCTTTCTTTTTAAGTACTCTCCTTTATGACACTTCTTTTAAGCTCCTCTTTGTTATGATGGAGAATGTTATTTTATATTCATCTAGATATAAATTTTATTGTAATGTGATGAGATACCCTATTTGATCTCATCAATCCATTTTTGGAAGTTTTAAGTGACGTCGTTAGGCTGCCGAGTTTTCGTAAGGGATTTTTCATCTCACTTTTATACCCGTGAGATTTATGCTACATTTGACACAATTTCCATTGAGTGGTGTATGTAATTCCCATTATTTTACTCATTTTGTAATATAATTTATTTTATGAGTATTTACATCAATGTTGTATTGTCCTTCTTTCACGAGGTATATGTTTCGAAAGATACCCATGTCGGTAAGGGAACCTTTCACCCTCCTCTTTTTAAAAGACTTATTTTGTTGGGTCTTTTAATTCACATATTGTTATGTTGGGATATGTTCTCATATATCCATATTGATGTAAATTTTATTTCCAAGTGATGAGATACCCTTTTTTATCTCTCATCAACTCTTTTTCTGAATTTTGAAGTGACGCCGTTAGGCTGTCAAATTTTTGCAAGGGAACTTCTTAACCCAAATTTGATTCTTTGGGATAAAATTGTACTCCTTGAATATGTTGCTCTATGGATATGTGTGAAAAACCTCTGATTGTTTTACACTTAATATCCTCATATATTTTGTGTATTATTTTGTCACACATAATTATGCAATTGATTTATCCTTAAACCAAGGATACCGTCTTTGTAAGGGTCTTCGTCTCAATCTCCATTCATTGAGACATATTTTGTTTTATACACAACCTTCTTTTATACGGTGTATAAACCCCTTTGAATTTTACGTTTATTCAAAAGGAATCTTTTTTTCTACGAAGCGTTTTACTAAACGACAAAAAAGGAATGTTTCTTTTTACGTACGCGGTGAGAACGACCTTTTCCGCCGCCGCGAGTATTATTTGATCTTTGGCTTCCTCAACAAGCTGTAAAGTTTTTAAAATAAAATAAATACTATATACTCTTTTATGTATTTTGGTATTGAAAATGGTTTTGATAAATGATTCTATTATGTCAATATATTTAAATTATATATTGTGATTGAAATGTGGAAATGTTATCATTCCTTTATATTGGTTTTATGTGTTATAATTTTATAATGGTACTTGGAAATTTTACGGGTGGTTACGTGGTAAACCATATGACGGGTGGTGCCGTGAATACCAGGACGGGTGGTTACGTTATAACCTCCAATTAATTGGGTATAGAAGTCGGCCGTATGGATATTCCATTAAGTATGTATGGAAATTGGCCGTATGGCTATTCCATTAAGTGATATGTGTGGAAGTCGACCGTATGGTTATTCCACTTAAGTATGTTTATGTCCCAAGTTACCTTTATATTTTCTATGTGTTCTTTATATGGGTTTTATGGTAATCCTTTGGTTACAAAAAGGTAAGTAATGATACTTTATTCCGTGAAGAGTTTTTACTACTTCATGATGGTGAAGGTATTACTTTGTTAGAGTATACATGGTTTACTTGATGTTTGAAAAAGTAACAGTTTTCATTCTTTGTGTATCTCTTACTGAGCTTTTTATGCTCACCCCAAGTTTTTTCGAAATGTTTTTCACATGACTTAAAGTGGAAGTAGGTCAAGGATGGGATCAACAGAATGTCATGCTATATAAGACATGGAATTAGACATGTTTCTTTTTGAGAGTTTTTTTATTTATGGAAACTTCGTAGAAGTGTCTACTTTGTAATCTTTTGAGATGTAATAGTTATGTTCTAATTCTCTAAAACTCTAAACCTGAAAAGATCCTCAATGTTAATTATTCATTTAATTCAATATTAAGTAAGGTTTAAGGCTGAGGCCTTATAGTTGGTATCAAAGGTCGGTTTAGATAACTTTAGAGGTTAGGGTATTCTCTAAGCACAAGTGACATTACCATAATGGATAGGATTTTAGAAAGAGTCCTAGTTTTAGATAAAGTGAATGAGTAAGTATATCTTAGTGGTTATCTCCCTCATTAGTACATGATGGTTTTGTTGATATACTCACACTGACCTTTTTTTAGTAAATGGCTGGACCTAGAAGGCACCAAAGAGACAACAGGTTTGAAGGAAACTGCGGTGGTTCTATGATTAAGATACTAGATAAAATGGGGGATCCAATGAGGAAACTCGTGGTTATTCTAAACCAACTATCAAGGAGTCATGATCAACCACTTGAACCTTGGTATGTACTATAATGCATCATGTACGAGATGACCAATCGATGTGGAAGTTCAGGTAATAATTATAAAGGTAACCATTTGGGTTTATATGATCCTTACTTTTGAGGTAATTATGGGTTACTATATGTTATGATGGAAGTGAAAGGCATGAGATAAACTTGAGGTTAAAATATGTTATGTTTATTTTTGAAGATTTTATCTCGTTTTGGGAAATGATTTGAGAATTATATAGTTTTGGAAAAAGGACAACACGCAGACCGTGTGACAACCCGTCGCGTCAGACAAAGCTGCGGGAATCGAACCCACAACCAAAGTGCGACTGGTATATATCGCCTACCACTGGACTACATGAAGTCCCTGGTAAGTTTGACTGATTCTTTCTAGTTATATGAGTTTATGAATTAAGTGTAAGTTGATTTTGGGTTATTTATGAAAATTATTAACCTATCATGGAGGATATGTGATTAGGTTAATTACTTTTCAATATGAGACTTTAGGAGAAACTGATGTTGTTCGGAGATAAATGTTACGATTTAACTTGGAAGACTATGTGACTAAATCCTTAAAATATTTGGGTTTCAACCTTAGTTTGGTTTAATTTGAAGAATTTTATGGACAAATTGTTTATCTAATGGTCCTCGTTGAACTTTGGGTTTTGTTGGACAAATTTTGGAGATTAAGCATATATTTTATTTTTATAAAGGGTTATCCTTTTCTGGATTATCTGATCTTGTACTAGCCTTTTTGGTTTTGGTTTTGGTTAAAGTCTAAAGACATGGGAAGTATATAGCTCTCTTTTTTGGATTAGGTGATTCTCTAGAAGTTGATTATAGTACTCTTAATGTGAACAAGTCTTCCTAAATACTCGCCTTTTGGAGAAAATATGAGTTTGTGTAAGGAATCTAATAAAAGTTGAAAGTCAACATGATAAGTGATTGTGTTTCCTTATGAATAAATTCCTCAATAAAAAAGTAACTTAAAAAAAATGTTGTCTATTAACTTTTCCTACTGGGGAATCGAATACCGTTTAACCCATCCCAAGTTTGTGATTTTCTCATGGTTAACTTTCTCCTAAACATGTTTTCTATCACTCTCCATCAGAACATGACCCTTTGTTTTTTCCTCCATGTCCATATTTTCATACTTGGAATCCTAGTATGGGTTAACTCGGGTGACCTTTGTAGTTATCTTTATTTATTTTAAAGTGATTGTTTTACCGACTCTTGTTCCAATGTGGGACTTTCAAGGATGTTTCCAAGCTCAATTTTAAAAAAATTGCGAGGACGCAATTCCCAAAAAGGGGGGAAGAATGTAACACCCCAGGTAAATAAAGAATATGAAATTTTTATTTTTATCCATATTTGTGAATGAAATATTAATATGACTTTAAAGGGGACACTATGCTCAATGGCGTACCCAACACGCAACAACGAGTTTCTTGGGAATCTTATGTTGCACTCTAATAATAAAATAATATTATTTTAAATGGTAGTTAACATGTAGCCGTTGTATTGGCGGGAATGGATAGAAATAACTAAAATATGATTATATATGTTTTTTAAATGTTTTTACATTTATCCAATAAAAGATAAAGGCTTAAAATATGGAAAGAATTCAATTTTAGGCTTTTATACCCTAATTTTCACTAAAGGTTCACTTATCGCCTTTTGATGGAGAACTGTCATTAAATATAGTTTTGATCACTCTTATAAATTATTTTGGACCAAATAAAACTCTTCTTTAGAATCGGGACATCAAATTTTACTTTGTAATTTTTTGGTATTTTTTCCGATAAAGTTTATTTTTTTAATGAATAGTGTAAAATGTTGTGTTTTAATTCAAAACCTCTTTTTAATCTAATTCATTTATATGATTAGATTATTATTTGAATTGGTTTTAAAGTGAAATTAGAAAATATTTTTACCATTAAATCCAATAGTGGTCGTTGGAATTAATTTCACTTTGAAATCGGACTTAAACTAGTGTCAATCTTTTGATACTTATTGTTTCACAAAAACACGCTATTTGTCATGACTGAGGGAATTAATTATTAAATTAATTAATTTGACTTATATGTTTTGAATTTTGTAAAATGGACTTCATTTTTGAATTCGGAATATCAAATATAGCTTAGGGTGAATTTTTGGTAATTTTCTGAAAAACTCCAATTTTTGGATGAATAGTGAAACCACTAAGTGGTAATCAAGCAAACTGATTTTTCAGTTAAATGAAAGTTTACCACTAATGTGTATTGAATTTTGAAAATCCGACATACATGGTTGTCATTAGTATGTAAAATGTGGTTCAATGGGATGAAAATAATTTTTTTGGTGAATAGTAGCTTTTTTTTTCATTAATTGTGATTAGAGGTAATTAGTGTAATTTAAGGTAAAAATGATATTATAAAAATATGAAAACACCATGACACTTGTCCTACTCCTATTGGATGAGTCATGGCCAACCAAGACAACCCATGGGTCAACTTGGGGACCCCATGGAGCCACTTTGTTTGGAAAATGAAATTAATATTTATTTATTTAATGTTAAAATTAAATTGACACAAACATGAGTTGTTTTACTAAAACAGTTTTTAAGTGGGGTTACACAAGTCCACATTTTGACTATAAATATTCATTAGAAAGATAAAAATATTTCCTACATCATAGTTTTTTTTATAATTTTTAGATATTAAATAAATTAATTTAATTATGACATTATGATGATGCAGCAATGACCTCATTATTTAACGATTTAAATAAAATGGAAAGATAATGTAATATCTAAAACGTAAACTTGTCCAAAAACTATTGGATGGGAATATTTCAAAGCCTTATCATATTATCTTCGAAATATATCAATGTGGGACCTTATAAATTCGAAACACTTTTGAAAATAAAATAATAGTTTCATGATTTCCAAAAGTGCCCCTCCTCTCCTCTTATAAAAGGCCCCCCACCTCTACCTCATTTCACACACTCCTAAAGCCTTTGGATCGGCCATACCCTACCCATTTACTCTCTCCAAATCCCTCTCCTCATCCTAGAGGATTCCCTTTGGGCATAATCCTTTCAAAGGAAGTCTTTAGGCTCAAATCAACAGGAGTTACACTTTTAAAGGTAATTCATTCTCTCATGTTCATTTGTTTTATTTTGCTTCTCCAACCCCCTAAACTCTTTTTATTTACTTCTTTTGTAACAAAAATAGTATCTTCAATATACTAGGATGTTGTTATAAGATTTATTCGAGCTACACTCTCACACAACTACATCAAATGGTTAAAGAACATACGGTTTCCGTGGATGGAGAAATTCTACCTCCCGAAACGATGATTGTTCAATACTCATTTAACACCTTCAAAGGTGGCCATTAAGATGTCACTATATTTATATATGATATATAATATGTTTATTTTTTACTTAAGCTTCTGTATTTTTCATTTGTGTCTTAACTTTATGGCTTCCATTATGGGTATACACGATATCTTCATTTTAGGAAGTGCGGACTACCACCCCCTCAAAGTGATGTGATTCGTTAATGCCATAAGTGGGATGTATAAAGGATGGATTTAATGTAATTATATATGATGTTATACTAGAATTTTCATATACCTCTATATCATTATTATTTCTTTCCATTAAAGATTGATATAGAAATGAAAGTAGCGTTCATGCGTACGTTCGGCTTACCGTCTCCATGAACGGTGCATTTCATTTCTTATCCCCAAATGTAATGTACTATTATAAGTACATTTATATAATAGATATATATGATGAATGATGCATATAAATGATGAATATAATTCTGGAATTAAAATATACATACCTATCATTTAGTTTTAATTCCATTAATATGACAAAGAAATGAAAGTAGCGTTCATGCGTACGTACGGATTACCGTCTCCATGAACGGTGCATTTCATTTCTTACCTCTAAATGATTATGTAATATTATAAATACATGTATATTCTAGATATATATGATATATATGATATCCAAATCATGAATATAATTCTGGATATAATGAACATTTGACCACACGAACAACATGTAATTGTAAGAAGTCCACTTTCGACTTAAGAACCAAATATCGACAAAACAAACATTATTAACAAAAATGATTAAATAATGTTTATAACATTGAAATAAGTGATCTAAAAGTAATAATGAACTAGAAAAAGGTTCTTAATAAAGTGGAAATTAACTCAAGTTTATTATTCAGGACGTTAAAGAACGATCGAGTCAAGTCGGACCCGAGGTAAGGGATCCTACTCCACTCTTTCTTTTTAAGTACACTCTTTTATGTCATTCCTTTTAAGCTCATATTTCTTGTGATTGGGATGTTATTTTATATTACTGTTACTGTAATTTTTATGTACATATTATGAGAGACCCTATTCTCTCTCATCAATCCATTTTGTATGTTTTGAGTGGCGCCATTAGGCTGCCGAATTTTCGTAAGAGATTTAACCTCTCTCTTTCTTTTTAAGTACTCTCCTTTATGACACTTCTTTTAAGCTCATCTTTGTTATGATGGGGGATGTTCTTTTATATTACTCTTTCTGTACATTTTATTGTAGTGTGATGAGATACCCAATTTTATCTAATCAATCCATTTTTGGAAGTTTTAAGTGGCGTCGTTAGGCTGCCGAGTTTTCGTAAGGGATTTTTCATCTCACTTTTATACCCATGAGATTTATGCTACGTTTTCCACAATTTACTTTGAGTGGTGTAATTACTTCCCATTATTTTACTCATTGTGTAATTTAATTTCTTTTATGAGTATTTACATCAATGTTGTATTGTCCTTCTTTCATGAGTTATATGTTTCGAAAGATACCCGTGTCGGTAAGGGAACCTTTCACCCTCCTCTTTTTAAGACTTATTTTGTTGGGTCCTTTAATTCACATATTGTTAGGTTGGGATATGTTCTCATATATCCTTATTGATGTAAATTTTATTTCCAAGTGATGAGATACCCTTTTTTATCTCTCATCAACTCTTTTTCTGAATTTTGAAGTGACGTCGTTAGGCTATCAAATTTTTGCAAGGGAACTTCTTAACCCAAATTTGATTCTTTAGGATAAACTTGTACTCCTTGAATATGTTGTTATATGGATATGTGTGAATAACCTCTGATTGTTTTACACTTAATATCCCCTTATATTTGGTGTATTCTTTTGTCACACATAATTATGCAATTGATTTATCCTTAAACCAAGGATACCGTCTTTGTAAGGGTCTTCGTCTCAATCTCCATTTATTGAGACGTATTTTGTTTTATACACAACCTTATTTTATACGGTGTACAAACCCCTTTGACTTTTACGTTTATTCAAAAGGAATATTTTTTTTCTACGAAGCGTTTTACTAAACGACAAAAAGGAATGTTTCTTTTTACGTACGCAGTGACAACGAACTTTTCTACCGCCGCGAGTATTATTTGATCTTTGGCTTCCTCAACAAGCCGTAAAGTTTTTAAAATAAAATAAATACCATATACTCTTTTATGTATTTTGGTATTGAAAATGGTTTTGATAAATGATTCTATTATTTCAATATATTTAATTATATATTGTGATTGAAATGTGGAAATGTTATCATTCCTTTATATTAGTTTTATGTGTTATAATTTTATAATGGTACTTGGACATTTTAAGGGTGGTTACGTGATAAACCATATGACGGGTGGTGCCGTGAATACCAGGACGGGTGGTTACATTATAACCTCCAATGCATTGGGTATGGAAGTCGTCCGTATGGCTATTCCATTAAGTATGTATGGAAATTGGCCGTATGGATATTCCATTAAGTGATATGCGTGGAAGTCGACCGTATGGTTATTCCACTTAAGTATGTTTATGTCCCAGGTTACCTTTATATATGCTATGTGTTCTTTATATGGGTTTTATGGTAATCCTTTGGTTACAAAAAGGTAAGTAATGATACTTTATTCAGTGAAGAGTTTTTACTACTTCATGATGGTGAAGGTATTACTTTGTTAGAGTATACATGGTTTACTTGATGTTTGAAAAAGTAACAGTTTTCATTCTTTGTGTATACCTTACTGAGCTTTTTATGCTCACCCCAAGTTTTTTCGAAATGTTTTTCACAGGACTTAAAGTGGAATAAGGTCAAGGATGGGATCAAGGGAATGTCATGCTATATAAGACATTGAACTAGACATGTTTCTTTTTAAGAGTTTTTTTATTTATGGAAACTTAGTAGAAGTGTCTACTTTGTAATCTTTTGAGATGTAATAGTTATGTTCTAATTCTCTAAAACCCTAAACCTGAAAAGATCCTCAATGTGAATTATTCATTTAATTCAATATTAAGTAAGGTTTAAGGCTGGGGCCTTATAATCCTATCCATGATGAGGATCACAAAAGATCCAATATTTATGGATTTACAAAGGATGGATCTTGGAATTATAATGTAAGGGGAAAAATCTTATCTTTCTCAAATTAATGTTCAACCATCTATATAAGTGAAAATTAAAGAGGCATAGAAAGAAGATGTAGAGTTACAAAAGAAGGTGAGAAATGTTCCTGAATTCAACCTTGATTGTGATGGGATAATAAAGTTCAGGAATCGGTTTTGTGTTCCTCCCATCCCAGAATTAAAGAAGGTGCTACTGGATGAGGCTCATAGTTCTTCATTCTCTATTCACCATGGAAGCTCGAAGATGTATAGGGACCTGAAAGAGTACTTCTGGTGGGATGGAATGAAAAGAGATGTTGCTGAATATGTCTCTCGATGTTTGGTTTGTCAGTAAGTTAAAGTTGAGAGACAGAAGTCTAAGGGGATGTTTCAACCATTACCCATACCCATATGGAAATGGGAAAACATCACTATAGACTTTGTCACCGGACATCCTAAAACATCCAAAGGCAATAATGCTATCTGGGTCATAGTTGATCATCTTATAAAGTCTGCACACTTCATTGCTATTAGAGAGGATTTCTCTCTAAATCAGCTTTCCAGGATATATGTAAAGGAAGTGGTAAGATTGCATGGAGTACCACTTTCCGTTATATCTGATCGGGATCCGAGGTTTACCTCAATTTTCTGGCGAAGTCTTTAGCATACTCTGGATACAGTGTTGAGTTTCAGCACTGCTTATCATCCTCAGATAGACGGTCAGTCTGAGAGAACAATTCAAACTCTAGAAGATATGTTCAGAGCATGCTCTATGGATTTCAAAGGTGGTTGGGATCAACACCTACCTTTGGTGGAATTTTATTATAATAATAGATTTCCCTCCAGTATTCAGATGGATCCTTATGAAGCTCTCTATGGAAAGAAATGCAGGGCTCCAACTTTCTGGGATGAAGTTGGGGAAAGAAAGCTATTAGGACCTGATCTTGTTGATGAGATGGCAGAAAAGGTCAGATCTATTCAAAAACACATAAGAGCAGCTCAGAGTCGTCAAAAACATTATGCCAACAACTGAAGAAAAGATCTAGAGTTTGAAGTGGGTGATAAAGTGTTCTTATGAATATCTCCTTAGAAGAGAGTAATGAGATTTGGAAAGAAGGGAAAGTTGAGCCCTAGGTATATCAGTGCTTTCGAAATACTGGATCGTGTTAGGAAGGTAGCTTACCGATTGGCGCTTCTACCGAATCTCTCTCAAGTTCACGATGTTTTCCATGTATCTCTCCTGAGAAAGTACATACCCGACCCTTCACATGTACTCATCTCAGAAGTTGTACCGCTAGAGCAAGATCTTTCTTATGAAGAACATCCAATAGAGATTCTGGATTGTTGCGAAAAAGTCCTGCGAAACAAGACCACTCACTTGGTGGAAGTTTTATGGAGGAACCACCAATTAGAAGAATCTACATGGGATCTTGAGGATATGATGAGGGAGAGGTATCCTCATCTGTTTGTTACAAAGTGACGAATTTCGAGGGCGAAATTCATTTTGAGGGGGGTAGAATATAACACCCGAGATTTTTATGAGAAATATTTTGTTTTTATGTTATATACATCATCAAAGGAATCTTTCACTACAACACTAGCTTGACTTTCTTTACATGCAATCACGACCTTCCTCGATAGCTTGCGTTGTACGCAATACCGAGTTTCACTAAACAATGATATCCTATTAAAATATTATTAAAACTAGCCGTTATGAATAGTAATACCCACTTTTTAAAATATTATAAATTTTATCTTTCAAAATGGACGTCATTTTTGGATTCGGAATATTGAAATTATCCTAGGATGAATTTTTTGTATTTTTCTGAAAACTTTCAATTTTTGATGAATTGTGAAAACACTGGGTTACTATTTAAAAACCAATTTTTTTATTTAAATAATTATTTATTTTATTTAAATTTATGTGAATATTGATACATAATACCTATATAAGTTCAATGTAATTCACTGGAGTCATTTTATAATAATTTTAGACATATAAAAATTTTATTGAACTTTTCACTGTCTGTTACCCACCTCCAAGGAGAGTTTGAAAATTTACATAAAACTTAATTTTACCGATTCTGTGAGTGGAATTTCAAAAATCTGAGAGACACAGTTAATATCAAGGACTAAAATATGGTTCAATGAGATGAAAATAATTTTTGGCGAATAGTAACTTTTTACTTTTATTTACCACAGTTAAAAGTAAATAGGGTAATTAAGGGTAAAAATGATATTATTATTACCCTAACACATGTCCTAATTCTATTGGATAAGTTTAATTCGACCAGAAACAACCTTAGGAATAAAATATGACCATTTAGGACCACTTGGATTAGATTAGGACATTTATTATTAATTTATTTAAAGAAGGGTTAAAATAGTTAAAATCAAAGTTTAAATAACTAAATCATTTTTAATATAGGGTTATAAATAAGATAAATTCGACTATAAATATTCATTAGAAATCTAAAAGGACTTCCTACATAATGATATTTTATTTATAATTTTTAGACTTTAAATAATTTAATTTATTTATGACACAATGATGATGCAGTAATTACCTTATTAAGGAAATATTAACATAATTGATATTTTAAATACCAAAATAAATGTAATTTGGGACTTTTTATGAATTAAACTAATTTTATATGTTAATATGACATGTTAGTATTGATTTAATTAAATTTTATCGAACTAATAATTCTGTTATGATTTTCAAAAAAATCAAGTACCAAATAGTGTGAAAATTGACATAAAATAGTTTTTAAAACAAATATTATATTATTAATCGTTATTTTATTCCTAAAAATATAAGGTTCGGAACAATGACTTAGATAAGGTTATATATATTAATAATTAACAAATTGGGGTTATTTTGGCTTGTTATAGTAGGTTTATTAACCTTATAGTGTAAGAAAAAAAGAAGACATGGTAAAAGTTATATTATTTAACTTAGAGTTAAATCTAAATGATATGGTCAAAATAGTAACCTAAATTTTTCTAAAACCCCTTGGTTGAGAGTCTGTAGACCCATCCCCACCTTAGATTCGAAAAAAATCAATTTGGAGCTATTAAAAACCAAATACGACTTAATAATAAAATAATATTTTAAGTTTGCCTAAGGTGACCCTCTCCTCCCTTATAAAAGGGAACCTCCTCCCTCTCCTCCTCACACCACTTTGAGCATTCAATATCGGAAAAACTCTGCAAATTTCTCTTCTCCACTTCACTAGAAACATCCTAGAGGTCCTGGTATTCTTCAAAGACAAATTTTAGTGCCCTAAGAGGAGGTTTCCAAGAGGCGTATCGAAGAAGAGGTAATATCCGTTACCGATTCTTTCAACTTTATTTATTCTTCTACATCTTCTTATTTAGTTGTTTCATTATGAAGTAATAAAATCAGTATCACTCATATACTGATATGTTATTATAAATATTAAACAACCCTATTTCACCTTCTATCCATCCTACGGAAAATGAAATCACCGCGCGTGCGTACGTACGAAATACCGTCTCCACGCCTTGGTGTAATCTATTTTCCACCAACACCAAACTTGGATGGGTATAATGGTGTAAAGAATAACTATATATGATTATTGTAAAGTGATATTAATTCTGAAATAGTATACATACACTTCAATACAATTCCACGATCATGGGAATGATATCATTGCTCGTGCGTATGTACGGCCTATCGTCTCCACGATGTGATGTGACTCGTTTTACATGATATTCAATGTTTAATGATTATATAAATGAATTGAATGAATAAATATGATATATATTACACTAATACCATTCTTTAAATGAGTTATCTATAACCTAAAATAATAATAAGAATTTATTCGACAAAACACACATAAGAACAAAAAAACAATAAACACCCGAATAACAAGTAGCAATGAAATATTATTAATAAGAAGCTAAGAATATGACAATATATGATATAATAACAATGAGTAATATTCTGGAATAAGTCAATAACATTATTTAAATCATTATACAGGAGGTTCAGACACGTACGAAGCAAATCAGACCTAAGGTAAGGGAAAATCTCACAATCTCATTTTTATCCGAGATTGTTTATACTTCAGAATTTACTGGGGAATATTTATCATCCACATCCATGTTTCATAAATATGTATTATTATTTTCATCCACCTAAAATTTTTCAAATCCTGTTTTACCCATTGGTGAGTTTTTAGTAAAAGATATGAATGGAATCTTTTGTAGATTTTAGTACGAGTTACTTTTTGACTTTTCCAGCCAAAGTACGAGAAGAATGTTTTTTTAACTTATACGGCCTGAATGGAATTTTAGAACATTATTTCCATGAAGATTATTTTACAAGTTTTCAAGTTTATTTTTAATCAACTTCTTTTAGTTTAAAATTGTATGACATTTTAAGAAAGGAAAAAAAATTTGAAGTAGAAAGGATATTTTCCTCAAGAATAGAGTTCAAGAGTTTTATCAAAATTATTTTCCATCTAATATAATATAGGGTTATGTTTCTATCCCTATTTTTACATTTATTTGATTATGTTATGATGGAATTATTTCTATGATGTAATTTTATCTTAAGATGTCATGATGTTTTAGAATCCCATTTTTATTACATGGGTTAAGCTATGATGTATGATTTATGATCTTGTGGCACACATAAGAATGGTATCATTATGAGATGGGTGGGACCTATATCTCCCTCCAATTCATTGGGTAAAGATTTATATCTCATGATATAGACATGGATGGAACGGCAGGTTAAACCAGTTCAGTGAAACAAGACTAAAACGAGGAGTGAACTTGATTTAGAAATAGACTTTGTCCACTAAGATAGTCTTGGAAATGAGTCTTGACTACTAAGAAATGATTCTCTATGATTATGTGTGTATGACACAAAGTTTCAAGTTATGATTATTGGGATTACATTTCACTACTATGATTTATCCCATGTTACGAAATTATGATCTCTTTTGCTGGTTAAGATTTCCAAAATGTTATGTTCTTATGAATATGATGTGATTGATATTTATTTTGTTTACCCTTACTGAGAAATTGAGCTCACCCTTTTGTATGTTTTCTTTCCCCAGGTCAGGAATAAGGTTATTAAGTAGGATATGCCAAAAGGGAATCTAGATATGATGAAATAAGTGGGAGACAATGTAGATTCTTTATGAACCAGTTGTTTATGTTTCCCAGTTTCTAAAGACACTATACCTATATGGTCCTTTCATGGTTTTGTTATATGTTGTAATAAGTGTGCTTCAATTCTGAAGTAATAACAATGTATGTAAAGTATGGGTCATTATACTCGATCATACATACATTTGTTCAATGTGTAAATTCCACCTTGTCACCTCATATTGAACTATCTTCCAAATTACCATCCCATACCTGAAGAATTTGGGTAGGGTGACATCCAAATATTTACCCATTACCCAATGGAACTAAGAATATTCATATATCCATATCCCATTCCACTATATTATCACTAAATGAAGGGTCCATCAGTATCATCTCACATATTCCCATGGTCCATCTACTCATGGGAGGTCCAATTCTATAAACCAAGCCCCCCAGTCAAGGTCTACTGATAAACACATATTTTTCCCCACGGTGGTCCTCGTCCCAACACACTCACAATATAATTAATTATCCACACTAACCCATCTATGTGTACTCAAGGGAAGTCACAATCACACTAAACCATCCTCACAATCTATATGTAGTTCATAATTACAAAAACCTATCCTCATAGACTTTAAGAAGGACACAGGTACTATGACCCATCCCCAAAAACTCTTGGAAGGTTAAAAACACACTGACCAATTACCATAGAATTTGGGTAGGTCACAATCACATTGATCCATCTATATAGTATCTAAGGAGGTTAAATCAGTAAAAAATGTCTGTATTCTTTCAAACTACTCAATAGTTGATCCTAGGGTTATAATCGCTTGAGACTTAGGCCCCCATCACAAAGAAGTATCACCTCACCCATTAGGTCATCCATAGGGTCCTCCAAACCTTTCAACCTCTCTACTCATCAATATTGGACCAGACCTATCACCCATCAGGGATATCATATCCCGTAGGATCATCCTAACCAAGAAATGAAAGTTGAATTGATCTCTTCAATACTCCTATTAACTCTCTGTCCCACTACCCAGGGACCATACCAAACCATCATTCTCTAATTCCCTTAGCATCTCGATGCCATGTACTAAACCAAAACCATGACCCATTCCTCAGACTATTATCACATATCCTAAGGGGTATCTATTTTCCCACCACTCAGAGTAAACCCATATATGTTACACACATACATCCCTAGAGATATTTTCCTACTTAAAACACTCACTGAGTTCTCATACCACCCTCATTATGGTGTCACTCATGAAGATAGAGTCTTATAGTCATCCCACATATTATACCTAGGCCTAAGATTCAAGTACCTCTCTAACTAGACATAGGGAAATTTTTCGAAGGATACCTAGGTCACTACTCATACCCCAAGAACTAACTATGTCTACACGTCAGCTTATACAACATCCCCACCCCTTAGAGATATGGTCACTTTGAAATATCAAAACCACATTTCCCAAGCATCAGGGTGAACAACACCCTATCTATCCTTCCTACGGACCTCTTGGCCCCTATCCACATACCCAGACTCATGAAACTTATGCATAAAATTACACATATGCATAAAAAATCTTATAATCTTGTTTTAAAAGGACCACGTACCTTTATAAAGAAGTGACCGGTAAATCCAAGTTCCATATTACATCAGCTAAGGCTTTCCGTGACTCATCCAAACTTATATTTCCATATGAGATCCTACCTCAATCCATAAGTCACAAATAATTAATTATCAACTATTATAATTATTTATACAATCTAAAAAAATATGAATAATTAGCTAAAAAATCATAGGGAAGAATCATCACACTAGAACAACAATGAACCACTTATAAAGGATTATGGAATACCCCCATAACTATACCAAGAAAAATCCATATCACGTGATACCAAAAAAACATAAATTTCATCTAATTTTATAAAATTACCTAAATAAAATAGGGAAGCAGCATACCTCAACCAGAATCAATTCCAATAGTGTGGAACCATCATTTTTTGGATCTCCATCTAGCCACCTAAAAATAATATCCACTATGTTCATGAAATTTCACCACGATTTAATGAAATAATTACCAAACCCTTACCAAAATCAAACCAAAATTAAGGCTAGTTAATATAAAAACAAAGGGAAATAGAAGGATATTACTAATCATAATAGACATAGAAACATACCTAGAACCAACCTATATTAAGGAAAATTTATGGTAGAATGATAGAGGGAGGTGTTGGATGTAAGTCTCTCAACATGTGCAATCCTTGAAAAAAATAGAGGGTGATATGTGTCCCTTTTATCTTTTAAAAAAAATCCACTAGAACCCCTTTCACAGTGTGACCCACTATTTCACTCACAATATCTCATAGGAAGGGGGGATTCCCCTATACCCCTAATATTTTCATGGTGTAAACACATATCCAAACTATGAATGTACTGGTGCTACTATTTTGACATAGACCAACCACTTTTCCTTCCTCCAATGCTTTCCCAAACACTCAAGCCATCCACCATGTCCCAAAAAATGTATTAAAAAATTATTATAGGATTTATAAACTCTAAAATTTGTTATATGAGTATTGGTTATAAAAAATAACCACTCACTATATGGAAAATTCAATCTCCTTATAAACATAATGAACTAAAAATTTGTGGCTTCTTACCACTCCCCACCTCATATATTATCCCTTGGAACTATAAAATATGAATCAGGAAATTAAATCTAATTCAAATTACTGAGGAATGAAAAATTTATTAATAAGGATATAAGGGTCACTCATCCCTAGTACTACTGAATATCAATATGCATATTTTTAAAGAAGAATATTATATTCCACTCATTAATGGAATCCTATCCCACATGGGTCTAAGTCGTCCTACTAGATTCATATTTAATGATGTTCCCCATCTTGGGGGTATATGAATACTCAAAATCAAAGGAAAAAAAACCTGTCACTATTGTTAAAGGTTTAGGTCCTATTGGGAGGTAATTTGCTTCACGATACTATAGTAAGGGTATACCACAAATATCTGACCCAAAAGTTAATTCCACCGACATAATAAAGTGTGAACTACTATATATAGATATAAATCATGGTTTGGGTATTTCCTATCATGCGGCCTCAACATCTTAGACCCATAACCAACTGCATGAGCATATTTTATCAAAAAAACTCCTTTCCTACCTATAGAGCCAATAAAATATTAATTATACCCCTTACCATATTTGGGTATGGCCAACAATAAGATGATCATTAGTTACCTGGTGTAATGAATCCACCTTATTATCATTAAATAATACCCACATCTATATATTTTATATTCAGGATAAACAACCCATTCAATCAACACATAACACTCAACATTCACTAAATATTTTCTAACACATTCTCTATACACATAGGTCACACATGATAGGATCTCTACTATAATATTTCATATACAACTCCCCTCAAGATCAATTAATAACAGGGTCTACCATTTAAGGTATGTCATTCTTCTCGATCTAAAATCTGGGTCCCAATGATATTATGAAATCCTGTATGACCACTTTCCTTTTCCATCAATGGTATACCATCATACAATCAGTCTCGACTAATCTGACCCAAGGTCTGAAAACTTTCTCACTATCAAACAATTTTCACATTTTACCCCACTACTGGCCATGAATTTCCTATGGGAAACTCTTAATCACATCAATTTAAAACTCATTGTAGTTTTGTAGTGTTTTGTTTATTTCAACCTTAAGATGACCCACTCATTCCTTTAGTGTTTCACAAGACCCAATAGCCATTACACCACAAATAAAACCTTTCACAAAGAGTCAAAACTCATCTTTATCATGGGATGACTATCTCAACATAACCATATTACTCAGGACCCCATGGTCAATTAAGCATTGATTATAGATACCTTGTCTCACAAATTAGTTATAATCTGATGAATCCACACCTTAGGATAATTTACTCCTATTCGTACCACGTATAAACACTTTCTCTAACCATCATATGTCATAGAATAAATGGTTCACACCATCTTACTACAACTTCATCAAACACATCATATCATTATTTTCCCCCATCACCTAAAATATAATCATTCCTGGAGCCCATCGAAAACCCATTACCACACTTTATATATTTTTTGGAAACTAATGTTTCATAGACTCCTCTAGAACACATTGTTTCCTCTTATGGTTCTATCCCTAACAGATATATAGAGACTAAACAAATACATAAAAAAATAGTCAATCTACACATTAAGATTTCGTGAAATAAAGCCACATTTCATTTTCATCTATTATCGTGACCCCAGAATTGGATTTACATAAGTTACTGAATATAATTTATCTATTTAATATATTTTACAAAATCTTCCCATTAACATGTCTCACATGCCATCCAAATTCATCCACATCAATTCAAACACTAATATTACCTCTTTAAGGATCGGGTTAGGCTCCACCAATTCACCTCCCATGTAGTTTAAACAAGATCCCACTCACCTAGAACATGTTAATGGATTTTCCAATTTAACCTCTCAAAAAGGTTCTCAACATCTCTTATTTACATCTAGGAAAACCCTGGAAGTGCAAATACATGTGTGACACTAATATACCATATGTCTTAAGTATCTTGAGTCATACCACATAATTTCTAGGATCACATGACTAATAATATTATTTTTATACCTCCCCCTATAAATTCACTCATATTCCTTGTTAATCCCTCATTCTGGTTGCCCACATACTTTAATAATAATCTCCATCAATAGTTGGAAAGTATCCTACTATAAAATCATAGTGCTCGGCTATGAAATATTCTGAGTCACTTCTCAACAACATAATGAAATTCAAAAAAAATGCACCCACTATGGGGTTCTCATATATTTATCAATAAACTTATACTCAATCCAACAACCCACTCTAGGGTTGTTCGAAAATCAAATTCCTACATAATAGAGTAAAAGTAGTGGTAGACAACACGTCTATCCACTTTTCTAAAGCCCTATAACATAAATTTATCATATATATAGGATGAATTATATTCTAACATACCCACTCTGAAGTCAATAACAAACTGAAAAGAGGCATAAGAATTCATATAATATCAAAAATATTAATGTGACAATTCAAGAGAAAGTTGAAATAGGTATAGAATTAAATTATCCTAAAAACCCCACAATATTATAGTCTCATAACCAGAGAACTCTCTCTAGATCAGTATACACATAATTAGATTCAGTGGTAATAACATCAAGGACCCACATTTTTTCAATTCATTTATATTTTTAACAAAATTTTCATAACTAAGGATATTTTAAATGAATTTTAATTATAAGTTTTATAGAAAAACATATTATATATTGTATTAGGTATTTTATTTAACTATATCCATGTAATAATCAAAATAAGTTAGTATTTATAATGGTTTATATCGATTTAATTAATTTTTTATATAATATTTCACAATCATGTTATATAGGAAAGCACTACATATATTTTTGTTGATATTTAGTTAATGAACCACTATCTCAAAATTATGAAAAAAATCACAGGCAAGCATGTGAATGACATTTGAATCCTATATGTCTGATATGATATAGGAATTCGCTAAATTTTTCTATTCCAAGATTAAACTTGAAATCCTATAAATCATAAATCTGAACTCAATGTATCACTCTAGGTGAAGGACCACAAATGTATAAGAGAAAAATATGAATAAAAATAAATTTCATAGAAACATAGACTTCTCTCATACATGGGTTATCTACTCCTATGTACAAGATCTATACCAAGTTACCAAAAATATCCTATATCATTTTTACCTTTCCCAAATAGAAAAACAAATAAAAAGGAGGGTTTCATAAGAATTTCTTATATAATCGAGGTCATGGACATCACCAGTGTATATACCGGTGGTGTTATATGACCTGAGGCATGAATCCCCATTATCCAAAGGTTGCTGTATAGCAGCTAAGTTTTATTATGTTTCCATTGGGTGACTATACCCTCATATCAGAGTGAGAAAAAATAGTGTAAATAATAATAATATCATACATCAGATAAAAAATTGAAAAGGATATGATGGAAACTACTAATAAATAATAAATAACTAATTTTATTTTAAAATTGATACCACATAATTCATACAAGGGAAAAAATACATATCAAGATCCTCAACAGATAGATCATATATAATAAGGTCCCAAAAATAATAAAAAAGAAATATGAATCTTATAAAAATAAAAAAATGTTATTGAGTCCTAGTACGGTCTCATCTCTTATGCTCCACCTAAGACAATCTAAATAAACCATCAATCATAGTGTCTTTTCCCTCTTCCTTACATATATCTAAGAATTCTTCCCAAGTTCCCAAGTCATCTCAAGCAGGGTGTGAGTACAACATTTAGGTCACAACCAATGAAATATCTAAATATATTTGATCAAAGTAAAATTTTATTATTATGACCATAGAGAATACAATGAAGATTTATAAATGAATTAGAACTGATCCATGTGTTCTAATAAGACACTCAGGATTGACCATACCTTTTTTGATTAATATTAGAAGTCTCTAAACACCATATTCTGCATCAATATGCACCCTTGAGGGTGATTTGGTCCACCTGATAATCTCATTTATTATGCTCATTAATTATCAGGCATATTTTAAAGATCCCAAAAAGTATGATAGTAATCTCATATATCATATAGTGTCTCTCAAGATCCTAATTATAATCCTAGAAATCCTATATGTCATAAGTTATAATCATCGGATCCTCGGAAGTATCCTAGGAATCCCATATGTCACCGGGAATAATCACTATATCCTAGGAAGTATCCTAGGCATCCCATATGTTAGGATACATAATTTTCAAATCCTAGTAAATATCTCAGCCATCTCATATTTCATCAAGTGTAATTGTTGGACAAAAGAAATTATCTTTGGTATCCCATATCTAATCAGGAATAATCTTAATATCTTAGGCAGTGTCATAGGAATCACATTTTTCATCATTTATTTTATTTACCACACAAGAAAAGTATAAATGATAGATCTTAGGAAACATCATAACCATATCCATCTATTTACAAAGTCACCAAATAATTTAATACACCCTTTGAGTCACCTCTTTAAATTCCCATTTCCACCCAAAATTAGTATAACCTCACTATATGGAAAAAATTATAGGTTCACATTCCATAATATATAATTCATGGCTTGTTATAAGGGATAACGATAATAAATAAGGATATAATTAGTTTAATTATGTTTTTGTCAAGTGTGCATTAGGTTAGCATGACCTAAAATCAAACATGCATAAAAAAGAGTAAGGATTTATGGTATATAATATTGACCAAAAAGAGTAGAATTATAGTAGCATACTTTTTTAGTACCATCAATTGATTCGATCTCAACTAGTATGAACAAAAAAAGTGAACGGAAACCCTAAAATAGGTCGTAAAATATCATAAATAGTGAAGGAATACTACATGGAGAAGGAAACTGGGATGGATAAAATATGGAAGAATAACCTTTCATATAGATATCCCTTGAGATGAACTATGATAAATTCCATAAATGATCAATGAATATCCACAAAAATATCATACAGGAAAGGGAGGACCATGGATTGGAGTGGATAATGGTCAAATGACATAAAAAAACTAGAGGTTGTGGGTGTTAATTTCATTAGTTAAAATTTCATAATTTTAAAATGTTTAAGTAATAGGGTATATTGTAAGGTTTGGGCACATGGTATAACAAATCATTCCCTAGTCACATGTTTCACACTATTAATAGAACCCAAATGCCTAACGGTTATAGAAAAACATTTGTTAAATCATGTGATTTTTTGGGTGGAAATGTTTAAATCTTAGGAAAGGTTTTATTTAGTTTTCCTAAATATGTTCTAACAATTTTCGAGCACTAAAATTAGTTTTCAACCATCACAAAATTTCCCCTGGATCCCCATACAGTTTTTAAAACTATGTGGTAGTGAAAAACCAAAATTTCTTTAAAATATCATACCTCTAACATCTCAAAACAGATCTAGGAAAAAACCTATCCTACATAAACAGTTGAAAACATATATAAATATTTTAAAACATAACACTTATAATTTTAAAAAAAAATAATATTTTAAGATGGTCTATAGTTTTAAATCCAATCCATTTATGATAATGTGGATTGATAATAAATAATTTATCATGTGTACCAAGAATAAATAGAAGATTTTTTCATTTAGAACAAAGGGATTAATAGATTATAGGTGAAATTTAATTATGAAATAATGAAGATTTATGAAAATATGAAGGATAAAATAAACATTCTTGAACAACTTTCTTAAGAAATTGGTAAAAAAATGTATATAGAGAAAGAATCTATGGGATGAATTCTCACAATCATGATATATTTGGAACAAAGAAGAAAATCTATAATATAGGATATCTCAATAATAAAGGATACAAGTTCTCAATTAAAGGAATATGGATTATAAGATCAAGGATCTTTAGGATAAGATGAAAGCCACAAATTATATGAGTATGATTCCCTTTGTGGTGGTGTCAAAATGTAGAAGGAAAGATTTTATAAATCAAGAATCTATAAGAAAAAATATATTTTATGCAAAATCAAGAAAGGGAGGCTCTCAAAATAAGATTTCTATAAAATTCTACTTTCTTGGAAGAATAGGACACACTATGAGTGTGTTTCTATAATCCAAATGGATCAAAGAAAAAGTAAGACCTACCAAGGCCAAATCTACTTCGAGAAAACACAATTTGAGGTTTTTATTTGATGGGATATGTTTTATATGTTCAAATATTAGACATTTGAAAAAAAATGACACATGAGGAGAATAAGATATTTCATAATAAAATACTCCATTCCTATAACATACAAGGGGAATATTTTTAATAAAACATTTTTATTAAGTTTTACAATAAATTTAAATCATTGGATGAAAATCATGAAACTTAAGGAAGGGTTTACAAAAAAACATCCATGCCACACATGTGGAATCCCTCAAAGGGAGAAATAAGTAAAATTTAGAAGAAAAAGTGGACGTTTCTATGGTTTTGTGGAAACATGGATATAATTTAAAGAAATATTAACTAAGGAATAAAATGTCTCAGGTGCCTCTTTTAGTAATTTAATGAAACCTAACTTAAGAATTAATTAGTGGTTTATCAAATAAAACCAAAGGAAAAAAGTTATATTTGGTGTAGGATATAAGGCCCCATCCTTAGACATTAAATAATCGTGAATTAAGTTAATAATTGATGTTGAGGATCTTTTCAGGTTTAGAGATTTAGAGAATTAAGTCATAACTTATACATAACAACTTGAATATTACAAGAAGACACTTTTACTCACTATCCATTTTTTTCATAAAACAAAATATCTTAAAAAAAGAAACCTGTCTAGTTCCATGATTTAGACAACCTTACTTTTCCTTGATCACATTCTTGATGCTATTCATCTTTATGTCCCGTGAAAAACATTTAAAACTTGGGATGAGAATGAAAAGCTCAGTATGGGATGCATAAAGAAGGAAAACTGTTAGTTTTTCAAAAAAACATGTAAACTATGAATAATTTATCATAATGTAATAATTTTCACCTTAAATAAGTATAAAAAATAATTCACTAAATATTATCTCATTTCTTACCCTTTTCATAACTAAAAGATTACCATAAAGCCCATAGAAAAAATGTATATCATATAAAGGTAATTGGGACATATACATTATTATGTGGAATAAACATACACTTTACTTCTATACATATCACTAAATAAATTATCCATACGACTGACTTCCATATCCAATGCATTGGAGGTTATACCGTAACCACTCGTCCTTGGTTTATCACAGAACGGCCCATCATTTGGTTTATCAAGTTACCACCATAATTGGTTTATCATGTAACCACCCGCCAAATGTCCAAGAACCATTATATAATCATAACACTTAAAATATCACGAATGTCAACATTTCACTGATAACATTTCATTTTCAATCACAAGAAATCATTTCAAGATATTGAAATACTCAATCCATTTCAAAAACCATTTAAAACATTTATTAAAGATAT